>JAODKE010000138.1:11868401-11895104 GCA_026779605.1 Mormyrus hasselquistii | reverse complement strand
GTTAACATCCAATTCTTTCAAAACTAACTGCTTGACCAATCGTACCGCTAATCCATCTTAAAAATGGTTATTATTTGTTCGGGACACTGATATACTTTGACATGGAGTCTTTGATATACTTTGTTTGGATGGAGCCCAAAAGTCACAAGAAAAACAGCCCTGCTCCCACAATTCAACATCTCTGAGGGCTTGCAGTCTGGCTGGGCTCACTGGTGACATGGCAAAGTCCAGGAAACCACAAGGATTGCTGGGACCCACTTCTGCTGCCATTTTGTCTTCCAGCTGGACACAATTTCAGAAGAAAAAGAAAAACTTTCGCAGAACTCTCGTACTTTTCTTAAAAATAGAAAATTTTAACAGGACCACAAGGTTCAACTAGGATGTCCAGGTACCCTCTCAAAACTAACTGTGATGAGAAATGCATCCGGTTAAGCTACAGGATGAATATTGTAGCGACGCATCCCTCGATTGCAGAATACTCAAGTGAACGTGCACAGAGATGCAGACAGAACTGAACTGCACGTCAGCGAGCGAAGGAACAAGAGGCAGGACTGACCCTTGAAGAACAGGAGAGAAGCACTTTCCAGAACCTTCCCACGCCGCACCATTTTGATGACACTGGTCTCTGCAGACGAAAATGAAACCGGCCGACCGCACTGCGATCCACACAAAGACAGCGCGTCAGCCCATGCGATTACATAAACCGCTTCACTGAGATGTCACACTTCTGCACGAAAACAGATGCGCACTATACACCGGCTTCTGCTATGCTTTCCGTGCAAATAGAAGCCTCTCACTCAGCCCACAAAAGAGAAGCCCCAATCAAATCTATACAGCAGTGATGGATGGACAACATAGCAACCAAGAGGAGAGAAGGCTAAAATTCCCAAGTAGCCCAGGCTAAAACCAGAGAAAATAAAGTTTGTCCACAGACGAAGCTTATGCGACAAGTCAAGATGTTGAGTGAACAAGGGAGCATCATAATAGAAATGGCACACTCTTAAAGAACTCTTAAGGAATCAGACAGGGGGTAATTAACCAACAGCTCTGTGTTGAGTTATCATGTTCATATGTGAAAAACACTGGGACAATGTGCCCCAAGAGACCTTTATCCTCACTCAAAATTAAGGATATTTAACAAACAATGACGAAACCTGGTTGTTTTTCATGAATTATGCAATGTTGGCGCAAAGGGGTAAATGATGTCCTGGGTCTGGACAGGGGTTAATGGCATGAATATCCAAACTCGCGCACACTGCTGAGTCAGAGCGGCTGTCTTGGGGCTGGGGATCCGCTAATGTAGGACAGTGGGAACAAAACACAGCCTATGAGGACGAGTCCAAGCACTTTAACACACACGGCTTCAGATGCCTGTAATAAAGTGACTAGAGCCTCGACCGCTGCCCTGAACCGAGGCAGTCGGCCAAAAGTAAAGGCAGAGCGTGAGTCGCGCCGGAGGGGGAAGCGGCGGCGGGCCGGGGGAGGGGCCATTGGCGAGACCGGAAAAGCCGTCCGACACGGTCTGGGCCCATGGGCCACGGCTATAAAAGTGCCAGGATTGAAAACAGATGCCTGTGGAGCCTGGATCGAAACCCCGGTTAAATCGGCAGGCCCCTCCCCTCAGGAAACAAAGGGGGGCGTCCCAGCGTCCACTGGCCCATGTGAAGATCGAACATATATTTTGTAGGGGGATAGCCTTTCCCTCCGTCTCCCTATAAATACTCCAAAACAAATTCAATCCCTTTAGGGAGACAGCTGGGACAGACAGACAAGAATTTAACTGGAAAAATCATGTAGAAGCGCAGGTAATCGTGATGATGATATTTAAAATCTCAGTGTTTTTATAACATTAGGGATTAAAAGGTTTTATAAAGTTCTGTAGGAATAAAATTACAGTCAGATATGCAATATAACAAAGTTTTGCTCTGAACTATTAGCTCATTTGGGTAAATTGCAGGGTCTTATTTACAAAAATACAAAATATTAACACTGATTCTTTATTTATTATGTCATAGCCTCAGAACCCCTGAAATCAAATGCTGGTGAGGAAACTAGGTAATTTCCTAATTGACATCTAACGGCTGTCGTGTGTTTCATCATAAAAGGCCACACAAGCAGGGATTCCTTTGTTACAGTAAAGTAATACAACGACAAAATACCAGGAGAAAATCACACAAGATTTGCAGGAAACCCGCAGTGGCCAGATGAGCACAATCACGGTGAAAATGATGGATGGAAGACAATACTCATCTAAGCAATGAGAATGACATCTAAGAATGTGAAATGACAATCAAACCTCCTCTCGGCCTTCAGGCCCCGGGGTTTGAGGGGCTCAGCTCTTACCAGACAGCTCGGCGTCGGATGGGCTCCCGGTGTCCGTCTCTCACCAGCTCAACGCTCACACCATTTCTCTGGGGAAAAATGTATATATATATATGTATGCAAAAAGGCTAATTTCACTCAGGGTGTGACACAGCACCCCCTAGAATAAAGCCATTCACCATTCCTCTTCTCCCGCAAGACTGCACCGAATCATGTCACACAAATAAAAAAGCCCCAAGCTATGTAAATATAATGTAAATATGTATAAAAGCCGTTCTCCTTCCTCAGGGTCACGTGACGACACCCAGTCAGATCGCAGGCATTTTTTTTCCGCATCAAGTCACTTATATAACCTGCAGATTCCCATTGCCAGTATATACAGCTACATATTTTGTTGAGTCACAAACGTAGCATTTTATCCACTGTGCTGCAGGCATAAAACAGCACATACTGTACACACCAGAAAGAAATTTTTTAAAAATTCTAGCAGGGAAAAGGAAAAATGAAATCTGCTGCTTTCGCTTTACATTTATTGCTCACGGACTGAGGTTCCACCCATCCATAGGCAGCTATTTTTCACCCATGCTGGGCAGGTATGGACCCCTATGCACTTCCAACAATAACGTAAATGTTCAGCATCAGCATTGGGGCTGTCACCATACACAGCGGTGTGGGATTCCACATCAAAGACGGTGCTGTGCACCTACGGTTACTCTGGCAACTGCTGACCTACCTACGCTGTAAACAGCGCCACACATCCCATCAGAAACCTTCAAAACCGACAGTGCTCCCACACCCACATCATAACCCCCCCCCCAATTTAATTAAAAAAAATAATGTTCTCATCCACTATCCTATTACTTATTTGATTTTTTGACAACTCACAGCCAGAGCTGGTACAGTGCCTACAAGTATCAGCAGTAATAAACACATATATCACTGCAGAATGTAACTTTAAATTTCGAGGAACCGCAAAACTAAGGGCTCAAAAATAGACGGTTTCAACAAGTACCCTTTGTGTAATTTGATTAATAAATGTAATGGTCAAGCAGTAAATATGGGTACTATGTCTAGTTGCGTGAACGTAATCGCTCTCACCACTTACAATTTCACAGAATATATACGTATATAGATTTTCCAAAATAGATCATTTATTCCTTCGCGTTTTAACTCTGGTGTAAATTTTTGAAGTGCACAAAGCGGCTAGGCAACGCTGCAATGCCAGCTATACGTTAGGTTATTTTATAGTTAAAAACTATATTAACCTTGCTTGCCGCAACGACATTTTGATCAGGGGAATAACAGGTATCACATCGATCCGGCGTTGTCACAAAATGTCTACACGCTGCACAGTTAGCTGCGGTTACTTTTATTTCCCTTCTTTTTGCCTTAAAAACCGATTTGAGATCGGCTGTCTGATCGGTGACTCAACTCTAAACCATTAGGGGCTAAATGATCAAACTGATCCCAGGTCAGTTTACCCAAGGGCATTATATACATATACAATCACGACCATCGTTTCTGGCTAAGTAGCTAGTGCTGTGCTGGGGTTACATAATAGGCTTCATGTATCCAGCGCAACAGTGAGCATCTATTTGGCAGATATTAACTGTACATGTTTACGTGCATCAATCAATCTCCAGGAAAACCCCGAAAATAATGGAAGATGCAGCTAGTCATAAAAATTACCCGTCGCAACATCCCTCCACTCGAGTCTTATCGGTCAACGTGCAAAACTGCACCAGTTCCTACATCTCACACTTGACAATTCAGATAATTAATATGAATATGCGCCTTATTTAGCAGGAAAATTTTAAAATACCATTCAGGAAGAATTGCATGCACGCATTCACAAAAAAACGTGGGTAAAGAGGATAAAGAAACTACTGGTCCATTGCATAAAAAACAGCGAGCGTTTTCTGGTCAATTTCATACAATTTAAATACTGACAATTAGTATATATCATAAAAATCGGCCAGCTACGCGTTTACTTACAATCCACCGGAGCTACAAGTATTTACTTAGAACACAGCTTGCTGACAAAGTATACAATGATAATCAAACTGCTGTTATTGCGAAAATGATCATTTTCTTCGGAGTTAGACAATAGGCAAGCATGCGGCTGGTAATCATACTTAAAGCGTAAACACACCGTCGACGATAATCGTGCACTTTTTCATAAAAATAAAAATACCAGGCGCGATCATCCGTGGCCAAGAAGCACAAACCACTTCGATCGCTGTCAGGTTTTTTGGGAGCCAGACACTTTGCAGCGGAAGCGGGACTCACCCTATTAGCTCCGACGCTTCCGAAACCGCCGAACCGTCTGTACTGTGGGAAACTCTGGGCGATGAGACACGGCGTGGCCACACCTCAAGGGCGGGGCCTGGAACAGCCCTAGACGCGATGTCCCGTAAAGCACCGCCCCTTTTGATGGATGCGATGATGATAATAATAATAATAATAATAATAATAATAATAATAATAATAATAATAATAATAATAATAATCGTTATCATCATCATTAATCCTCTAAACGCTTATATTGATGAAGTAACAGACCATTGAAAGAGTTTGGAAATGGATGGATGAATAATACTAATAATTGTAATAGTAATAATGATGTTGAGAATTAATTTGTCGCTTGTCTAATATTTTGACCAAATGAAATGGTATCTCAAAGGGTTAATCATCCCCCCTATACAATTTTCAACCTGCCGCATTCATTATTAACCTATTAAGGACCGTATGAGGCTGATTATGGTAGTGTTGGAACATTCTGGCTGGATGGGCACTAGAAGCAGGATTGAGAACCACTGGTCTAGACCAAAATGTCTGCTGAATAAAGGCAGCATTGGAATCTCCCCTCTGCCGTGAGGCAGGTATTTTTTCCCAAGGTCACATGGGTTTCTTCTGGGCACTCCTTGTACAGTGCATGGAGACACACCCACTAAAAGGTGGTGTATGACTCCATAGGTTAGGACTCTATGGCCATTACTGGAAGATTGCTGGTTCATATCCCCTGGTCAGCAGAGTGATGATACTGTCGGCACCTTGAGAAAGGCCCGTAACCCCAAACGCTGCAGCTAGTCACTTTGGTTAAAATGTGTGCTAAATGCACAAATTATCTTAAAAACAAATAAACTAAGTATGAAAAAGTGTGCCTTCACGACTTATAGCGCCTGAATCAAAGTAACAATATTCTTATAAAACCTTACTGTTTGCTTGTTGGAGTATTTATCCCAAAGATTCGGATGACCTAATGTGCAAAGAGACCTCGCTCACCTGTATGCACTACACAGCTGGAAGCTCAGTCCACTCCTCCGTCATACAAGACACATCTGGCTAAAGAATACCACTGAGAATAATACCCAGGAAGTGGAGTGTAGCTGTCAAGTCAGGAGAGGCAGGCAGGCCCTGCACCAGGGAGTTCTTACGATGTCCCGGAACATCAGTGGAGTTTGAATAGCATTAAGGTGATG
Organism: Mormyrus hasselquistii; assembly: GCA_026779605.1. Taxonomy (NCBI): domain Eukaryota; kingdom Metazoa; phylum Chordata; class Actinopteri; order Osteoglossiformes; family Mormyridae; genus Mormyrus; species Mormyrus hasselquistii. The sequence goes on along the minus strand of JAODKE010000138.1, from coordinate 11,889,300 downwards.
TGGTGGGATCACTTTGGGTCCAGAAGGATCCTAGCTGTCTTCTGTAGGATTAGCCGAAGCTGACTGAGAAGCCTGGACTGGATAACAGTCAGAACAGTATTACAATAATCCAAGAAAGTTGTGGCAGAAGGCATATGTAAGAGTTTCAATACCTGTGAGAGTCATTTTCACTTTTAAGTTTGGGGTCAAAGGGGAAACAGTTTTAAAAGTGTTATCAAGAGCGGTCAAGCAACTGAAACAGAGTGTGGACAGTACATGTGGACATGCATACTTTTTAATTTGATGTGTTTCAAGCCTGTGACACTGTAAAGGTGGGGGGACACTGGTATGTGGTTGGAGGATGATTATAGAGTGGGGTGTTCTGTGGGTATCTGGGTCAGAAGGTCACTGGTTTGAATCCCACGGCTGGTGGGAGAGCAGGCAGAGCTGGCCCTTTGACCACAGTTTATGTATTAACATAAATTTATAAACTAAATATATGCTTTAATTTCATATGCAGATCAGAGCAGATCTTTTTGTGACTGTAGTAGAACCAAAACGCATATCACCAGTGTTTTGTATTTCATATTTTAGTATATCGGTACTACCAGAATTTCTAAACAACTAATAAATACATTTGCACATTTTCACACTAGATTATAAATCTAACCAAAAAAAATCCATAGCCTCATAAAAACAATTTACAGTCTTTCTAGAAATTATTAAATATTTAGGTTTATCTCAACCCAGTATTATTAGCCAGAATGTATGTAGTGAGTCTTGGTTGCATTTCATGCAAAATTTATTAAAGGAAAAAACAAGCAAATTAAGAAAAAAAAGGATAATTTGTAGTAGCTTCTTATAAACATGTTATCACACACAAGACAGTAATTGTATACAACATCTGATGTTTTTTGTCTTTATTTTCAGACAAAAGGACAACACAACAAGGAAACCCATTCAAGTTCGGATGTTACATGGTTTGAAGTCCATCGGGCCGATCCCAGCTTAGTTTGAGGCCCAAGGGGAAAAGAATGATTTCAGAAATGAAAATATATTGCACATTAACCCAGCATAATGACCTCTTCTGGTCTTGGAATGCTTTCCGTCATTTTCTAAAAATGCATTTTGTCAAAATAAAGTCTTAAACAGGAAGGATATGCAATGAAAACGTAAATGTCACATTAACCAGAGGGGGGTGCTACTGGTCTGAGGGACATATTTGGTGAAACTATGAAACCACCATTGATCTTTAGAGAATTTAGACAAACAAAAAAAATATTTTTTTTGATTTGACACAAAATTAAGAAATTATATTTTCTGAAAAATAAAACTACAATGCATGAATTTTATACATTTTCATAAAATTCAAATTGGTGTATATCATGCAACAAACTTTTTGTGAAATGATGTATAAAGTGACCACAGTTTGTGAGATGGGGCCCGAGACAAAGGTTATTTATTCTTAAAAATACTGATCCTCCATAATTTCAGCCATGTCTGACAAAACGATGAAAATATGCAAGAGATATATTACACACTTTATGCTGCAACTAGCCACGTGAATGACAATTTGAAAAGCAGTGATGAGTCCTGACTAATTAAGTGCACAACCTCATCACTCATGCATCTTGAAAGTCATTTGATCATTTGTAAAAAGTCACATCTCACAGCAGGGAACAATTTGCCTGGGATTTTCCAACTCCTTGTATTTCACAAAATTTGCATGGAGCAGATGCGCTTATTACAATGGCAAATTTGCATGAAGAGATTGAGGATTTTTTTTTTTTTTTTTTTAAATAAGTACAATATAAACCGAGATGGTGAAGAGAGAAAGAGAGAAGCAAAGTCATAACATTGTTTCTCACTCCTCTGTCAGCTCATATGGAGCAAAATCTAAGAACAGCAGCAATGGTTCAATTTATATGGAGGCAAGTAAAATTTAAGGTTCAAACAAAACAGCATTTAACAATTATCCACCTTGGGATGGTGCTTTACACAATCAATGCAAAGTTCACACTTCAGGGACATGTTATCAAGAGTCCTAAAATTGCAGCATAAACATTTTTTTTTTAGGTTTTCTTGAGGGGAAAACATTTTTATAGAGCCCACGTATCTTTTGTTGCACAACAGCATTATGATGTTTAACTATTACACACGACATGCCCAGACATACGGAACTATTGTATTTGCACCTGATCGTGATGAATCTGGGAACAGCAAGCAAGTACAAGTCACACATTACCTTTCCCATACAATATAAACAAACAAGTAAGGTTTGAGGCGCACACACAGTCTATTTACAGCACAGAACTGTGACCGTCAAAGCTGCAGAGATTCCTACCCAGGCAGTTAAATTGCAGATGCATTCCCCCCCCCCTCCCCAATTAGGAGTGGAGAATGAATTCCCAGACACACCAGACTGCAAAGCGTACACTACTCCACAGCAGGAAATAAACAAATAAGAGATACTCTTGAGAGAAGCACCTTATTCCCCGAGACCACTCTAATTTCCTTTATTATCATTAAGAAAGCAGGGGGAATTCCGAGAAACATGGAAAACAGCACTAAGACAGAGTAGAGTTTGGACAAATGCACACATAGGATGGATGATCTTCCAGCAGGCCCAGTTACGGACATGCTGTGTCCGATCAGCTGCTGAGCTTACAGAAGAACCAGCTATTCCAGTCCTCAATCACCGACTCCTGCCATCACACTAAATATTAAGGCTTTGTTTTATACAAACAACCGATTTAAATTCTGAGACTTTTTTGTGTGTTTTGTAAATTGCTTTGCAGGTCTGAGATCCACAGAGCCTTGGCAATAAAATTCGAGGGCAGGATAATCTCACATTTTATTGCTGTGTGACCACCCCAGTGTTCAGGAGAAAATACAATAATACAATGGTTATCACTGCATGTAACAGCACCTGAAGTTTAGCAGGGCCTCTGACAGACAACAGATTAGGATGCAGCAGCCTATTATACATGCTTACAGTATATACAAATTTACCATCACTGGAACGTACGTAAAACGTCCACTTCAAAGAACCAAGTGTATGCAATCCTCTGGCTACATCGACAGGATGTTTGCTCTGCTGTGCACCAAATTAACTGCATTCCATAACAAGCATGATACAGAAAATTCTTTTTTTTTATTATTATTTTTTTTTTTTACAGGCAGTTAATATGTGAACAATAATATTACTTGTCATTTTATAATTCCACAATTTACCTGAATGTATTTAATTTTAAAAAGCACTTGGTAGTGTAACAAATACTTTCTTGGGAAAACAAACTAAAAATGAGAATTGTGGCATCATAAAAGATTCTTGTTTCTCGTTCTCGGTCTGTACAGTTACTGAGGGGGACAGAATCTTTTTGGATGGAGATCAATCTGACAGGTTAAACAAAACGTACCACCGTTGAGTCAAAGTGAACACTATAAAGACAACTTACGTTACTCTTAGACTGCACCATTAAACTTTCAGAGAAACCATTGGGGATCGGCGTGTGTTTGCCGCTGCATCAGTGTGGGATCAGAGTGTGGCTCCTACCAGTCAGCACTGTCCCAGGCTTCCTCGGCAGCTTTGGGCTGGTTCTTCTTCGCCTTGCTCTCGCCCATGTTCTCCCAGTTGCTGTCCCACGCCTCCCAGCTGTCCCCCGTGCTGTGCTTGTTGTTGGACGGCCCTTCGGATGCCCAGTTGTCCCAGCTGTCGGAGCTCTTCTTCCCTGCCGAGGCGTCGGCGACGGTCCAGCTGTCACTGCTGCCGGAGCGCTTGGCGCTGCTGCTGCCCCCGGGGCCGTCCCAGCCGTCCTGGTTGGCCCCAGTGCCGCCATGGGAGCCCTCTGGGGAGTCCATGTTCTGGTAGCTGCCACCTACGGACGACCTTTGGCAGAACACAAGAAAAGTTATAAACAAACTATGCAAGAGAATAGGGCTGAAACAAGACAGACCGTGCAGGCAAACAAACATTTTGCATTGGTCCTATTCAATCAATTTTGGATGTGGTAAATGATCTGCCTCCTTTTTCTTAACGCACTAAATAAACCGCAGCACTTCAGTTGCACTCAGCTTGCGAGATTTAATAAACCACTGCCTGGGTGGTTTGAAATGTTCCACTGAGTGAGGCCCAGCAGCATTTTTACATTTCTGCTGACTCTGGGGTAAAACCCGACTCGCTCGCTACCTGTCTGTGGGGTCCTCAGCCTTCCCACTGAAGAAAGAAGTCATGTCCTTCCAGCCCTTGGAACCAGCCCCCTGAACCTTTTAAAGCGAAACACACGTGCTTTACATAAAAGAACACGAGGAAGATTCTTCATAAACACTATAGACATTCGCGAGTTAAACTATTAAACCGTCAGACTTTAACGACAGAAAATAAACTTGTATTTGTAATAACAGAACCAAAGCAAACTGTGGTACACAGTACTCACCATTACAATTACAAAGGCGGCACAGAGGAAGAAAGATAGGAACTTCATTAAAGTTTTAATATACAAAAAGACATTCACACCCGAGCCAGCCTCCCATAAGGAGCACAGTATTAATGGGGCCAGAGAGGCCGCCCTAAATCTGATACACTAAGCAACGGCCATCCCGTGGCTGTTTCAGAGGACAGGAAAAGGCCCACATCCTCACAGAAAGTCCTCTAGGGGGGCAAAGCCCCTGTTAATTACTGAAGTAACTGTCTGTAAAGACACTGTGCTTCTCAAGCCCTGAGGCAAGCGGTAAACGTGAAGCATGGATGAGCAGTAGTGCCCCCCCCCCCCCAACATTACTCTGGAGATAATCCCTAGACACACGCTGGGAGGCTGGCGCTGGGGGTGTGAGGCACAGCACTGGGACATCGCCTACCTTTACAGCTAGCTCAGAGAAGCCGGTTGCCATGTCGTCAAGCAACTTGCCTTCCTTAACCTGGACGGGTCAATTTGCCGTTAATGCCAGGTGGCGCAAACGTGTCACTTGCCATGTCATTTTACACCGAAACACAGTGCTAAGGGAAAACACTGTTTTTTCCCCAGCTATTTTTATCTCAAAATTAGCATTTCAGATACAAGAAATTCTAAATACATTTTCATAGGTTAAGATTACACAATTTTACAATCTACAGGACAGATTCCTGGTATTCAAAATTACCATAGTGGTGTGCATTTGGCTCTTACTGACTCAGAGATAGGACATGAATTTTTGAAAGTGGATTTTTCTTTATAGAAAAAGACATCTACAAAATGAAGTACATTTTACGCTGCTCAAATACTTTCATGCATTCTATTCACTGGACACACTGACATAGAAAACAAAGACTATATTAGCTGCTAAATATAAATGCCTGTAAGTAAATAATTAACTAAGCAGCATATCAATAGAAACTGCCAGGGAACACAATGACTTGGAACTCCCAGCGTTACCTTTTCGTGGGTAGGTTTGATAACATTCTCATTTAATGTCTGGCCTAACTCTGCAGCCTAGTTGAAGTAGAAAAGAAAAACAAGGCATTAAGTTGAGAGCACAGAATTCTACAAAGGGAAGATGAGACTCATCAGTGTTACTGCATTGAAAAAGAGCTTTTTGTTCATAACATTGAGCCAACATGAGATGGCAGGCTGAGGGGAATTTCTCCCAAGACACACAGAAAAGGAAAAGCAAAGCGTTTAGCCTATGAGGAACCCAGCACAGTCTCAAACAAGATAAATATGCTTGTTTTTGGAAGCCTAGGCATTACAGGGAAATTCTGGTGAGATCCAAATTAGATATAAAGCACTGACTACTCACACTGCTGTCTGAAAGCAGCGATGCGCAATGAGGATACCGTCAAAACCAATTCAATATGGATATTTTCAAATCGAGTGAAAGAAAATCGATTATATTTGCGCATATCTGAAAACCCAAAGGATGTTGTTAGGGCTGCCGTAATTACCTGACGTACTTGACTAAAATCACCTTTATGGTTTCTAAAACGCTTTAATTCATTAAAACAAATGTCTTCCTTTAATATCACTACATAATTATGGGAGTAGTTCAAATTATTAGAGAAGAAAAAGGTGGTTTTACACTGTGCAAAGTGTGACGGCATATCACAGCAGTACTAGCGCTATACACACAGGTGCTACTCCAGATCCAGAAAAGGCAAAACCACCATGTTGTCTCTTCATGTTTATTAAATTACCATAAGCATGGAGAGTTTAATTTCTTTGGTCCTCATAGCTGCTAAATACACTCATTATTAAAGCCGCAAGGTTGTCTGCCTGATACCTTAGAATCTCTATTGAACAAGTTTTGGTGAAAATGTTTAGGCTAAAACGTGAGTTTATTCTACGTTAATTGACAGTGCCGGCGTGCACGTTCGTGTGTGTTGGACTTGCTGGCAGCCCTAACATAGATGTTTTTGAGCGCACTGTGCTGGGTTTGGGAATTGTGCAGAAATGCTGCAGAGGACGGGAGCTGGGAACAGAGCACTGATGACAGAACAGGCACTGCGTGAATCTACAGTCTGCACCTCACTGGAACATGCCGAACAGGTGCAGGTGCCACATATATCTAGCTACTGACATCAGCTGCTGAAACGACAACAACAACAACTACTACTACTACAGACAGAACAGTAGCAAAGTCAGCTTACTGTGGGTGTCTGTGAGTCAAGGAGATTTGGTTTGTTTTTTGGAAACTACTCAACTTCATTAAATAAAGATGACAAAACGATAAATAAAAACAGCAAAACTAATATGCAGGATCTTCTTGGCAACTGAACTGGAGGCACACATCCAACGTTAACAGAACTATTTCAGGGGCAACCTGACATCACTCACAGTTCCACAAAGCATTGTTGCATTGACTGTCTCATAAGCTTGGGAAATGGACCATGCACATTACAATGGATGAATCTCAGTGAAGTGAGTAACAGAAATATAAATGGGTTCCATTGGAAGACCAAGTATAACAAGAGCCCACTGACAGGGTTGCCATGCATACACTAATGTGACGATTACCGGCTCTGGAGGAGGTTTATAGCCCCTTAACTATGTCCAGAAAGCAGAGAGGCAAAGGGAGCAACAGGCATTTCATCTACAGTCTACACAGACGTCAAACGAAGGGGGTCTACAACAGCCACTATGGTTTACACCTATGTGGAAGAACTGCGACTAATAGGTAGTACATGAGACACCAGCCTTTGAAAAGAACTTGGATTATCAAGAGATACCAAAAGATGGAGCATAAGTGCCTTCAGCTAGGTGTCTCTTACAAGTCGTAAAAATAAACGGAGTGTGTTGGGTAGCCATATATTTTAGACAATAAACAAACTATAACCAGTAAACCTACTACATCAGGGGTGTCAAACTCCAGTCCAGTGTGGCCAGAGCCCTGTGCAGTTTAGTTCTTTCTCTGTTCTGCCACAAATGATTCCACTCAAGAGCTGTGTGGTAATTAGCACAAGGAGTTGCAAGGAGTTGAATCAGGTGATCTAAATGAGGGGAAACCAAAAATGCGCAGGGCTCCGGACCCCCAGGACTGCAGTTTGACACCCCTGTATGAAAATCTTTACCAGATGTTAATTTTATGTGCCAGACATCTTGAAATGTATTCAAGACAAATCATGATCATACATGGCAGCTGGGTACTGAGAATTGTTATATTGCCCGAGTACTCCAAGGTGGTGTATAGAGAATTACTCATTTTATATCAATGTTTTTAAATCTAGATATTTAATATAGATACCAGCTCTATTAACAGCCATCAAGCAAACGACAGGCTTGTTGATAGTTGATCAAAGGAGCTTAAGCATACTTAATGGTATATATCTGTTGACAGAATATGTAAGCTTATTGACTTACCTTTTGAGTTGCTTGGGTGGCAAGTTTTGCTGTCTGCACAAAAGAATACAAGAAGTTTTTTTGTAAAATGTCTTTTAAATCTCTGCAATGATCACAAATCATTACAGATACACACTGAACAGGGCTACATGCAGCACAATGTGGTGGTAACACATTTCAGTTGCAAGATATCAAATCCACTTTAACGAAAGCATAAACTATTCAACAGATTAACCACTGATTATAATAAAACTGCAGTAAGACTATGCCTCTCAAAATTAAACCTTTAAAGTTCTGAGTCAATGGCACCTCAAGTAAATTAACTGCATCATGAAAGCTGATTTATTAGAAGGACAAACAGGGCTGTCACTGACGACTATTTTTCTATAGATAAATCTATCGACCATTTTATTGATTGCCCGATTAATTTTCCTCCAGAAAATCAACTTGACCGTTTAATTTATGTTGGCAACAACAAACTGTATGTCATCGCAGGGCTTTAGATAAGTACTATATGCACATTATTTTCACACACAACTTTTTAAACAGATTAGTAGTATGCCTACAAATATTAACGAGATGTGTATTGTGATGGCAAAAAGTTTGTAGTCTGTATAAATGTGGCATATCCTCATACTTAAACTCGGCAAGCGGAGCGAACCACATGCGACAAGCGATGAGCACTGAAGTCACAACGAAGGGAGGGACAGATCAGCAGCCACAAAATCTTTTAAAAGAGGAGATACTGTGGTTGAACAAGGTAGAGGACGTTGGTGGTGTAGCACTACTTTTTGCAGATTAAAGTCATTTTTATTTCATTTCACAAATTATTTTCTTTTATTCAGCATCCGTTTTTATTTCAGTCTTAGCTTACGATAACACTGGTCCCAACAAGCCTAAAGTTTACTTACAACTTAGACATTGGCGCTATCAGTCAATGAAGAAAGAGGCCCGATTTTAGCCTAAACATTTTCACAAACACTTACTCAATGAAGTTTCTAATGTAGAAAGTAGGCAAATTAGCGTATGTGGCAGCTACAAGGACAACAAATGTTAAAAAGCTCTCTGTTCTAATGCTAATTTAATAAACATGAATAGACGGCACTTAGGGTGGTTTTGCCTACACCAGCAGTCCGGCCATCATTCAGACTAGCACCTGTGCCTTTCCTCTTCAGGTGCTCATGCATAACGCTAGTGCCGCTATGGTATGCCATTGCAATTTGCGCAGTTCAAAACCACCGTTTTGTTTTGTGAATTTAAAAGTACAGTGGTACCTCAGTTATCGAACTCATTAGAACTCAAATTTCAAACCAACCAATTTGGGGAAAAAAAAATTACCTATAACTCGATCTGAATCTCAGAAGTCAAACTGTGAACGCCGACCTAAGATAACTTGTACGCGTGGAGAAATGAGTCACGCGGCACGACTCGCAGCGGAAACAATGGGTATAGCGTCAGTCTCACATTTACTTTGACAGCATCGTTTGTTGGCGTTAAAGTTTTTCTATTGACAGTATCATATGTACTTTATATCATATGTACTTCATATCATTTTGGCAACCATTGCTCACCAAAAAGTTACGCAATAGTTGTAGAAATGTTACAACCTAAAAGTTTGCAATTTATGAACAAATTAATGAATACAGAGTTATAATAAAAATAATCAATGGACCATATGGCATAGTCTAGTGTTGGTGCAGTGTTGGGGCATGGCTTCAGGTAGTGTTGGGCTGCATTCTTTATCGTTTTGGAAGCCATTAAGAAAAAAATGTTACGCACGGCGTAGTGTTGGTGCGAAAATGCGTTTAGTATATGTTCTTCTTTTATCCTGTTCATTTTGTGTTTAAATGCTAAAGAAAAGTTAGCTACCACTATTAAAAAAAAAAAAAAAAAATAACTGGTTTTTCATTATTTCTTATGGGGAAAATTCGATCAGAACTCAAACTTTTTAGAATTCGAACACAAGTTCTGAACGGATTAAGTTTGAGTTCTGATGTACCACTGTACTCCCATAATTATGCAGTGACATTAAAGGAAAACAGCTGTTATAATGAACTGAAACATTTAAGGAATCAAAGGTAATTTTATTAAAATAATAACAAAAAAAGGTCAACTGATCACAGCAGCGCGAAGTATGAAACAGACCAGATGTTAGCGTGAAGCTCTTCAGATCATCAGATTACTCTCATGACCCTTAAGGACCACCCCTACGACAACATACTGTGTTTAGGACCAGAGACAGTGAGAGTGATGATGAAAAGGCTTTATAAAATTATATAAAATTTTGTGCAAAGCACTACTGTTACAGCCCATGGCGCTAAAAATAATATCTTCATGGCGTCATGAGCCATTGCTCTGAATGAGAATTATTCGCTTGCTACAAAAAAAGTTGAATTGAAGTACAACACTTACATTACATCACGTTTTATGCATATCATATTTTCTTTTGTTCTAAAATACCAGCATACTGAAAACTTATTCAGACCTGACATCATAGACGTCTTATGACACTAATATGTCTTTTAAGAGCATGTAGCCCTGTCCAGAAACATGTATATCGCTCTCAGAGTACTCACATTATCTTTAGCTACAGACGCAAATTTGGTAGCTCCAGTTGCAAAACTGCTCCAACCCTGAAAATTAAATAAAGGATTACATTGTCATACTACAAAAGACCAACGGGTAATTTACCATAAATACAATGTGAAACTGCATAGCAGTTTAGCTACGTCGTTAGCATAACAGGAAGAGCGATTTTGTCGATGCAGAGAAACTGTGCATAACATGTCATGCTACTCGGGCACAACATATTCCAGCAGGTCTTCCAATAGTAGCCAATGTCTAAGCAGTTTGCCAGTACAGAAAGTCATACCGAATAAAAAGAGGACATTGCATTGTTCAAGAAGTCATCCTCCTTCTTCTGAGGAGTAACTGTGTTGCCGAAGCCCACGTAGCGATTGTCCTGACCACTGTATCCACCTCCACTGTAAACAAAGCACAAAAATATCAGCCTCCATTTGCTATTAAACAATTGCGCACATTTCTGCGGGTCAGTGTCCATCATAAATCATATTTATTTACAAAAAGAAAAGCAGTTCTCTAAAAAGAGGGTGAAAACAAAACTGACCTCTGGTAGGAGTTGACATCATCACTTAGCCAGTCTTCGAAAGCCTTGTCTGAAGCGAGTCCTGAGCTTTTCGCTGGACCGGCTGAACTGCTGTGAATCGGATTTCACGTATTGTTATTTAATGCGTGTCTCCGTGTCTCGTTCCGGCCCCAATGATCTGCTTTTGCAGTTGGCTGAACCAGCCGGTATGATGAGGTATGTGTGGCGCTCACCAACGCTGGGGCAGACCTTTTCCTGTTCTTACCGGTGTGAGGAGGAGAGACCAGCCTTGGCTTGTGGAGGTGTCCAGTCTTTGGCAGAGGATGTATCAATGCTCCACTCCTTTCCCTCAGCTAATGTTGCTACCTGCACAATCACAGTTACATTTCTTTTTTTTATTATTTCAGCAACCTAAACAGTAAATTTGACATTACACAACAAATCACACAACAATTAGCTGGGCATGAACTACAGGGGATTATTTAAGTGCCACATTAATGAACAACAGCAGGCCTGTTTTAGCACTTGCCCTTGATACCACTCGGCCACAGTCTAGCTACTTAGCCACCATGTCACCTCAAACTACCAATCACTACTCAAAGAAAGGGCTAAGTGAGTGTGGTGTGCTCACCTTGTCTCTAAAAAGCGCAGCTGCCCTGCTATTGTACTTCTCCTGTAGAGTCCAACACGGGTCATATTCCTCTTGTAGCTCCAGGAAGAGGCGAAACTTGCCATTTCCACCCGCTTTCATCTTCTCCAGCTCAATATCCTTCCATTTGTCCATAGTGACGGATCTCACGAAGCTAAAGCATCGACACTGGGGCATTATGGTGCTGCACGACAACCTGACTTGCTAAAACACCCACCCACAATGCGGGAAATGTCTTAGTCTCAAAAAAAGACAAGAAATAACCCAGCGCCACTTCTTATTGGCTTCCACTAAATGACATGTAGGCTGCTGATTAGTAGACACCATGCACCCATAATAAAAGACCATACAATACGACTGCATCATCCAAATTAATCCACATTAAAAAGACTCACCTAAGGTGCACCCCCAAGCCTCTGTGTTTGCCAGAGCACTCCAGACAAATCCATATCCCATAGGTGACACTCACCCATTGGGGGTTAAAAGCCCCACACTCAAAACATGTCTGAGAAAACATGAAACAGCAGAAGGCTGAGCTACCTTTGCCAAAAAGATACGCATTAAAACACAGATAAGATTATTCATTTCACTGGTAATGTATCACACACAATTATATTAATTAGCTTGCACGATAAAAGCTTTACATAACATTTAACTAAATGAATGGAGTTAAATACGCATAAAGTATAGCTTACATGCAGTTCAGAGAATTTCAGTGTTTAATCAGAGTGTTTAGGGACAGTCTGAAGTTTCAGTGACTACACTAAACTTACGTTGTTTTCATCCTGAGTTCTCACTTCTTTTAAAACCCTCCTGGTCCGCGGACTCGCCATTGTAACTGAAATATCAGAATAGTAAAAGTTTTTTGTAATACTGGTCCAACTGACTCTATTGTACGAATTTACATATGTACATGAAAACAGTTATGTGATTATCTGATGATATATTTATTTTTAATAAAGTCATCCAAAAGTAACTCAGATAGCCCAAGTTAAACAATGAATATCCCTCTATAAACCAGAAAATAGATATGCCTCACTCTCCCTTAGAACGCCTAGCTCACATCACCAGCTTATAAACGACATACATGACAAGTCAGCCAGCAACCATTCTAGAGCTGTCTGGTCATGGTGATACATTAATATAATTAGTTAACAGGAATAAATATAAGTACACTGAGGCGTCATTCAAAGGTGCTGCGAAACCCAGCAGCGTTAGCCGACCCATACCAGCTAGTACGCATATCACCAACGTCAGCGACAAAACATGTCATTTAACAACCTAACCATCAACCAAACCTGCTACATGGCATTACTCTAATGATCTACTAATAATCAACTAACATTTGACTTCGTCTATCTGAAGAAGCCGGCTAGCCATGGTGATGTGGCCGGCGAGGCAGCGAAGCTTACCTTTCTAAACTGGAAACGAACCGGTAATTTTTTTAGCCTCCTTGCCGAGTGTAAGATGACAAAAACTGGGCTGTTGATATAAGCTTAACCTAAACCGTGTATTAGACAACCCGCTTTAAATATCATTATAATGGTGACTTTGCCCTCGGTATACGTTTACAATAAGCCAGCCGCCTGTATTTGCCGACTGCCTACGTTGCAGAGCGGCGGTGCGATGCATGCTGGGAAGGCGGCGGACGCTGCGTCTGACGTCAACCTCCGGAATCCTGGCAGGAGGAACCGGGAAAGAGGGGGCTTGTTTGAAACTCTGAGCATAAACTGGCTGGCATCTGGGAAAGGAAGTACTCCTTTGCGTGGGTGAAAGAAGTGAAAGTTAGCTAGAGTAGTTCACAATGTCAGCTGAAACGGAAACGGTATCAGCTGAAGGAGAAACTCAGCGATGTGATGTATGACCCTGGCCCCCATCCAGGCTCTCCCGTGTGCCGTAGCCTGTGCTTTCTGAGAGGCCCCAATCGACCCTGCATTGAATAAACGGTTAAGAAAAATAAATGGATGACATAAATGTACGGTTGTATGCTTGAAAAACTCTACATTGCGCAGATTCGTATTGATTTCTTGGGTGAAGTTTTTTTTTTTTTTTTAAAGTGTAGCGATTATAATTATAGTTTTTTTCTTTATGTCAGTTAATCACTGATTTAGTCTCTTGTGTATGTCTAGTTAACCGCAATTGAGGAGGGACATGTATCTGCGCATTAACAAATATTTACAACACGTGGGGAATCCAGCTGTGAAGCACACCTGAATCTTGTAAAAAAAAAAAATCTATTTTACATTTTTATTACTTTTACTTTCATTTCAAAGACATCTAGTCTTTCAGTGAACGTTTTATTTACATTTTGTTGACATATGTCTGAAAATTCGTAAGAATTAAAAGTTCATCGCTCTTGGAAAAGATATACTTGCAGTATTATGCTATTATAATTTTATTATAGTTTGGCATGAAATATTACCATGACAGTGATATAGTTTATCGCAATTATTTCTGGGACAATATATCATTCAATAGAAGTAATTCGTGAGTGAGTAGTGACGAGCAAATGGTGGTGCAGGTCTCGAGTGATTTTTTTCAGTTGCTATTTATCTAATCAGTAATTTGATGTTAAGACCATTAAAACTTTTCATTTTGAAATTGGTTCTTGTTTGCCGAGGAGTGTATGAGTATATTTCCCTATATGCAGTAACAAACAATATTTAAAAGAACATCCATCAGTCTCCCATATCATTTGTCCCAGGAAGCAAAGCATAAAGCAAGTGTTCAAAATGATGTTTCACTTTAATTAAAAAAAAAAAAAATATATATATATATATATAGATGTGTTCTTTGAAACATTTTTAAAACTATATTTTAATCTGGCTTTTTAAATTTAATGTTTCTGGGCTAGTAATCATTGCACTGTGTGCTTTTAATTCAAACTTCAGTATCATTAGGAGCTGATAATCCATCTAAAGACATGGTAATCTGGAGATTTTTTTTTCCATTGTCCTGTCGTAAATTTGTTTGAAATAAATCGGTACATGCAGAGGAAGCATCAGATGCAAAGATTTGATTTGATGTCCATATAATTGTGAGGCGACCCTGCTAAATGGCCGATGAACTATGAACTACTGTGAACCACCCAAGTGTGAAAATATCCAAGATGTAATTTCCCCCATGTACACAAGAGAGCAGGATATTGCAGAGTAAATTAAACAAAGTTTTTTTTTTTGTGCAAAGTCATCTAAGTAAGGCGCACGATGTGAGGTTGCTGGCTGTGCCAGATTCTGCGGCATTATCCATAATACAGTCAGAGTGCGCTGCTGTTTTCAGTTCATTTATACCCTAGTTTCTGGTCTGGAGTTCTGAAACTTTGGTCTGTTTTTTTTCCCTGGGACTCAATACGTAACATCAACAAGTGCAAATTTCTTTTAAACGCGCTGGCTCATCAAAACTTTATTGTGGGCAATTATATGAGTTTGTACTTTGGCTTTTTTTTGCATAGGATTCTGGAAGTCTCTCTCCGTGGGTGACCTTGTTCTTAGCCAATGCCTGAGGCAGGTCTTATCTGGGAGGAGACGATATAAGGGAAGAGAGTGTGCAGTAATGCCATTCACTGCTTTGTGATAGCTCTTAGTAAGATGAAGAGATCCACAAGTTTGAAAATACGCCTCCCCGCCCTCGTGCTTGTCTGCGAGATTGCGTTCATTGCTCTCTATGCTGGCTTTGTTACATATGACACTGATGCTAACGCAAAGCTGCAGGACAACACGACAAATCCAATGGAGAATGATCTCTATAAGGATTATCCTGTCTTTGTTGACGTTCAGGTGATGATATTCATCGGCTTCGGCTGCCTTCTCGCCTTTTTGCATCGCTATGGCTTCGGCGGCTTGGTTTTTAACTTCCTCACGGCCACCTTTGCCATCCAGTGGGCGATTCTTGTGCAGGGTTACTTTCAGTTCTACTCTGATGGCAAGATTCACCTAGGGGTAGTAAACCTGCTCAGTGCTGAGTTTGCCTGTGCAGTGGTGCTGATCAGCTATGGTGCCGTGCTAGGAAAGACCAGTCCTGTGCAGCTCCTGGTTATGGCTTTGCTGGAGGTCCCGATTTTTTCCATCACCGAGTGGGCTGTGCTTACCTACCTAAGAATCAACGATGCAGGTGGGTCCATTCTTATTCACATCTTTGCTTGTTATTTTGGCCTGGGAGTCACCTTTGTTCTGTATCGGCCAAGCCTCAACAACGGCCACGCAAATGACACCACCAGCTACCAGTCGGACATTCTTTCAGTGATGGGGACCCTGTTTCTCTGGGTCTTCTGGCCATCCTTTAACTCTGCTGTGACTTTCAAGGGAGATGACCAGCACCGGGCCATTCTCCACACGTTCATTGGCCTTAGTGCCTCCACCCTCACTGCTTTCGCACTCTCCGCCCTGCTAAGCCAACGGGGCAAGCTCACCATGGCTGATATCCAGAACGTCACCCTGGCGGGGGGTGTGACAGTGGGGGCGTCCGTTGACATGATGATCTCACCGGTGGCTGCATACATCCTCGGCGTATTCGGGTGTATCGCCTGCTTCTTGGGCTACAAATACCTCACTCCAGTCCTGGCTCAGCGCTGTAGAATCCAGGACCAATGCGGCATCCACAACTTGCACGGCCTGACTGGAATCATCTCCTGCCTGGGTGGAATTTGGGGTATTATGATTGCAAACGAAGACACTTATGGACCAAGCCTGTATCAGACCTTTGCTCATAGAGCACCCATGGAAGGGGACCCCAGGCTTCAGGAACTGCAGCAGCTGATACCGGGCCTCCAGCCGGGTTTGGGCCGCACCGCCTCGGAGCAGGCCCTCTATCAGGTGGCTGCTATGTTCTCCACCATAGGGGTTGCTGCAGTGGGTGGCATTGCCACAGGATTTGTCTTGAAGCTTCCTTTCCTAGCCTCGCCTTCCGACGAGTGCTGCTTTAGTGATAAGCCATATTTCCATGTGCCCTCTGACCATGAGAGTCTACCAATTCCCAAGCTCCCCGAAGGTCCGGAAGACACAAAAGTATAAGTTTGTCAACCATCTGGCTCAACAGATGCCATTGTACTGTAGCAAAATCATTTCTTAGCCCATCCAGTGCTTTGTGTTACTACAGTAATAATATCTTCATCATTTTTTATTATTGTCAATTATTATTATTGGGAACAAATCTTGATTTCCAAGCATGCTGAGATCCCCTTACTGTTTTACCATTTATTTTGCAAATTAACCAGAGTTACCAGTCAAGCAGTTGTTAGGTATCTTTAAAATGACAGTTTTTCAGTAACCATGCACTAGTTTCAGTTTTAATAGTACATTTTTTATCGATTTATTTTTGGTATAGGCTAGTCTTCTCATAGTATTTTGAATACCATTTTGTACAATTATTTTTACAAAAACATTGAATGAGATGACCGATTTCATAATTTTCTGTAAAAATTGAGTGGAGGTATTTGATATAGAAATGTTTTTGGTCTACATTGTAATCTGTTGTTCATTATTATAAAGTGATACATCTATGGATGTGTTCAGGATTTTTTTGACGATGGTGATGCTAATTGTTGGGTCGCAAACAAAAATAAATACCCTTTTATAAATAACCTTTCAACCTTTTCGTCAACAAAAAACATGTATCTGACTGTAGCCCAGCAGGAGGTGCAATAGGGAAGGAAAACAGTGCAGGAGGCGTCAATCATGTGATCAGATTTAATTTATTAACGCGCATTTTATCAACACCAGAAGAAACACAGTTTGCTAATGCAGCAGAAACAGAAAATAATCCCACACACACTGTATGAAAGAAGCTTAGAACAACATAAACTCAGGGAGAGCTAAGTATTAAGACATGATTTCAAAGTAAATCGATCAGTTTGTCTATCTGATTAAAAAGAGGCGTGATTGCCTTCTTGGAAAATATGGCAGCAGTGGTGGACAGGTTGGGCAGAAGAGAGGCGGCTTTGTCCTCCTGCTCTGTGGCTACCTTCCCAGGACCTCGCGAGGGCCGCTCTGTTTGCAAAGCCAGAGGAGGAATGCGGCGCAGAACGGCAGTCCCAGCCGCTGCCCTCTTTCTGCGGGTGGTGGTGATTGTTTTCTCTGCAGACAAACCCTTAGCTCAACAATGAAGTGTTATGTGTCCCGTGTGACTGACGGGCAGTGCGTCTGACGAGTGAGATCACTCGCTTCTTGTTTTGTGCTGCGTTTGTTTCAGGTTACTTCAGCTCTGGCTGTTTTTGCTGGAAGCGCCCGCCGGCTTACTGAGGTGTGGGAAACGGCTGTCCTCCCTGCTTAGGGAAATATTCGGTCATGCCTTTTGGATTATGTAGCTCCTCCCAGAACATTGGCATGCTGGTGTACAGAGTCGTGCAGAGGGCTGACTTTCATCTGTTTCTATGGTTTCCTTTGGGGACAGAATCAGCTGCTTGCCTTGGTTCAGTGAACAACAATTTGGGGCATGTTTAGCAGGACACTCCAGGCTAACCTGAAACAAGAAATGCCATCTGTGCCAGCAGCTTGGTTGCTGGGACTGGACCCAGGGACGCGCAGGGGTGGGTGGGGGGACTGGGGGTGCCTGAGTAGCTGCCCATTTTGCATGGACGATTGAAAGTGTCTCCATTCTGAGCACCCTTTTTTGAATTTCACTGAGCAGGGACCCCAATATTGGCATATCTAACCAAATTCTAGCTTTCAATCACAGACCGTCAGGCTAATTGTTATGTAGAGTGAACCCCAACTCTCTCCAATCTACCCGCAACTCGAAAAGCCCTGATGGGGACGCAGCAGTAGCACACAATAGTCCATCAATACCGGTATGATGAAGAAGATCTGATTCCCATTTTCCTTTGATGTACAAATGAAAGCACACCTCATGTACGTGATTATACACTCACTTGCTCTTTTTGGTTGGTTTTCAGGCTGAGAATTACTAAGAAAATACACTTGACGTTTTAGTCTCTCTACATTAATTGACATTATCCAAATTCGGCTGAAGAGATCACCACCCATCCATCCTCCTGGTCAGGGTCACATGAGGCTGAGTTCTGAAGCATAGCAGAAGCCTGAGGTTCCCCCCAGATGGGGTATCAGTGCCAGGCACCAGACCACGCAATCGCAATAGCTAATGATTCTTTAGACAGGTGACACGCGGATGAGCTCAGGTTGAGATGTATCACTTAATTTGGCTTTGTTTGTCTTCATTATGATTTTGCGATGCCTGTTACTGGGAGAGTTACTTACCCCGTGTCTGTCTAGTGATGATTCTCTTGATAGTACGATTTAGTGGAATGATAGGTGCATAGGCTAGCAGTGCGATAATGACTGCTTATCCTGTATAACTGCAAATGTGTTATGAAGGTAATTGTGCAATTGCGCAGATTGGAAAATGCTGTTTGTGCACTCAGTGACATATCTTCGATGACATTATCTATGAAGAGTACAGAGGGTATGATGCTGAGTTTATTGACCTCTGCAGATCATTAAAATCAATCTTTGCCTTGTGGATAGAATCCTTTCTCGGTTCCTTGCCGGATGATTTTTAGCCATGCTTACTTATATTGCCAGCAGCTTTACTCTTCACCTTCTGATATAAATAAATTCAGGCTAAGGAACTCAATTTTCCTAAATTAATTAACCCTTTGCTTTAACTCTGCATTGGCATCGCGAGACGTCAGAAAATTAGAAAACCGATTAAACTGCTATGAATGGTTTTGAATAACGCCACCTGGTGTTGGTCAGAGCAGTAGGGCATGTATTAGGTGAACAGAACAATTTCCTCTAGAAGCAACAGCATTTCATCAGTGACTTCAGCTCACTGTGCTGCCAAATAACACCAGTG
Source organism: Mormyrus hasselquistii (assembly GCA_026779605.1). Classification (NCBI taxonomy): domain Eukaryota; kingdom Metazoa; phylum Chordata; class Actinopteri; order Osteoglossiformes; family Mormyridae; genus Mormyrus; species Mormyrus hasselquistii. The sequence goes on along the minus strand of JAODKE010000138.1, from coordinate 11,869,946 downwards.
TTATGTAGCCCGGGGAAAGAGCAAAACAGTACAAGAATAAAGGGACACAGCATAAATATTATGTTCTTCACATGCTTAAACATCCTTGTGTGCTGCTACACTGTGGAGAATATCTGGAAACTGACTATCTGTCACAGTCATAACACCAGAATGAATGACCTGTAACAAAAACACACTAATAAGAAGTTTAGGCAGTAAAGCTGCAACCTTACTTACATCCTTAAGTGTTTAAAGAAATACACTCTGGATCTACACATCATTCCATATGAACTCTAGAATAGAAATATTGAAAGTAATTTGCTCTCTTACACATTATTTCAGAACACGAGGCAATAAAATTATAAAAAGTATAAAATATTTTATACTTTTTCTTAGAGTAGATTTAAAATACACCTTTTATGACACCCTGATGTAAAATAATGTGCTTAATTATAGGAATGTTCCATGAAATTTAAAATAGTTATTATTTATTTCAAATGGATCTGAGGTGGTTCTGGTTCACCGAACTGACCTGAGTGCCATTAGTTATGTAAAGGAAAGGGTGGTGAAAGTACCTTTAATGATCAAAATCACCGTTTTGTCCAGGATATAGTCACTTTAAGTAACATTGATTAAACTGAAACATTTGTGTAGATGGAAAAAGCAATGAATTATATAGTCTATATAATGCAATATTAGTCTAGAATGGGTGTCCGCGGAATGAGCTGGGCAGATATAAAGGAGGTTATTTCAGCTAAAGATCAAAGGGTCAATGATTAGAAGTAAAAGACGTTGGTGTCCGGAATGTGACTGATCTAAAATGCAGGTCTTTCACACCAAGTTATTCCACACAAGTACAAATGCACATATGAGGCTATTTTGTCAATGTACTCCCTGCACTTTTTGAACAACACTTACGCTTCCTTGTCATTTTGCGCATCCTGCATAGCTACCTTGTCCCCATATCACACTACATATGTATTATTTATTCCTTGTCACATCTATTTAGTCTTATCTGAAATTGCTTTATCTTCTTTACCTTGTAGTGCCTTTATCAAGTATTGCAGGGCTGTTAAGTGGCACCTGTAGAAAATGCTGATTCCTCCTGAGGTCCTGCTTTCGAATGATAATAATCCATATCTGATATGGGGAGTAAATGGGGAGGGGGGGGGGGGGGGCACCCCATTAAATCCACCTCTGCTGCAGTTGGTCCCACCACTTCACACCCCCCCCCCCCCCAATTATGGCAAAAAAAAGCTGCAGAATGGCAGATTAATCATATAAAAGATGACTTTTACCAAATTAAAAATGACAAAATGCATATAAAAGTGGCTACAAAAGTGAGTCAAATTCTGCTGAATGTCACTAATTAGGGGACTGACTGTCTGAAGTGTCCTCTGATCTGAGGAACAGCAGGTTCGAATCCCCCACCAGCATGTCACCACTGAGGTACCCTGAGCAAGGTACCGCCCCCAGGCACTGCTCCCCCGGCGCTGAATTAGCTGCCCCCTGCTATGTCACGAAAGTCACATATGGGTTAAATGCAGAGGACACATTTCGTTGTTG
>JAODKE010000138.1:11854459-11868301 GCA_026779605.1 Mormyrus hasselquistii | reverse complement strand
TGCTATGTCACGAAAGTCACATATGGGTTAAATGCAGAGGACACATTTCGTTGTTGCGCACTGTGTGCTGTGCTGTGCTGTGTTGACAATGACCACTAATCACCAAATTATAAATTCAGCTGACCTAAAGGTTATCCCAAAAACCTGCATACACACTGTCCACCCCTGACCTAGATGGATAGATAGCACTGAAGCCATTATAAAATATATCTTTTTTTCAGTTTTGGCGATTAAGGTCCCTCGCAGTATTACTATAGATCTGACTCACCATCTCTGTGCAACTGTACATTGTGAGCATCACAAAGCTGGGATTTAGTTCAGGAGCCACTAATATCCAAGATTAATGCAAGAAGATGCTGTAAGGTGCACAGAACAGCGAAGGGCTGCAATATACTGCAGTCTGATGAGTCATCGCTCACCCATTTTCCTGCATCCAGTGGGTGTTTGTGAGGATAAACCAAAGGATGCCTGATGAGAGTCTGATGAGAGTCTGATGAGAGTCTGATGAGAGTCATTAGGCCTGCTGATTGCCCTGAGTGGTCATATAATGGCCAGAGAACATGAGGTCACTTTTTAAGACCAGGTGCATTCATTGGTGCAGTCACTGTTCCCTCATATCGTTCCCATATTCTAAGACGTTAAAGGCCCCGTACACAAAATCGCCAGTGATGGTGAAAACACCAGGATGAAGGCAAACACCTGCCACAGCCTCCCCAGTCACCAGATCTAAACACAAATGAGCCTTTATGGGACATTCCGGAGCTTAGATTACATTTGGCAATTTCAGCCTCCTTAATCTTCAAAGAACCAGAGACTTGAAGAATTGTCCAATACGGCATGACATACAATCAAGAAGGACTGATACTGTTCTGGACCCAAAGGGTGGTCCTCTTCCTTATTAGGTCTTTGATATTAATAATCAACCCCTCTCTGCCTCCGATTGACTAGTCTGCAGTACAGCTGCTAGTTTCCAGACTTTAGAAATTTCAATATAAAACACGGTAACAAAAAAATCAGACCAGAAATGACTTAATTATATTAATACACAAGTTTCCAACCATTAAAAAGATTTTCCAGGCATAAAGGCACTTAAATAAAAACATTAATAAATTTAGTTAGCATTTCACCCCGAGACCCTGAATAGGACAAGCAGTTACAGGAACTAGAAAATGGATGGCTGGCTAAATGGGTGGTTGGATGGATGGATGTGCACTTTGGGGATTTCTCATCAGTGTACACTGCATAAACACACAAGTCACAGCATTTAATGTGTAGCACTTGGCCTACTAAACAAAATCAGCCCACACGCCGGCTTATCCAATAGGATTTTCCTGCAGTGGCTTTCAGCAAACCACCTTGTAACACGGAGACTACCAACCCCCCCTTACTGAGGGACCTCTCAACCACCCAATAACTTGAAGCTCCTTGAAATATGAAGAAAACAACAGCCCGGAAAAAGACAAATTCAATGACATATTACAAGTCGCACCTTATATTTTAAAACTATGTTGCACGACAGCTTTGGGGCACTAGTCGCTCTGGTGGTGTGGATAGCGGCCAATCGGTCGTGGGCAAGACAATTTAGGGCACTTTCTTCTAAACTAAAGTACAATTGAAGAAGCAGGGTCAGGCACCGAGGACCCTGCTCGTGGGGCCAAGAGCGAAAGCACTTTGCTGAACATGGGATTTGGAGCTTTGGACTTCACAGGCACAGAGATCAAACCAACGGAGTCAAACACCATCACATTCACGTTTCACATCAATGAAATGTCTGAAGATCAACAACAAGAGTGTGCTTCCTGAATTACACAGTGTCCACTGCAGCCCTGCCCTTGAAGGCACCATGAAAGTGGAAGCATAATGAATCACATCAGCAATTTCACAGACAAACACCTGACACAGCGCTTCATGTCCCCTGCTACAATACCAAATGCTGAAAATGGGCCTGGCGTGCCCTCTGCCATAAGCGATTTATTAACTGTATAAGCTGGGAGTAACAGCAAGCAGGTATATTGAACAGCAGGTTGCATTTGAGACTCTACACATCAATATCCATTAAAAAATATATGCCAGGGGGACATCGAGTTCAACTTGTTAGTATCTGTATGGTATAAAAATAGCTTAAGGACACTTGTGCTTCCACACTCTTTATAACCCCCCAAAAAGCCATTTGTAGGGTTTGAAGGTAACGGGTGCAGGACATCTGGGTGATCGTGCTTTTGAACATTTTATTGATACGTATGAAATATGTACAATAATCATTATAAGAAAAAAACTTTTAATCAGTCCCAGATATATAGTCACAGCTGAAAAAACAATAAGGTATAACTGAACCAAATATCTCAAGCAGTCCAAGAGGAATTCATACAGGCTATTTGGTTGTTTTTGACCAATGGAATGTTTTGCTGCGGAAGGGCCTTGAAGATGGCTAATGATTATAATAAAATCGGATATTTTTTGTTGTTGGTAGTTATAGTCCTTGTGTAATTTTTTTATGGAGATTGTATACACAGCATTACAATAATTTAATTCAAAGTCTATATATCAAAAATCACAGGGCGCAAGGCGGGTACACCCTGAGTGAGATGCCAGTCCGTCACTGGACACAAGGCGGGTACACCCTCAGTGGGATGCCAGTCCGTCACAGGGCATAAAGCGGGATACACCCTGGGTGGAATCCCAGTCTGTCACAGGGCACAAGGCGGGTACACCCTGGGTGGGATGCCAGTCCGTCACAGGGCACAAAGCGGGGTACACCCTGGGTGGGATGCCAGTCCATCACAGGGCACAAGGAGCAGTACGCCGTGTGTGGGATGCCAATCTATCACAGGGCACATACACACTGTAAAAGCCAATTAGCCTCACTGCATGTCTTGGAGCTGCGGTAGAAACCAGAGTACCTGGAGGAAACCCATTCATCACAGGAAGACAAGAATGCAAGGGAGGTTTCAAATCCCCCACCTTGGAAGTGTGAGGCAACAGTGCCACCCACTGAATCATTAGATTTCCCCTTGCTGCTTGTCCTTAACTGCATCACATGGTAACTATTGCATAACATCTGCCAGTGATACTCTTATCAGTGAATTCATCTCGTCTAGAAATCCCCATTTAACAGGGTAATTCTGCAAACACTGGAAACAAAGATCTTCTGTAGCAGGAGTTTCCCATGCACTGCTGCCATTTCCGTTTCTCTTGAGTGAGGCTCAGACGTGGTTGGCGTAGTCTTTATCGCTGCCAACGGTCTTATTGCGCTCCGTGTCCACAGAGGCATACAAGTCGGATCGCAGGGAGACCACGTCAGTGTCCACAGCAGTCTCCGAGATTTCCTCTGCTCTGGGCAGCGTCATCACATCAGAGTACTGGATCTTTGGAGAGCTGCGGGCTGAAGGAGGCTTTGGGGCTTTCAGCTTCAGGTTGGCGTAGCAGTCCTGCTGTCCGGAATGTGCCTGGGATGAAGTACAATGTCAGAAAAGATAAAATAAGATGAAGTTCTTTTGAATTTCTCGCAGGGTGAAATTGTGCACACACTCATCACTTTAGTCATTTGCCTTTAGAAGTGATTAAATGCTATGCCATCTGCTGGTCAGTCTAGTGTAATGTCACATCTGGCTGTAAGTGGATTCACGCTCTTTCTGTGAGAATAGCGCTTTGCACTGTGAAAAGCAACCTCACTGCAGCGCTCTGCGGTCGAGAAGCACTCCGAAGAATGAGGTCAAAGGCAGGAAACGAGAGAAAAAACAAGTGCAATTTCAAATTTAAATACATTTAAGTTTAAAAAAAAACACCCAGTCTGTAGTTTACTGGATCGGGAACTGGACTTGTAACCACAGGGCTGTGTGACGAAGTTAAAAGACGCTGCTGGTGCAAATGTTCAAGACACCTAGACAATGTTGATCACCATGGACACTTTTTAAAGCAGCTAAATAAGACAATGTGTTACAATAATTAGACACAGAAATCACTATTAGGCACAAACTCATGTCAGTGATTTTCAATCAGTTTCTTGCAGTCCTTAATCAAAGCAGCCACCTCACCGAATCAGTACATAACTGTGCAGCAACCGAACGACAAATAATATGTAAAACCTCGGTCAAATGAATTGCATTTATGGAGTATAAACATAAGGCATGCACTTACAAATCAGCGTGAAATGAATAAGGAACGGTCTATGCACAGAATGAAAATAACAACGGAGCATAATGAACCGAACTGGAACAATGAGCGAGTAGCAGCCCAAACCTAAAACGACATGATGCTCCGTCACAATGATACAACAAAAACGATTCAGTCTAACAAGACATACAGAACAACAAACGCACCGCTGTTCTGATGCTAACGCCCAAAAGCATAAAAAGATGCAAAAGCTCTATCATTTCTGTTTTGCTGAGACTTAATAGGCCCCAGATGTAAAGATATCCGGAGTGTATTTGGGGTCATTTTCACAGAAAGAGACTATATACTTTGCCAACAGCCTGTAGAATCTAAATATTCCACAGGGGACATGCAGTTGTACCTTTCATGGGATACTAAAAACTGAACTGCATCTGTACAAATATAGCTATCTGCATTTATAAAAACCTATGGTGGTTTGGGCAAATTATACAACATAAATTATATTTCATCTTACTGGCATTATGTGATGTTTAGATTTTAGAGGCTGGTAGTCACAAGTTTACATGCAGAAGTGCGAGAGTAACATTTGGAGGATTCTGCACTTTTCAGAGGTTTCTGTCAAAAATACATTACTTCTAATCACATTTATTTGCAAAGAAAACGCTTTTCACATTTAAAAAATGTTTTTTTCCAGAATGCTAGGAACTTTTCAAGCAAACAAACTTTCACTGCATGCCATCACCTGTGTGTACAGTCTGTCATGTAAAAAGAACAGACTGACATAATGTATAAAACATAAAGGAGTTGGTGAATAACTTGACAAACTCCTTAGGATCACACAAATTGAACATGTATCTTTAATTGTAAAAAGAAGAACAGCTGCATCACCGTTTGTAGTCTTGCATGAAAATAAATTAGGAATATAAAACAGAAGGTCGGTGTTCAGTGATTTGTCTTTTGGTGTGTTTGGAGTTTAAATTCAGTTGTTTAGAAATATTTTGGGTGGGCTTCTTGAGAAGTAGTTGAAGGTTTCATTTCCCCCTTTATTTTAATTTTGCAAATTCATATTGTTTCATTTTAACGTTGATAATTTCATATAACTCTCCTATTTGCACAATTTAATTTAAATTAAAATACTAAATTTTGAAAATGTGCTATTTCCCAGCCATACTACAAATCTGTCAGTTATTCAGAATGAACTGGATCGTTTGAAAAACAAAGTCTAGCTTTAAAGAAATAATTGAATTAAATTCTTTTAATTTTTCACTTTTTTGTCTTTAATTTGAGTCCTTGGTTTTTGGAAGTAGCAATACTTTTACTCAAGCTTGTTTTTCTCCCTTGAGTATGTCATTTAGCAGCTGTATTTATACACTCCGCCCACACATGCTCACCTTCTGTTTGGGAGGTTGATGCTCATTGGCTGCAGACGAGCCTGGAGGCAGATCCACTCCTGCTAGCAAACAGGGAGCAAGAAGCAAACATCATCCTACATTGTCGTCTAACCTGGCATGTAAATGCTTTAATATAAGCCCCCTAATGCAAGCAGAAAAGGCAAAGAAATCCTAGCTGGTGGCTGGCAGTACTTTTCTAATCAATGAACTCACAAATTTGATTAAATTAAGCCTTACTGCACTGATCTGCTAGTTTCCTTCATATTTGTTAACTGATAAAGCATGAATATAATAATTGAGATTAGGATTTATGAATAGTTTGTCCTTATGGAAAATGGTAAAAATAAATAAATAACTGTAATACATCCATATTTACACTGTGCTTTCGTATCGTTTGAATTACGATAACCTAAATGGGGACCGTACTTTCATTTCTAAAAACCATAATCCCAACCATGACACCCTTAACTCCTACCCAGCCCTAACCTTAACCACAAGTAATCAAACAAAAAACAACAGTTTTGGCATTTTTCATTTTTTGATTGCGTTCACAGATTTTTATAAAACTGAGGCTCTGCAAATGGAGACCTCAAATGGCCCCAATAGTAAAGAAGTTTCAGATTTTACCACATTTTGGGAACATTTTGGTCCCTAAATGTCATCTATGCCAACACACACACACAAGCACAGAAACACACACACAGGTTTGTAAATATATGTTTGTGGGGAATCTCCTTTCATTTCTATAGGAAAATCTCTTATCATGACATGACACCCTTACCCTCCACCCAGCCCTAACCTTAACTAGACACCCTTACCCCCTACCCAGCCCTAACCTTAACCATAAGTAACCAAATAAAATACGAGACTTTTGACATTTTTACTTTATTTCATTCATATTACATTGCGGGGACCTGAAAAGTGGTCCTCACAATGTCAAAAAACTGGGTTTTATTACATATAATTGAAACCTAATCCACACACACACACACACACACACACACACACACACAGACTCACGGGTCTGGGTGTAGGTGATGTTTCCATAAATGGGGTTGTCTTCCATGTCCTTCAGTTTGAGACTCAGACTGCCGTCAAACAAACCAATTCCAGAAGAAAAGATGACAGAAAAAATCGACAGTAAGCACACCTGTAACCCAAAGCTCACACACGCCACCAGCCACTTTGAATTACACGAATATAAGATATTAAGGAACAGAGACGGACCTTCTCCTGAAGCGAGGTATGAATTTACTTCTTCCATCTGCAAGGGAAAGAAAAGTGTGACATATCTGTATTGTTTTCACTTAGCAATTCCCCCTATCCGGGAAGGTGTACACTCCCAGAGCAGTCAATAAGATCAAACAAACAAACAGCAGGGTGAGTGAGTGAGTGAATCGTGAATGATAGACTGTAGCATGAAGGAAGATCGCCGACGTTCTCCTCACCTGTGCAATGGCTGACTATAAAACAAAGAAGAATCCACCCCCCACATAAGATCAGCAAAGTACAGACTATGGCCAGGAACAGCCACAGCTCAGCAGACCCGCATAATTTTCCTAAACCTGTTGGGAGCAAGTAACACAAGAAATATGGGAGTCATAGACAACTGAATAATGACCTTAGGAGCAGAACCACAGAAGCATCAAGTACCTAACATCAAGTAATGTGTTTGTACGATGGTACAAACAGAAGAATATAATGAAAATAAAACAAGATGACTAAACAAATAAACATCAGTATTATTCTGGTAGTATATGCCTTACTTATTAATTATTATTGTTGTTGCTATTTTGTCTTTATCGCTCCCCCATATTTTGTGGAAATCTGCCATGAGACAGCTTTACTGATTATTGCAATGTCATTTGGTAATATCCTTACACACACACACACACACACACACACACACACACACACACACACACACACACACACACACACACGCACACTTGATAAGCTCCGGTCCCCCCGCAACTCCAGTTGGGATTAAGCGGTTTCAGAAAATGCCTGGATAGATTATAACCAACTAATAATTTGAAGCAAGGCATTCAAATTATAGTTCTAAAAGAGCTGTTCTGAGTTAATTGACAAGAAGCCTCATTGGGTGCTTTTTAATTAGTAACACCTTTGCAATAACAGAAAACACGAAACGTTTGTCTTTCATATCCCTTTGGGAGTCAATGACTACAATTGCAATTAACAGCAAAAGGGAAAAAACAAAACTAGTCAAAAAAACCTGCCACTTGATAAAAAGAAAATGTCTGTGTGGAAGATATGTGAGGATATGTGAACAGGGGCAATGCGAAAGCTTTCGGGTCCCCCAGTCCAGACCAATCCAGTTATTTTCCAAATTTTTTGGGCCCCTGTCACTCCGGGGCCCTTGGAATCATCCTGACTCCCCTCCCCTCCTTTCTTACGGTGCCGCTGTACGTTAAACACTGCTTGTCAATTAACTTTATTTGGGACATGCATACGTAATATTTTGACAAAAGAGTAGTTGATTTAGAGATTAATTGTTATTGTTGACACACCACAGCACAACATCGAAATGTGTTCTCTACATTTAACCCATACTTGACAATGTGACATACAGGGGGCAGCCAATTCAGCTCCCGGGGGCGGTACCTTGCTCAGGGTGCCTTGGCGATCGAGGATTCAAACCTGAAATCTTTCAATTACAAGTGCACATCCCTAGTCATTAAGCCACCACTGTACCATTTGTACCAAAACCGTATTAAAGCTCTCCTACGCAGTGATATGTCTTCCTCATTAGATCATGGATCGCTTAGTCAGGCCGCTTCTCATCTTTGTCACGTAACGTGAGTAAGTTTTAAAAGGTTCTCCAACACGGGAACCATTTGATCGATAGACCTGCCGTGGATAGTAATAAGATGTGCAACTCACCTACTAGGTTAGTACAGTTGCAGAGGCTTTCCATGTCAATGTTTTTCAACCTCCATATATGTCAAATACATCCAAAGGTGTGTGGTTTTCACTCAGCTCCACATCATATTTCCTTCTTTATCAATGAGTCAAAAAATCATGAAAACCCCACAAAAATGTTTTTTTTTTTTCCAAATGGTTTGAAATGATAGTTATGACGCGCAGGCTGCAAATGGGACGCTGACGACAGGGCGGGTGGTTTTGAAGGAGGTTGTAGCAGGATGCACGCTGTGCATCACCTCTTCAGCACGGGCTAAACGCCTGCTTTGCAGAAAACCACGATCCTTCCTACAACAACAAGAAACGCAGTGAGGAAGAAGGTGGAGGAGGTCGCTAACACACCCGGTCTTATAATTTCTTCCTAATTTATGAATTGAACTCCGATGGAAGTTTCACTTATATTTTAATAATAAAATAGGCCTAATCCTGAAATTATTAGAGTTGAATAAAAAAACATGAAAAGGACCAAGGAGACTTGAATTATGAAGCAATGCCAAGGTATTGAGGAGAGCCTATCAAAGTATAACACCAAACAACAAAGAATAACAGGGAAGAACAACGACCATACAAAACATGGGAACTGTCTCACAGAAGATAAAGAGGTCCCGAAGAAGTGGATTGAGTACTGCTCGGAGCTGTACAACCACACAATCACAGGAGACCCAGAGACATTGAACGTTCCCCCTGCTGAAGATCCTGTTGAACAGATTACAGCCACAAGCAGAGAAGATCGTTACGGAAGAACAGGAAGGCTTCAGATCTTTAAAAAGATGTTTGACAGAGTGTGGCATGCAGCCCTTTGGTCAACCATGAAACTGTAGAACATCAACGTCAACCTGACCAAAGTCTTTAAGAACCTTTACAACAAGGCCTCCAGTGCAGTGTTCTTTAATGGCAACAAAGGCGAATGGTTCTGAACCACTATCGGAGTCAGACAGGGATGCTTGCTCTCACCCAAGCTCTTCAACTTCTTCCTCGAGAGAACCGTGACAGACGCAAAAACACCAAGGGACAGTCAGCACTGGAGGTAGGAACATCACCAACCTGAGGTTTGCAGACGATATTGATGGTCTAGCAGGTACAGAAGAAGAACTAGCAGAGCTAGTACACCTTGACAAAACCTCAGCTGCATACAAAATGGAAATAAATGCAGAGAAAACCAAGCTGATGACGAACAACCCCAAAGGCATCAGTTTAGACATCAGGATCGGTGGCGAGAAGTTGGAAACTGTCAACAGCTTCAAATACATTGGAGCAATAGTCACCAATGAATGATCTAAACCCGAAGTACTCGCCAGAATTGCACAGGCAGCAGTACTGGCAAAGCTGAAACCTATCTGGAAAGATCGCAGTATTACACACAGCTCAAAAATCAGATTCATACATTCTCTGGTTATCTCAATCTTCCTGCATGCCTGTGAGTCTTGGAAGAAGAATAAAATCTACAGAAATGAGGTGTTTCCGAAGACGCCATGGCATTTCCTACAAAGATCACATCACAAATGAAACAGTGCGAGACAGAATCGGACAGTACATTGGCCCTTATGAAGAACTCATTACCACAGTAAAGAAGCAAAAACTGCAGTGGTATGGGCACGTCTCCAGATTATCAGGTCCTGCCAAGACAATTCTCCAAGGAACTGTTCAGGGGGGAAGACAGATAGAAGACAGACAGAGAAAGAGGTGGAAAGACAGATAATAATTTGTGTGCTACAGTTGTGAAATTTAATGATTGTGAAAATGAAGATTTCAGCATTACTGTGAAATTCTCACAGATTTTATGTCAGGACTATCAACTATCAAATCATCTAGAAATTTCCATCAAGAGGAGAAAAAAAAAAATCAGAGGCCTGTTCCGGAAGTTGAGATAATGTTATTGCTGTCAAATGAGAGATGGCCAGTAAATGTATTTTCAGTTCACAGATACTCAAAACTACATGACTCCCAGTCGACATGGTGCTACGCATTGAGAAGCACTGGAAAATTGCAAAAGCCATAAATAAGACTTCAACTAAGTAAAAATCATAAAGAAAATCCTTAGGCTTGAAATACCTGAATACTGATTTTAACATAGTTCTTTGGATTAAAGAAATGAGAGCATCACAGACATCTGAAGATGGTTGGATGGAATCGAAAGGTTTCAAATCAATTACAGGCGTACTCGTCCGTACCAACATACCAACGTACCAACTGAACTGAGAACGTCTGGTCTGCTCTGCAACGGAGATCACGTGCTGAGGGAAATCGGTATCTATTACGGAAGCGGCACTGCATGTGGAACAGATGCTGCACACCGTTTCTCAAAATCGCACACAAAGATATTCACCAAACATATGAGTGACAGGCCAGTGTTTCCAGAAGACAAGTTGGATATACAATTTTATTACAGGAAATTTACTTTCCATCTTTAAGAGCAATTCTAACTTCGTATACATGTTAGTTTCATAATAAAGTGGTGGGTTTAAAATATTCTTTATATTGTAAATACAAATGGCCTCACAATACAAATACAAACAATCCTTCCGTTAAACCATATACTTGCTTCTTTTATTTTATTAACATCTTTTTCCATAACAACCAATGAGATATTTCCCCTTTCGTTCTTAAGTAAAATCCAAAATATACCAAATCTGGTTCAAGTAATATACTAGGGATTCAAATTAAAGTATAGATACAGGGTCTAATCGTGTACATATGGCATGGACACTATGAAACGCTTTGGTGTGCTACCATGAATTGTCATGGTTCTGGTTATTCGTCATTTAACACGTTGCATTCCCGTCTCTCAGAAGAGAGGGCGTGTTTTAGTGAAGTTTTTCTTCCTTCTCGTCCAGCTCTGGGTTGGTAAACTTTTTGTCAGTGATCTGCTTCCATAGAGCAGGATAAAATCCATATCTGCAGAAAATGTTCACGTTAGGGAGAAATTTGGTTTTGCTTTTTCTCCTTGCAGTTCCATGTACCTTTACAACGATCGGTAAGAATGGTTTCACGTTGCCAGTTACAGTGTAGATTACGATAGAAGTTAAATTTTATGTTGTGCTACCGACGTGGCACAATTGACTGCTTTTTTAGTAATATGGTTTTATTATTATGTTAAAAATAATTTTCTCTTAATCTTTACTGATAATATTGATTTAACTAGAGCTGGTCGCGAATTTTACATTTTTTGGAACGGAAGTTTTAACATAATTTCCCAGTGATTCGTATAAGTATCGGCAGCTAAGATTTTTGAACATTTCGTATTCGATTTCGATGATTTAGATTATTTTAAAATTGGTTTATGACATTTTATCAGTTTGGCCGTCTTTTACTTGGATGCAGTTTGCTACTTTGACGAGCAGTAATAAATGTTACATTAGGGAAGTGGGTGTAGGGCTCAAATCAGTTGATCTAATGGGCTTAGAATGAATTTGTGTTTAAGAATTAGCATTTTAGAATTAGAATTTTATGCTCTATGTACTTTTACCGTAGTTTATGTCTATTAATTGGAGTACTATAGCTTATCGGTTTTCCATACAACGCGCTTACTGCTTTGGTGACGTGTCTTAAAAACTCACCTCGCAGCCATGCGATCGCTTTTGCCCACGGGCCATATTTACTACTACCGACCGTTCACTTTGTAATAGAAATACGAAATAGTGCGAAATCATGTACCTAGAAATCGTTGTATTATTCGGTGGTTTTATATTTCAGAGGGCCATGGTTAATTCTGTAGGGGAACCGTGTTAGTGACACTCGCTATATTTTTCGAGATGTTACAAATAAAAGAAATTTTCATTCTTGAACCATGGGCTGCAGAGGGTGCAAATCTGTTAAATTAAGAGTTAACCTAGAACTGGGTGTGTTACAGTGAGTTTTTTTTCCTATATTTTTTAGCTTTCTTGTCATGAAGGAGCAAATTGTGATCAATACAAAGTCTACAGTTATGGGTGACCGCCCTGAAAGGAACAATCACTTTCTTTTGATGCAGGACAGGTGAATGCTGTAGATGAGCATTCAGAAGAAACAGATTTGGTTGAGGATGAGGGCGATGATGATGAGGAAGAAGGGCTCGTTGAGGACACCAATGCATCAGACTCTGTAAGTGTGATTTGACTGACGGTCGGTTTACAGTAAGCATGAAACAGTGTTAAACTGCTACTTTGTTGCCTCCAGAGATTCAGCGAGGGTGGTGAGTGTGTTGATCGATGCTCTTTGACAGGGTACCGAAGATGATACAGATGATGACTCTTTAGGCCCAGATGTGACATCTCATCCAGATGCTGACACCACCATCATATTCGTTACTGGGGAAGGTACACTGACTATCCAGAACATAGGGATTTCTGTGGAACCAGAGAGTCCGGTTCTTGTACAGCTAATCTAATGCCATTTCCTGTTCCCAGAGTTTCCAGCCAATGAAATCGTCAAATTCTTGGTGGGCTTTACCAACAAGGGCACCCAAGATTTTGTTGTCCAGTCCCTCGAAGCCTCTTTCCGTTACCCACAAGACTATCAGTTCTACATTCAGAATGTGAGTACACATACATCAGTTTCAACTTCCATCTGTGTAGCTAATGGTCCTAGTCAGTACGCTGCACAGGCATGTTCATACAACCAACCTTCTTCATAAAACAGTGCTGGTATGTAACCAAAATTAGGGGCAACAGTTATGTAAAACTAATCATAAATAAAGTTCTTAAAGGTAATCTTCTGTTCTCTCTAAGGAATGTAGACCTCGGTCATACTTCCATCTCTCATTATATTAACCATTTAAACAATCTTATGATTTTTTGGGCAAACATAGCAGTGGTAAGTGACATATATCTCCCTTTCTGAGAAATTGATTAAAGTAAATCACTGACATGAGGTTAAAATGCCCTTTGTTGCAGTTCACTGCCTTGCCCCTGAACATGGTGGTCCAGCCTCAGAGGCAGGCCTCCTTTGAGTATTCCTTCATCCCCGCTCAGCCTATGGCAGGCCGTCCGTTTGGCCTGGTCATCCTGCTTAACTATCAGGATGGTGAGGTGAGCAATGCTGTCGTCTTCCCGCTCATTCCATCTGGTAGCTCAGATACTATGTGTTTGGGTCACATACGTTTCTTCAACAGCCTTCTTTTTGGGCTTGCAGGGGAATGCTTTCCAGACTGCTATCTACAACCAGACGGTCACCATCATTGAGCGGGAAGAGGGACTCGATGGGGAAACGTAAGCCGTTCTTTTCACACGATAAGTTATAATTAGCGAGAGATAGCCAGCGTGGTGATTTGTTGATTTAGTGATGTTACTGTTTTACGTACTGGCCTGTTCGCAGGATGTTCATGTACGTGTTCCTGTGCGGTCTGGGGCTACTCCTGCTGTTCGGAATCTACCAGGTGCTGGAATCTCGAACGGTACGGATCCTGGGATCCTGGGAT
>JAODKE010000138.1:11809259-11832059 GCA_026779605.1 Mormyrus hasselquistii | reverse complement strand
AGAGAGAGAGAGCAAGGAGAGAGCGAGAGAGAAAGAGAGAGAGGGAGACAGCGAGAAAGAGAGAGAGCAAGGAGAGAGCGAGAGAGAGCAAGGAGAGAGAGAGAGAGAGAGAGAGAGCAAGGAGAGAGCGAGAGAGAGCAAGGAGAGAGAGAGAGAGAGCAAGGAGAGAGCGAGAGAGAGCAAGGAGAGAGAGAGAGAGAGAGAGAGAGAGAGAGAGAGAGAGAGAGAGCAGGAAAACCAAGCCAAAGACTTGGAGGCACCTTGATTAACAAGCACTGCTCCCCTGCCTCTGCCTGATGCCACCGTGCAGCTATAATGCAAATCAGCAAGGGAGGGGCAGCCATCTCTGCCTTCATCATATCGGGATACAGTCCCATAGTGCAGTACAGAGGCACAGGCTGTGTCAGCTGAGAACAGGCACGGTTTTACACAGATACACACACACACTGAATCCTGTCATCATTGCTCTCTTCTCTCTTTTCCTCGAAGCCTTTCAAACACCCCTAACCCATCCATTTGTTACATTACGGCCCCGTTCTATCACATTATCCCAGCCCTAGACACACCCAAGACAGCACCCGTCCTGCTGTGATATTTCTGTATCCCTAGCGGTGCCTGTTAAGTTCTCCGCTGCACACCCCCAGGCTACCAGGCCCCACGACGCCCCAAAAATCAGACACTGCATTTTTCCTTTAATTCCATGAGCAACAAGTACAAAGAGCCACAAAGGAGCCCTGACACTTATCCTGCCTATTACATCTTGAGATCCTGACACACGGGATTAAATTAAAGCTTGATGTAGCTAATCTGCGTGTAGAATGATATGAAGGTAAATATATTATACGCTTAACAAAAGTTTATTGATTTATGTGATATTTGGCTCGGTGTTCTGTTTCACGACATTCATTAGCCATTCTTTGACCTTTAGGAGAAGCTGAACTCTTCAAACCATGACTGAACTCCCCTAAACTTTCTCAGCTTGTAGACTCAGAAGCCCTCCCCACCACCACCTGAGCTATTCTGCCCACGGTTATTCCCTGGCTGATCCACGTCAGTCGAGAAAGCAGCTTCCATAAATTTCAGGACGTCCTGAAAGGCGCGAGTGGCGGCTGGGGCCACTGAGGCCGATGATCACAGAGATCCGAACGACATCATTAAAATCTCTGCTCAGAAATGATTCGCTGGCGTTGCCTCCTTTGAAGTGTTACACTGCATGGCTAATTTTCCTGCCTTCAGAAAAACACAAACCTGTCATTAGCAACCTGCGCCCTGCTTCCCCTTATTGAGATTGAATCCTTCTTTTCAAAAACCTTTTTAGTTAAATGTACAAATGTAAGGTTTCAGGATGCTACAATAAGGCATATTTATATAAGCTGTATCTTTCATTCATCAAAGTAACCTCCTCTAGCAGTTCGAGGCATTCATCCTACAAGGGACGTTAAATACCGCTCAGTTTCATAGTGCATTTAAAGCTAAATGACAGCCGAGAATTTTATGCCATTACCACATGACCAGTTAATAGGATGTCAGACATGCACTGTTCCATGTTATAAAGTTAACTTGTTTTATTTGATTTATATTTTCATTTATAGATGTTCACTCAACTTTCCAATGCTTAACAAGAATGAAAAATCAGCAGTTTGAGAAATAAAACGGAAAAGTAGTAAAAAAAATGTGGCATGCAAAAACTGGTAGTGTATGTATGTATATCTAAATAAAATTAATTCAAATATATAATTTATCTAAATATGATATCTTAATTCCATCCATCTATTATCTATACCACTTTATCCATTTGGGTCGCTGGGAAGTTGGAGCCAAACCCAGCATCTTCGGGTGAGAGGCAGGGTACACCCCGGGCAGGCCGCCAGTCCACCACAGGGCCAATTGTACATTCATTTATTTATTTAGTTATTTTTTATAATACAAATAAATGTTTTTGTTTTTTTTAGCAGCCATTACATGCTTTCCTACCAAAGTTCAGGAACCTAGTTCCTGTTTCCGAGTTCTTGGGGTTCTTTTGTAGCTCCTGTCCACTTATGTGTGTCGCTTTCCCACCACATAGCAGGAAAGTGACCATCATGCTACTGTAAATAAGCTTGGGAGATGCAAATAGCTCATACATTAGACTTTACAGTTTCATATAAAACAACGACGGATGAACAAGTAATTTTGTTACCTATTTGTTAGTTGGGGGCATTGATTGAGATGGAAATGGGACACAGCCTTTAATTTATATTTATATGACCTACACATGTTTATAATTCATTATTATACTTGCCGAGCAGGTCGATTGTTCTTTTCTACAGAATAACAAATGGTGTAACATTATTCTGCTAATAAGCACAGCCAGGTTTCCCTGTCGGCACCGGCGACATTAGACAGAAGTATGTTGGTTATCGACTGAATCTTCTGATGCAGAAATATGAAGACACAGGCAAAAAGGTATTCATCAATGCATGTGATGCAACTGAGGTACAAAAATAATTCCTTCTGCTCAGTTTGCTCCACTACACTCCTGGACAAACCCAAAATTGCCAGGGCAGAGTCCAGATCTGAACCCTATACAGAGCATTTGGTCTCACATTAAACACAAACTAACCAGGAAACATTTTTTAAAGACTTATCAGCTGTTTGAAGCTATTAACATTCAGTAGAACAACATTAACTCTTCTTTCTATAAAAAGCTGTCCACGAGTTTACCCGAAAGACTTACACATCTAAGAAAACAAAAGAGAAAAGCTTACTTTATTTATTAAAGTATTTATTGCTTTATTTAAGTTACTTTATTTATTAATTGCATTCTTGCTAATATACTGAACAATAATTTGCTGATGAGACCCTGAAAAGTTTAGTCTTTGCCATTTTGGGTCTGGCCATTTTTTTGCTTCGGAAGGTACTTTTCCCAACACTTCTGTGTAACTTTCAGGTTAGTGCCAGTCAACCAATTCACAAGTTTATTGCTATAAGGCCCACCCAGGTGTCTGTGGTCAAAAGAAAAGTACCTAGATCAAAATAGGGACAAAAAAATCACTAACTATCTCAGAGGAACAATAATCGGACTGAGTTCCTGCAGCGGGAACATGACAAAGGTTCCTGGTTCCAGAAAAAAGACCCGGTTCTGGGAAAAAAAGTACCTGTGGTGGTAAAGCGCCTATTACAAAAGCTGCCAAAGCCCCTTCAGCTCTTGAAACACAAACCATCAGATCCATTTCCTTAACTGGTACCCTCTGCCATTCCCAGCAACTTCCCCATGAATGTACAAGTAACAATTAAAGAAAAACAAGTAGGTAAAACGCTGAATAAATGATAGCACTCTCACCTCAAGGTCATTGAAAAAGAGACGTGAATCAGCCAGATTGAAGATCATCTCCTCCATCCACAGCCCCAATGACACGGATTTTGCAGAATCCTAAAATGAAAAATGAGGGAACAGAGTGAGACAGACAAGTGTCATTTGCTGTTCAGTTTGAAAATTAAAGATTGCCTACTTTGGAAGCACATTATTGTATGAACTTGTATCTCAGTAATTGTTAGAAACTTTATTTCACACTTCAGCTATTCTTTCATAGGCTGGCACAGCGTCAGCTTGGTAATAAATAAATTATCTGAGGCTTATACATAACAGGCGTTATCGTTTTTCTTTTTAAGAAATGGCACACCCCTGCTGAACTGTACATTGTCCTGTGTACATTAAAAGTTATTTAGCTGTTCTTCATATTTGACACTTACAGAAAGCAAAGAGCATTAAATTCTGAGGAAAAAATAGCAAGTTAAAAAAAGTCACATGGAAAGAAACAATATATAAAATGTGATATTTGTATGTCCATTTATGTTATTCTAACTGTATTAATGAAGATTGACAGGATATGGACGCTAGAGGTACTTCATACAGTCACAGAATGTCCCTCAAGTCAGACTTTTTGTTTTGTGATTCTTCAACAGAGGATTCAACCACCTTTACTAAAAAAACTCTTTTTTTCTAAGACTTGAACAAACAAAACAAGCTTATCTTCTTAAAGAAGAATCTGATTATATCTCCATCAATCATTTCTCCACACCGGCAGGATTTGTATTATTTTTTCTTTTGGTTAAAGGCTTTAAAGATTTAGCAATGTGTCATGTAGTCTTCAGTCCGCGTTCGTCGTCAGGCAGTAAATAGCACCTCGGGAGGTGGGGGTGCGGAGAAGGTGAAAAGGGGCGATAACGTAAATCTTCGACACTGGCTATCAGTGCGGTTTCCTTCATGGTGACGAATAGGAGCCCAGTGCCTGGAGTCGGCTGCCAGCTTTGGTAGCTGAGGAGGCTCCGGTGTTGGCGGCCTGACAAGCGGAGAGGTGTCAGCCAGAGGTTCACGTCACGTCAGTGCCGGGGGTGACAGCCCACGTCTCCTCCCACACATCCCGGGAGACGGAGTCATTGTGTGCGGAAAAGGAGGCTATGAGGATGGGCATGGGCAGGCTGTGGTTTACCTTTAATTGGCATAATTACCCGCCGTTCCCTGCCAAGAAGAGACACCTTCATTCAGAGGTCAGGCCGTTCCATGAAAGAGGCTCAGCTTCATAATTATAGGCGAGGAGTGAGTGGGAGAATTAAATGGAGACAGGCATGCGCAGCTCGGGGCTGCCGTAGCTGCTAACAATGAGCCGGCCCATTGTTCACACCGTCACGGGCGAGAAGAGAGAAAAGGAGTCACATGATAAGCGGGCTGATGTCGCTCCCAGAATATGCTTGGCCTTATACTGTACCACAGCCTGCCGGCGTTTACGCGGTTTCATTGTAATAAGCCCAGGCTTGCAGGTCAAGTGCTTTGCTTATCGTGACGTGTCCTTCATGTGCATTGTCTTGGGAAGAGGCTGGAGTCTTCCAGACTCAACATGCAATAAGAAGGAAAAGAAAAGGATCCTGTTTCTTTAAGAATGAAACCCGAACTAAAATAAACAAAAGCTCCTTGTCTGGCAGACCATGGGATTTTCATACGGTAAAATCAAACTGGTTTCTGCCTAATTAAGCCCAAATTCTCTCTAAGCAGAATAATCCCAGTTCTCTGTTTTGCTCAGTTTTTCTTGTTTTTTTTTTTTTTCTTTTTTTTTCACCGCAACTCTAATGTTTTTCGCATGTCTCAGTCATGATGTCACAGTATGTCGGATTAAGGTTCACTCGTTCAGCGGGCAGACCTGCTGGAAGGAAGGAGGAATTCTGGCACATTGTGCAAAGTCATCTCTCCCACCCTCTTTCCCCGATGACAAAAAAAATAAAAAAAAACAACAGCACTCATAGATGGCTACGTACCCACCCCACAGCATTCATTCGCATGGTGTCAGAGCAGCGAGGGATCGTGGGAATTCAAAACACGTCCCCGGCCAAGAAAAAGAAACAGGCTCATTGTTCCCCCAGCAGCTGCTGCGAACGTGACGTAAGGGGCTCACCGGCTGTCAGTCAAACAGTGTGTGACAGGCAGGGCCAAATAACCCGCCGCGGCCCTCATGAGAAGGTCCAAGAGGTCCCCAAAAGACAGGGGGTCCATGGAAACCACCCAAAAACCTCGGAACAGAAAACAAAAACAAAACAAAGAAAAACATCTCTCTGATTGGTTTATGTGCAGTGTGCTGGCGGGTGTCCAGCACAAGGCAGATACGAAAACACCGCGTTTGTGGGCCGCCGAGTTAGAGCTTAAAAAATATTCTCAGGCAGCAGGTTGAACAAAGGTGGAAGACACAGACTCCATGACATAAGGCTGTTGGTCCAAGTCCCAAGACCTGGCTCTGTTTCTCTTCCTCTGGGCTAGGCATTCAAATTCTATAAGTTATACCATCTTCACAATCACGGAGCACAACAACATCACCTTCGTATTGTAACTTGAAAGAAGCATCCGTGAAGCACATGAAACAAAATGAAGGGAGTGAGGGGCTACAAGGGGGGGGTTACGGGGGCCTACCTTGCCGAATCGCGTCGCAAAGGTCCCAGTGAGCAGGGAGTGGAAGATGATGATTGTCTCATCGAGATCCCACACAAAGACACGCTGGGTAGAAGGCAAGCACAGATCCCGTCAAATCAAAGCAAGGTTCATCCATGACACGCACAACAGTAAAGCGTACAGCGAAGAAATGAGTAAAAATGTGTCCCTATTTGATCTTATGTTCATAATTGTCTGTTGGTCATAACTGATCCATGACTGAGCATTACTGGTTTTGAGAACTACAGAAATTACAAAAAAAAAGACAAAAAAGGATAATAATCTGGAGCCGACGGCACGACGGCCTCATTCGTCATGTTGGCCCTCGATGTTGGCAAAGGCTGCTGACACATTGTAAAGCTTCTTTATTATCTACACCACCAGCGACGTGTGGCTCATAGTAAACAATGCCAGTCAAGAGTCCAGTCAAGTGCTCTCTCTTGGTACAGTTTTGGGGATTAAGACACATTCTATTCACTCAAGCAACAGCACCTCTCCTCTATAATGACCCAACCTATCCCGCAGACTTAATGTTCCCTGAAGGCCACACCGATCATTCTGATATCAGTGTGAATGGGGCATAGGTGCTGACTGGCTAAATGGTAAAGACGCACTACGCTGCTAACCTTGCACCATAGTGCCCCGTGACGGCACTGTGGTGTCGCTTACTTCAATGTCTGAGTCCAGGGGAGGTGCTGGATCATTGGTCCTCTTCCTGCCCCGCAGTTTCCCGTCAGAGCCCCTACGAGTTCGAACCCCCTCTTGCTCTTTGCTGGGAGTGGGTGGGCTAGGAGGAGGGTGATGCTCTGCTATAAAGCACATAAAGACCGTAAGTTACTCACAAGATGGTGAGTACAAAGCTGTCAGCTGAGAGGGGGGCGGACCTCCAGTCTGACCTGCGAGGGACTCTGGACTGTGACTGGCTGCCACCGGGGGGAGCTCTGGGTGCTGATAGGGTATGGCGGCACTCATAGCTGTAGGGCTGACATTGCTGGTCGTGAGGTAGGGGGCGCTGTAGTGGGAACTGTAGTACGGCGAGTACTGCGTTTGGCTGTAGGCCGAGTAAGCTGTGAAGTCCTAGACGGAAAGGGAAAAGGATTTAACGCGCAAACATTAAAACAATTGAAACAATATGTGAAGTATTTTAATGACACCACACGTCTCGACTGCAAAGATGTACGTTATGTGAAGAATGACAGCTATGTCCCGACGCTGGACTCACCTGTTGGGAGGGGTTGAATGGTGTAGAGCTAGCGATCCCATTGGTTCCCTGGAAGAGTCCAGAGGAAATGCCACCCCCTACGATGCGCAGCACAATGTTAGGAACACAGTCAGTGTCTCAGTGCTGCTATAATTTTCAGATGCAGCTCAAAATCAACATTATCAAGTTATAAGGCAACATGTAACCTAACCAATGCTACTGAAATAGCTGAGTACTCTATTGCTGTTGCAGCCTCTCAGAGGTCCAGCCTGCCAGTGAGTTCCTGGCTCTGGTCACATGGCCACTGACCTAGAAACTGACTGGTCAGGTCCCAGGAGGACCCTCTCTGCAGTGTCCCTAGAGAATGGCACTTAACCCAAATAACGCCATAAATAGGTTAAAAAAAAAAAGTTTGAAATGGGAATCGATCAGAGATGTGACCCTTTTTTAAAAAGCTGAGGGTCCCACTTCAGTGCATGGCCCTCCTGGGCAAAGGCTCTGAGCAGCGGCACTGAAAATACTGAGATACTGAGCCTTATACGGAGCTTCCTTCCATTAGGCATAGGCATCTGCGAACCAACTTAGATGACAACTTTACCTCTTAAAAGTAAAAACTACTGAAGGGCAAGAAGCTTCTGTTTTTCCAGCAACTTTCCCTGAGACTATATGCCTTTAAAACTGTATCGTAAACGGCCGAATGTCACCCTGTGGACACAGCCGTTTCATGGCAGCGCCGCAGAATAAATTGCTGTAACTTCCTTTCATCAGCACGTTTACTTTACTTCGGCGCCATGTACCCTGGCCTGGCCGATCACGCCGCCCCCGCCTCCGATCCGCCCGATCTGCTACGCACCATCACCGTAATGCGGCCCTTTAACCTCTGGCCCGGGCAGAAAAGGGTCGATTTTACGGCGCTTTAGAAGCTATAAAGTGAACAGAGCGCGGCGGGGTTTGGGCGCCATGGGGAATGCGGGGTGCAACACACACACATACACCCTCATACACACACACACACCATCACACACACACATACACCCTCACACACACACACACACACACACCATCACACACACACATACACCCTCTCCCACACATATACTGACACTCACACCCTCACACACAGACATACACACACACACCATCACACACATACACCCTCATACACACACCATCACACACACACTTACACCCTCTCCCACACATATACTGACACTCACACCCTCACACACACGCACACACCCTTACACACACACACAACATCACAGACATCCATGGAGCCTCACACATACCATCAAACACACACACACATCTTCACAAACAGCCTCACACACACACGAGTGCGATCCTATGTCTCTCTGTATTTGCTTGTACAGACACGGAGGACACGCCATGACCCAGCGGACATGAGTGGGGGCTGCCTGACGCTGGGAATCGGACCCCCGACCGTGGCTAATGGGGATCATGTGCGCGCGTGTGTGTGTTACGGTAGGGGGGGCACGGGGCAGGACTGGCGTATAGTACCACCTGTGGGCAGCAGAATGGCTGTAAATATTTGTGCACTAGCTGAGGCCATGACGGAACATTAACAGCGGGTGGCGCTGTACTTAGGTCTGGTGTGTGTTTCAGTCATCTTTATGTTGGGGTAAAACTATGATGTTTGTTCAAGTGTGCTAGCTTAGCCGGTTCAAAACCCTGGCATTTGCAGTGGCCATCCAATATACCTGTGTATTTGTTCACTTGACTACTAGTATAACACGTTTGGCTAATACCTCATCAGGTTTTTAAAAATAAGTTAATCAATTAAGTTGGTG
Organism: Mormyrus hasselquistii; assembly: GCA_026779605.1. Taxonomy (NCBI): domain Eukaryota; kingdom Metazoa; phylum Chordata; class Actinopteri; order Osteoglossiformes; family Mormyridae; genus Mormyrus; species Mormyrus hasselquistii. Next base: position 11,823,091 of record JAODKE010000138.1, on the reverse strand, counting down.
GTACAATTTAATAGATGTATTAATATAATACATGGAATGGCTGGGGTACCCCTGAGGAGAGGTTTGGGAATTGAAATGGTGTTCATCTAGCTATCCAGCTACATATCAGTGACTTTTTGGAGAACAGAACAAAATTTTATATTTCATTCATTTGCATATATTATAATATTAAACTGATGTTTTTTTCAGAGGAAATGAACACTTACTTCCCCAGTATATAGCCTTCTTTGACGTCCTAAGACTTTTGCCCAATACTGTGTATAATTGACAGAAAGTTCCAGAACTTGTTCTGCAAAAAGCTGCTGTCCGTAGCAAAGCAGGAAGTACCACGCGGGTGAGGGAAAGGCAGCGAGTGCAGAGACTGACCGTGTGCAGAGTAGCTGTACAGACTCTGGCTGGGAGGAGTGCCACTGAAGTTGTTTGAGTATCCCAGAAGGCCGTTCTGTCCCGGAGAATGGTTCAGCCCGTCCTCTGTCTTAATGTCTAAAGGCAAAGGGAACAAGACACAGGGGTCGACAAACTTCACCGAAAGTCCAAATTACAGCATGTCAAAGAATGGGATATATAAGGCAAGGTGAGGTGCACTCACGGTGTCCATGAGTAATGCGGGAGCAGGTACTCACTGTAGGAAGGCATGCTGTAACCCTGGGTGTGATGCGTGTAGGGAGGATAGGGCCCAGCAGGCTGAATGGCCGGGCTGTACTGGGTCTGGCTGTACGCCGCCATTTCAATGGAACTGTAGGCCTGCAGACAACAAACGTGCTCAGGAGGCCGATCGCCGTTTCGGCACCGATAGCACTGACGGCTTTGGACGCTGCAGTTGTTTGCTAGGCAAAATAATACCACGAGCTGTATATGGGATTCGAAATTAAAACTTGCTAATGTGGTAGCCATGTTAGCTGAAGAGAGACTACTGTACTTGGAAGCAGAATATCAGCACTCACCTTAACAGAGAGGCGTGCTGGACGGTGAAATCTAACGAGTCAGCCGAAAGGTCACCTGAGGAATGACACAGAAAAAGCAGAGATTGTGTTAAGCTGCTGGATTGTGACTGGCCAGTGCTGCTAAATGCATTATAAATAACACTTTTTCTGCATTATAAATAAAGATTGATTGCTGCATGGCTAGGATTTCACTGCCATGAGACATAATAAATACCCAGTGTTATTACTGGAAGAATTTTGTTGCATGACGACCCAAAAATATAATTGGCAACCACACAGACACACATGGATTTAACCCTACCTAACAGAAACGGAGTTGGTTCCTGTCAGTCAAGTTTCTTGCCTTCAGCTTACCTACAAAAAGGCGTACAAATAAATAAATCCTTTGAATAAAGCAAATGACATTGTCATTGCAACAGCCTTTGAGCTAATTCTGCACTGCCCTGTAGTCAATTCTTCATGTTTTCTGAGTGGCTTTTCAGAGAGCAGTGTGACTCATCCGTAGAGAAAAACGACTAGGTAATTGAGAAAATAATTATTTTTGGTGACAACAGTCAGCAATACAAACATTATGTTATGATATGCATTAAGTCACAATGAGCATATATGAGCTACAGGTTTTTATAAGCTAACGCCTTTAAAGCCACACCAAAATAATCAATCTGTTTGATATCAGCCAACCTGAATTTCAAGTAGTCAGTTTCTAGATCATCCATGAAAAGCACATGCAAGCCAATCTCTCTTCTGTTACTGACCAAATCTTCTTATCTTAAAACTAATTTGGAGAGCAAATCAAATTTGTACAATACAGTAGGCAAATTATGTGCAAAAGGTATCCCACATTCATTCAGGAAGAATTCACTGCATCGGAAAATACCCCGCTTTAAGCTACAGTACTGTGCAGATGTCTTAGGCAGCCAAAGTAAATGATTTTTAAATGATCTTCATATTGGTGTAAAACTGTGCTATTATGCCTGTCACACTGTGTCAGCTTAGCCATTACAAACCCTCTGCAAAAATCACCCGTTATTTCCACCAACCGTCCAATACACCAAGGTATTTTTTGACTAGACCACTAGCTCACCTCCTATAGCTAATCAATATCTCATTGACTGTTTTAACTAATTAAGTTAATTAATTAAGTGAGCTAGTGAAATTTAATAAACACATGAAATGGCTGAGTTGCCCATGAGGAGAGATTTGGAAACTGTGGATGTGTTCATCTAGCCATCCAACTAGATATCAGTAGCTTTTTGGAGAACAGTTAAAAAAAAGTTATTACTAATTTTTATTGTGTTGCAGTTAATTTGCATAAGTTCTAATGTTAAATTGTATTTTTGTATTCTGAAAACTGTGCACTTACTACCCAGATAAATAGCTGTAAACTTTTCTTTTCACTGCCTAAGATTTTTTGCTACTGTACATTGGATACAAGTGTCTAATAAATATGTCAGTGATAATAGCAAAATCAATAACAATAATAAGTACAAGAACTGACCTGAGGCGCCATGAAGGTCAAAGGTCAAGGGGGAGTGTTTCCTGTCTGTTTATTCTGCTTCCAGTGGACGGGCTTCAAGGCGTCTGCACTCCTGCTTTGTTCCAGCACCAGATTTAGCATCTCCTACACCTACAGACACAGGGACACTCTATGTTCGATACAGAAGTAACCTGAGAGTCAGAGATACATGGTAAAATGATTTCAGTTGTGTTGAGTCAACAAATTTTGGTACAGAGTCATGAGGCTTTAATTTTGATCCCATCTGAGGTCTTTTGGGATGCTGTGTATCACTAAAGGTGGTTGGCTTAGCCACGTCATTTTCCGGTAAGATCCAGGGATTTACAGGCAGAGAAAAGGTGCAGAGGAATTTTTTGTTCTTCTGTTTCAGCAGAACCACAAACTCCAAGATCTGAGTCCCCTAGCTTGCGTACAAACTCAAGGCTTGTTTTGACTTGTTTCGACTTATTTAGACTTGACTGTATTTGTTGTTACACCCCTGAGCAAGATTCTTAACCAAATGTGTTTCAGTAAAATAGCCAAATCTAACCAAAGCTATTTAATAGCTGTATTAATTAAATCTGAGCTGAGGATGGGGTGGACGCCATGCCTGTATATATCTTTGTTTGGTGCTTTGTTTATAGCTCAGTTATAACCGCATAACACTCAGCATGCTGATGCTGGCAGCCCACGGTATTATTTAGACTGTCTATTCTGTTAAAACACCAACACTTGACGTCTGCAAAAAATGATACAAAGATAACAATATTCAGAGAAATCACCGTTGGACAAAACACCCACCTCACTGGACAGAGACAGAACAATTATTGGATTACATCCAATTTTGTACTGCTTTTAAATCCCTGAATGTTAGTCTGAGTAAGATCCTCCTTTACTGAACGTGAATGTCTATTTTCTATCAACCTCCCTCCTGAAAAGGTTCATTTGAACTCAGGATCCCCAGCCCCCCCAGGGTACTTCGGTCTGGTGGGGTCATACACTGCAGCTTGAACTGTGACCCCCCCCCCCTTGCCCCCGAACCCTGACAGGAGACTGACAATGACAGGGGAAAGTTTAAGGGTAAGCAGGGAATGAGACTTAAAAGGGGAAGTCAGTGTAGAGGACATGCGTTTTGGAGGGGAAACCAAGGTTTCCAGAGCTTTTATTCAACCAATCAGGGGCAGCCGTGGGTTCCGCATAAACCTGTAAAGTGTGCAGCATGAAAAAGAAACCTCACCTGCAGCAAAACAGTTAAAACTGTCTTTTTAATGATGTGACAAGCTTTTTCCGGATAGAGAGCAGTGGCGTGCGTTGTCCCATCGGCCTGACACTGCCGAGAGCTCCGACTGTAGCAGCATGGTTTGTTTTCATTGTAAACACCAGTATTACTACTATGGAGAGTCGGCTCTCGGAAACACCAGTGTGCCAAAGGCACAGCTAATGGGTGCCAGTGAAGACGACAGTTAGAATCTGCAGAGTGCAGTGGAAAATGATCACTCAATTCATTAGGCGAGGAGGCCTAAGACAGTCCAAAGAATAGTAACGAAAGAAGCGAGGTGAATTCCACAGCGGAGGAACTCACTGTAACTTCATGGTTGTCTGTGTTCCGACACAGCTGTGAAGGTGGGGATGAGATCCCACTTACAGGCAGAAGGGAAACCAGGTCGGCTCTTTGCTTTGGCAGATGCCGAACAAAGGTTCAGGAGAGCGCAAAGGGGACAAAGGCCTGACGTGGTAAATTAGGCCCCATGTCTGTACTGTACATCTGTACCCTGACTTCCTTTTTGACAGGATGTCTGGCCAGAGTGCAAAAGAACGTGGGAAGGCACAGAGTTTTTCAGCAGAACTATTGAAGAATCCAGACAGAGGTGACGCAGGGACTCGATCGTTCACCTACATACACAGTGTCATAGGCTACTGTTTAGTAAGGTGAAATACTACATTATGCTTCTATATGGCATTTAAAATACAGCATAAAGTAAATTACAAAACGAAAGCAAAAATTATTGTACAGCTGAGACTAGTCTGACTATTCGTATTCTTGGTGAAGCAGCAGGGTTTACTGAGATAGATGGAACACTGGATGTCACCATGGCAATTAGCCTTAATAGCATTCTCCTTGCTTGAATATTGCTAAAGTGTATCTAAAAGGTGGAGACAGCAGCTGTGACAGGGTCTAGGTGAATGGGGTCCCCGAGGAGGCCAGCCATGCCATATGCTCTCTTCCCCACCTGGTACATTTAGCGGGTGTGTCTGTCCCCTGCCTGCCTGCCTGCCCAGAGGGCAGCCCCACCCACCCCGCTGCCCCCCAACAAAGCCTCTATGTGTCATGCTCCCTCTCCGCTTCTATACGGACTCCATAAAGACTATCAGTCCCATCTGCAATGGGATTCTGCCTGTGGCCTTCTGTCCGCAAAGGATCCCTCTGTTCCGCAAAGCATGCTGGGAAACCCAAGGAGAGCTTAAGGCAGTGTGGTTAGAAGAAAAGGAAAAAAAATTACAAACTGACAGATTTATGGCTTTTTAGGTAATTCAGGCAACAAGAAGAGTAATGTGTGAATGTAATTTGAATGAGAGTCAGGTCTTCACAAGTACTGCGGTTCAAGGGAATCAGGAGACTGACACACAACACATTATTGACACAGCACTTTTGGAACTTAAATAATTTTGGGCATCATTAACGGCCGATTTCAGAGGTGCGGGCATATTGTGCAACCACAAAAACGTATTTAGAAGTACTGCTAATAAACAGAGACAAAGGATGCAAGAGCTACGTATTACAGGGCAAGATAAATTTGAAGGATAAATTAAATTAGGGGTTTCTGAAACCTGTCAAATGATGCATTGTTTAGTAGTTACACATCTTATCTTGGCCTTATTCCTGTTGTTTAAGACACAAGCACAACAAAACTTATCAGAGCGATCATCTGATCATCAGAAGGTCCAGCTTCAAAAACTTAAACTACAACGGCGACACAAATTTTTCACTGTTCACCAAGCGGTCTAAGTCATGCCTACAATATTTATTTATTTACAGGACCTTACATGCTAGTGTGGCTCCTTAACCTCCTGAAGCAGCACTTGCTGCTGTCATGGGGTCAGAGACAGACAGCATCAGGCCACGCGGAGCCCGTCTGCAGCCTTTTAACCCCCAGTGTCATAAATAAGCCTGACTGGCCAGCACTTCTCCTTCCAACAGTATAACAGCAGCAGATGTTGGAAGTGATTATGGCTCCGTAATGGCTCCGCGAAATGATTTATAAACAGCGATTACCTCACTGCTCGCCTGCCCCCCCCTCCACCCCACTGTTCGCACAACAGGGTTTGCCCTGAGGGAGGCGACGATTTGTACTTGTCACCGATCATCTTCAGAGACACATTTAAGCTCCATTTGGGGGTGAGCAGATATCTGTAAACTGCTAATGTCTACTAATATGAGACGATGCTAAGGCAGCAAGCAGGCAGCTTTTATTTGGGTCTGAGATTTATGCTGGTCTCAGGCTAAACTAAACCTGTGCTTAAGTAAGACCGGCTTTGCTGCTGTACAATGAACGGCGAAACAATATGAACGCGACACTTTCCACATGGTACCACAAAGAGGTCGCTGCAGTGAGTGCCTCTCCCGCCTGCTCTGGTAGCCCTTCATCCCTCCCCCACCGTGAAACCCAAGCCGCAACTCACGTAGGGGCTTCTTTTCCACTTGACAGGCCTCAGACAAGAAGCCGGCTCTCCTGCCAGCTGTAGCGGAGCCATTATCGTCGCTCGATCCATCCGGCCACGCGGCTCCCTTATCTGCAACCTTGGCATCCCCTTCCTCCAAATCACTACCCTCAGACAGTGCCCCAAGAAGGGGGGGTGACCCGTGGCGAGGCCTCCCCTCAGGCCGGAAGGAAGCCCGTGTGTCAGAGCGAGGGAGGGGTGGTGCCCCCCCCCGAAATCATGCGGCAGTCTGCTCTCAGGTAGAACATCTGGTCCACCTTGGGAGATCGGAAACGCTCAGAACTGGACTTTCGTTATCCAATAAACAAAGAGTCATGCTACCTAGCTCCTGCAAAAGCAGCATGCTGATCTTTAATGGCTTTTTGCTCTGGGCTGACAGGGTGGTGGTGGTGGGGGGTGGGGGAAGGGTTAGACTGAGGTAAATCCATAAAATGGGGGAAAAAAGTCACATTTTGGAGGATTAGCTCTGATCAGCATTAGTCAAAATGCAGTCCGTTCCTTCATGAAGGTAAAATGTCTTCCTGTAATTGCAAGTACCGCCAGCATATGCAAATACCCACCACTGGTACTCTGGAAACTATGGGAGAAATGATCTCCCAGCCACAGAACACATTGCTGAGCAGAAGCGCGTCGAGGCCCAGAAAACGAAAACAAATTTTAAAGGGTGGGACCTGTAGCACAAATGACTAAAAGGCATAACTGAGTACTACAGGGTCAGAAGCGTATGCAGTGAGTCTCTGACCTGCAAAAAAACACACCGGGCCCTTATACCTGGAGCCCATCCAATTTAATCTCCTTTTCCTAAGTCACTGTAAGCCAGTAATGAAAGAAAAAAAAAGAAAAGTGAAAGAAGGAGCAGCTGCCGATGGTGTGAACAGAGCTTTGGGGCTCGGCGTCTGTTCCCCTCGTGGGTGTGGGCACACGTGTGTGGCTTTTGAACATGAGATTCAGGGGGCACGTCTGACCACCGCAGAGACAGCTGCTGTCTGCTGTTAAGAGCTGACAGAGCCCAGCCCTGGGATGTGCGGGGGAGGGGGCTGAGGGAGGGCCGTGGCCAGGCGTGGGGGGTCCGAGGCTAGCTGTGGGCGGTGGGGTGTTTGCCAGGGACTGCTGGTTCGAAGGAGGCCTCCCAGGGTGCAACCAAGGGAGGGGAAAGGGGATTATACCCAGGAACCCTCAAAGTCCCATAGCTACAGCGCCAGGTAGAAACGGCTCCCCATGGACACCATATTAGCATCTCCTGTGTGTAACTTCTCATTTTATCTGCATACAATTGAGCCGCCATCAAAAGATTACAGTGCGGTTGTATTTAAGCTGGTTTTTGCTAGTGCAAAAAGGCACTTCCCTATAAGGCAAAATGGTTTCTTCCCACAGACTGAGGTTTTTAACAGTGGCCTGGCCCTAAACATGTTGCTATGTGTACTGTTTGAGGGTTTCAAAATAGTTGAATATTTGGTGTTAATGCATATCTGTGGACTATTCGACCATAAGATACAATGACAAACTTAACAGCTTTACTAATTTCAGGCCTGAAAATACATGCACAAGAATTACTCCTACTGAAGTAAGTTATTCCTCTTCCTTTATGGCAAAAAAACGGAGTGTAATATCAAATTACACTTATTATGAACCGTTGACATATTCAGGGTCAACAAACTCCCATTGGCTCTGCTTTGTAAATGCTTCTCATGGGTTTATTTAAATATGCTCATTGTAACTTGCTCAATATTTGTAAGACCATTAGTGTCAAACAGAAACTAACTTTCAATATGTGCTTTGTTAAATTAATTATTTTCTTATTCTTTGAGATCTAATGGTTACTAAATTCACCGTTAAAGAAAATTAGGTGCAGCTGTGTACAAGATTTCAAGATTCAAAGACAACTGTAAGGACCTACACCCAGATGCTAATTTGTTTAAACTACAGTACTGTTGATTCTTTTGTAATTTCAAAGCTTCTGATAGAAAAGAATTCATAACAGTCTTAAAACTATGCTTTTATAAAAGTGTTGTCGGTTGTTGAAAGCGTACATTGTATTAAAAATAATCAGTTTGACCTAGAGCATAATTTCATGAAAAAACCACACCTCTTCCAACAATATTCAAACATCCCCGTTACACAAAATAAGCCTAAATCCCAAGCAAAATCTTCCTAATGCAGAAACGTTCAGAACTGGATGCTGATGCAATTTACCCAACTTAAAAAATCCTGTTTGCATTGCATGGGTGTGTATGCTCAGGGTGTCTGAGATGCTGTCTGTGGTATCATCCGATGGCTGTTTATGTTGAATTTGTCACAGAAAAAGTAAATAGGCCGTGTTAAGGATGATCTTTCACATGGGAAACTGAAAATGATCTTGCCGTAGGAATCAGAAACAGAAGATATTACATGTGGATCAAACACCTGTCTAATGTATAAATACTTAATCTTGACTGCTACCACTTAATAATTAATTTATTAAGAAATTTCCTGTTTATTAATTTTGGGAATGGACTATGTAGCTAAAACATTTGACAGACTTATCTGTTATTTATATATTTATATATCATATATTACATTACATGTATAATGCATAATTATTATAATACTGTGACATAAATTATATATAATATTATTATAATATAAAAGTCAATGATGCATTCCCAAACATATTCCAGCACACTTTGTCTATGTGGAAGTTTTTCCTTTTGCCAGCAAATAAACAGTAACTGGTCACTGTTTTCATTTCCAAGTGTGCAAACAGAACAGGCTTCAATTTCATTTGTCACCATCTGAGCAAAAGTACAGTTTCATATGAAGGTATTAGTAACAGAAGACTTTTAAATATATTATGCTGCCATTGAATGTTTTGTTGCTTTTCATGCCATAAATCTAGATTTATGCCATCAAAGAATAGTAGTTGAAGTTTTAATTAATATTGAGACAGCGGCCACCTGCATATTCAGTACAATAACATCTTTGTTGACGTATGTTTATTATGATGTAAAACACGTTAATTGGTAGTTATATATTGAATAGGTAGCCAGTCGATGGACACCCCTCTCATGGTAGTCTGGACTAATGTGACCGGAACCAGAATCGTTCCATTAATTCTTTGCTTTTTCTTTTGTTTACTTTACCAAGGCAATGGCAGCAATGTCTGCATGGCGTTTCTGCGGCTGAATATTATGTAACATTCAGTAACTGAATTTTAATCATTTATGAAATAACATACTGCTTCCTTAAGCATTCAGAAAAACGTTTCGTGTGATGCTAACTGTTCAGAGCGGCATTTTGATAATAAACCCTTAAACCACTGAGGACATTTCCCTTAGCGGCTGTCTGGGGCGAACAAATGCATCAGGGGGTTTTTTTTGCTTGGGTTCCACCTAACCAGTGCTACACACCTCCACAGACCTGGTAGCTGCCAAGGAGTGTGTGACTCACTGAAAACAGGGTACACACTGACAGGAGGACGACTAAGGCACACACACACGTTTGTATTCATATCTTTGTGGGGAAGATCCGTTCATTTATATGGGTGTAACCCTAATCCCAGCAATGACAGCCTTAACCCCTACCCAGCCTAACCTTAACCATAAGTAACCGAACTAAATACAATTTTTAGATCCCAGTCACAGATTTTTTATCAAATTTGTTTCCTCCTTGCAGAAAAAATGTCAAAATAACAAGTTTTTATCACATTGTGGGGAAATTTGCTATAAGATGCTACTTAAATAAACTGTGGCATAAGAGTCATAGACCTATGAACAAGAACTTCATATTACCCTCATACGCTGTCCGTGACACCTTCGTAAAAATGGCAGTAAAAACAACATGACAAAAACTTGTGTCAGCACCTGTACTTCATGGTGACATTCTTTAGAAAAATGTCGGTACATAAGTGTTTTGGGAAATCCGCCATGCTACTCCGAGCCGTTAATATTAAGATTATTATTGTGCACAGGTCTGCAAAATAACCACAATACACAGCCTACTACGCACGTACCCGAGGAGCAAAGCACTACAGCAGTATTATCAGCCTCTTTTTTATGTTGCTTTGGTCAAAACGTGTAATAAATAAACGCCAATATATTCAAACGTCATATTTAAAGTACAATTTTTCTAACTGAAGTGCTATTAACCGCTAGGTTTCGCGTTAATGGGCGCTTTGAGGACTTACTTTGATGCGTGATTATAGAGTTTCGCACAAAACATGAAATATGTAACCGAGTCAAAAGATAAAGACGAAGTAAGAAGGGCTCGCGCCATCCGCCGCTCTGGGCGCCACGCTCCCGCTTCTGGGAGTGAAGTCATCATTAAGAGGGGAACTGACCCCACGTGGTGCCCCTCGCATAAATCTACCGGTAAGGTGAGCTAAACCAAAAAAAGGCTAAATCAAAGAGCCGCGGACGATTTGGCTCTTGAGGACAGGAGTTCAGCTCACCTGATGTAAAACAGTTTCGCGTTAAAGATACACTCTGACTACCAGCTTTACTTGCTTGTACAAACCCCTACGTACAAAAAGCTCCTAAAATCGGGAGGAGCAACATAAGAACTACATGATACAACTAATTTTCATGCTCTAAGTAGATATTAGCTACAGGAAAACCTTGTAATAATACAATTTCTCTGTATCTGTTACTATTTTATGTCATTTACACAGAATATTATTGGTCTGGAGATTTCTTATGGTTCAAACCCATACGGGGTTATATTTTCTTTTAGAGTTTAGCCACTCCTTGACACAATATTGTGTTTTATTAAATGAAAACCTTAAGGAGTTGATTTAAAATAACACCCCCAGGCATGAACATGCACCACAAACTGTCTCCCTGTCACTAAAAACAATGCCCTTTCAGAATTCTGCCTCTGCCTTCATTTGCTTACAAGCACATGTATGACATGGGGGGGTGGGGGGAGATAAAACCAAATATGTCTGTTTCCAGTGTGCGTTGTTTCCACTGCCTTGAAACCAGAACCACTTACAGAGAACTGAACTCATTGTGAACTTGTTCAGAGAATAACACCAGAAATAAATGTACATTTTTATTCAAAAGGATCCCAGTGCAAATAAACCAAAATGAAATATTACATCTCTCCGCCGTGTATCCGCACAGCAGTCTGTATATGAGTATACATTCACCCTGCTTTCACATTATACCAAATCAGACTGGGTGTTTTGTAAATCACAAAGACAACAGCCTACTATTGTCTGTTAACCTTTATGATAAGTGTGGGGGTTTTAACACCGACGGGCAGGTAGGTATTTTTCGAAGCAAAATGCTGAAACTTCACAGACTCATTGATGAATTTGATTTGGTGGCCATTTTTAAACCGAAAGAGACGGCTTACAGTAAGAGATGGGATAATGTAAGCGACAGAGATAAGGTCAGGAGGAACTGCACTTCCTATGAAAATATTTTTCATTCCAGGAACATTTGGCTACAGAGGACTTAGGAATTAATTCATGTTTTCTTAAGAGGGGGGCGCCTCTTAGTCCCGGATGGGGAATACTCCCCGCTCGCTGATCCCCTATCCCAGACTAGTGCAGCTTATTCCAAATTTATTAGCTTCGGTAACAGGAACCATGAAAGGAGAAGGTTTGGAAAAGAAAAATAGTACAGGACTGAGCTCTTCTATGTAGAGTGGGTTAGGAAGCTGAGTGTTAAATCAAACCCAGCAAAGCTCTGCCCTGATTATTTTCTTTATATCTGGGGTGATATGTAAAGGGGAGTAAGAAATGCATAAGTGTTCAGGTCATGCAAAAAGCAGAAGAGTTTGTCTCAAAATGTGACATGAAATCTTTTCACAAATCGGAAAAAAAACTGTACAAAACAGGTTCAAAACATGAATTTTTATGAGGCTCTGATCTCTGCAGAAGCGTTTAATTTCCCAAAGTACAGATAATTTCACTAATTTAGGTTTTATGTTTTGATTTAAAAAGTGAGGTATATGTTTTCAAAGGTTCTTTATATTTCTTAACAGAAAAAAAAACAGATGAAATGTTTTTAGATGGAAGCCACAAAAGATATTTGAGAGTTTAAACAGTGCTCTTTGAAAACCTCTCGCTGCAGTTCCCTTAAATTACCTGACCACACGGCCTGCTTATAACAGCGCTGCAGTGATCTCTGGATAACCCAAGATATACCTGCCTGTTCATTAACAAGGAAGAAAAAGACAGATCAGAGGAATAACTTTGCCTCCATAAATGAAAGCAGGAGGTTTCAACACCCAGAATCACCGTCCACAGCCACAGACGCACAAGTCTATACACACAAAGACGAATGATGCTAATGCTGTAATTCGTGTTTGCAAAAACATGTATAATATATCTATATACCAATGAGCCAAACCAACTCCATATAAAACGAATAACAAGATGTGTGGCATATTTCAAATATGAAATGTAAACGGAGTCAAAAGTTAATATAAAATTTCAATAGTCAAATTCCAGGTTAATTTGAATGTAAAATCTAACTTCTGAAATACAATGATGTCTGAAAATCTATTTCAAAGCACACATTATGTGTTACATCCAACAAAACGAAACATATATAAATAACACAGCTGGCACTAAACTGATAGGGAATACAGAAATAAACCAGTTTTGCTTTGATTAAAGAAGTCATTCAATTATAGATAATTTTCCCCTCTGGAGTAAGAAATAAACAGATAAAGATGTATAATAAAATATGTAATTTAAAGTAGAACTGTATATAATAGGTTGAAAAGATGAAAATATTTAATACATAAACAAAACCAGGTAACTTTATATGTTGTTGTTATTATTGTTGTTGATGATGATGTCAATTACAATGACAGCAGCAATACTCACAATTTATTTTTTATTATGCTGTTTTATTTATAGGATATGTCTATTAACTGTTTAGCAGGAGCTTGTACGTGGTTGTGGCCTGTATTATTTAAACCCGACGGTAATACTGGAAAGCTCTTTTTCAGCGTTAACAAACATATTTCAAACAAGACCGAAATAAAGCAGAGATGACTGCACACTGAAATCCATCAGTCTTTCTTACCAACAGGGCGCTTCTGAATATTCTTTGGGTAAAAAAGGCAAACACTTTTTAAAATAAAGTTCACAATATCTATATTTATCCAAGCTTTAGTTATTAATATTTACATCTTTAAATTTACATTTAAACTCAAAACTGTTATGACCTTAAATCGCTACGGGTACGCTATTAAAAGGAGTTCTAACTGTTGCTTTTCTCGTAAAAATATACAACAATGCGGTAAGATCAACAGCTACCCGTAGCTAAATCCTATACAAAGTCTACTACTACAAACGTGTTTCTTATAGTTAAACTAAAACCAGTAAATCATCTTAATCATAATCTTTCCGGAGCAACTATGAAACTTGGCAATTTGGAACAGAAAAAACGGAGTACAAAAATGTGTGGCGGTCAACAGTAAAGCAGCTACTTTAAAACCATATTTTTATCATACTTTTTACTGATCTATCTATATAGTCTATCTGCACTTTCATCATGTATCTATTTATTTCTTCATACAATATCGTCCTGCTCCTCAAGTGAAAACAAAACAGCCTACTAGTGAATATATAGTGAATTGAGTCGGACGTATTTTACATTGATTTAGCTTACCAATAATGCTATTATAACATCGCATTCAGTTATAAACGTATAAAGAATATTTTACACTGTTGGGAT
>JAODKE010000138.1:11786496-11796564 GCA_026779605.1 Mormyrus hasselquistii | reverse complement strand
TATATACATATGACCTATATATATATAAAACATATATTTCTCCTTTTTTAAAACATTTTCTCATTTAAAGCAATTTATCTGATTAGGAAGTATATATTTTTATATATAAGTAGGTATATATCTGTGTGTGTATTTATATATATATGGTTTATTTTCTTATATATGACAACGTCTCCCAAAAGTTCATTGCCAGTCGTATCATACATGGATAGATGAGGACCACTTCAGTTCCCAAACCTCTCCTCAGGAGATCCCCAGCCATTACATGTGCTGGTTAAACTTCACCATCGGCTCACTTAATTGACTCGGTTAGTTTAATAATCTGACGGATTAGTCAGACATGGTGTGGATGTACTGGATGGTTACTGCAATAACTGAGGTGACTTTACTGTAGGAGAGGTTTTGAAATGGCTGAGCTAACAGACCTTGGCAGATATTAAACCGGGCATCGCTGCACGAGCTCCTCTACATGGTCGTCACGGGCAACCCATGGCTTGCGCGGAAGCTGAGAAAGTTCCGTTTAAAAAGTGGTCAGTTACAAATAAATGTTATTCACGGCATATTTCAGGCGCACTTTACTTTTTTCTGCTTTAGTCCCCCAGGTGTGTAAATGGTGTGATGAGGGGGAAAGCTTACTGTATGTCTTTGATTTATGAGACCAAAGGGAACAGAAATGAAAAGAGGGGAGGTTATAGGGGCATAAATCATCACAGGCACAATGGCGACCGTCCCTATAAAACACCATCCTGACTTTGCTGGAGCTTTGAAAGAAGGACCGACGCATGATGAGGCCCGAAAACAGAGAACTGTGAGAAAACAGAGTGGACAGATATGGTCAGTAAAGAAATAGTTTGAGCATTAGTCATGCATTGGGTACTGAAGAAATGCCCTTGGTTTCCTCCAGCTAAGAGATGGCAAAATGCAGTCAGGCTGGATGTTCGGGTTTCTGTCTCAGAAATCTCCTTCTCTTCAGAACCCTACAAGTTATGTTACAGATGCACAACACAGTTGATCAAATCATGCACCATTTTTCAAGTTATTTACCAGAATATAAAAAATATGAGAAATCTTAAATGAATCTTAAATCCTTTAATAAAAATTTTCAGCCATCTTAGTGATTTCATCATGAATAACTTGAATAATCAAGGAATACCATGACAAATACACTATTTTTATATCTCCTAGATACAACTGCAAGCAGAAAGATAAGAATCTTGGAAATTTTTCAACACCCCAAATATCTGGCAGCATCATGAAATATGATCCTTTCCTGAGTTTGTTTTCCAATAGGGATTTTATTAAAATAGTGAATAAACTTCAACAATAAATCACCCAATATTTCTTCTACGATTTGCTGTGTTTTTCCAGCTTTTAGTGATAAAATTTCCCTTTGGTCTCTCTGTAGGTCAGATGAAAGTTTGATCACTTCATTTGTTCTTGTAATTCAATGATGCTGCACAGGGGAATTTTGGCCGCATGCTGGTCTACACAAGGTTTAACAGGGTTTTTCAAGGATCTTTAGTGGTTTGACGCCAACAACAAGTGTTTAAACTTCAGTGGTCTTCCTGTCAGTCAGCTGTGCGTTAGGTGTAAAATAAGCTACATTATACTTTGGATCTTGTCCAGGTAAAGTGAAAGGTCTCAAAAGGCATCACAGGCCAGTCACAATGTATTTAATGTTCTTGAGAATAGAACCTGACACCACCCCTCATGGTCCAGGTCTTGTGAGTAAATGGAGATTATCGCATTCAGCCCTCTTGGATGTCTCTGAATAGATACAGGGAAGGAAATATCTCCACCTGGTTTTAATAACACTTTGCATTTTTTCCCAAAATATATGCAAGGTTTTTATTGTGTAGCCTAACATGTAACCTTTTACTGTGTAGCCTAATATGTAAGCTTTTTACTGTGCTACTGTACATCTACCATTTACACAAGCATGTCAGAGTATCAGTGTTCAAATAATGTGATGTGGTCGGAGTTCAATATGGCTTCTGTTTTATAATTCAGTGGGGCATTTCACCCTGAATTAAACTCCATTGCAATATCTGTTAGTGTCAAATCAGCTGGTATTTTGTAAATACTAGCAGAAACTGACTTCTACTTTGCAGATGACTGCATTTCAGCACTGATGCTTAAGTATATGTGTTATTCAGTGTGTATACATAATGGCATGATCTCTGTCCCACCTTTCTGACAATGTGTGCTTTAACGATATATCCCTGGATTGTCAGAAGGATCACGAAGGCCATGTGAATTCCAAGGTCGATGTCATGGGCCTTCGAGGCATCCTTATCTCAGCGTGCTGTCACGTTTAAGCCTCCCGCTCGACATGCGACCTGGGCAGTGCCCTCACGTCCGTATGTGGGGCATGAAGACGTATCTACAAGCTGAGATCCGGACTTCTGGCAGCTGTCAGTTGAGGCAGACGCTAGTGATGTCAGCGTCAGAGGCCGACGAGGCCCCGGTGCTTTCGAGGCCTGCCTCCCCCGCCATGTGGTGCTTATTAGCCTCAGGCGCAGCGAGGAGCAGGGAGGGGGAGCCCCTATCCTCCCAAAACATCACCTTGTCGGCCTGGACCCCCCTCAGCCCCCTCCCCGGCGTCCCCGCATCCCCGAGGCAGGCTGATTGACAGGCTCTGGCTCTCTGGGGGGATTATGGTGGACGAGGGGGGGGATTAGGTGGCCTCAGCTTCATTAACCTGAATGTTTATACAAGCTGATCCTGTGCTGTGAGTCCTTTTCCTTCCCACAAGTGTCCCCTTCACTGAATGCCCCCCCCCCCCCCCGCATCACCAGTGTGCCCCATAAACTGGGGTTGGTGTGCAGTGAGTAAAACACGAGAGGAATGGTTTCAGATCATCAGAAAACCATTATAACTGCCCAGTGCTATGGTGAAACTGTCTATTCACTTGGGCTGTATCTAAAACCCAAGATAAGTATTAAATAAGTCTTACACAGATGCACTATTTGATATGTTAATGAATCCCATTTCTTGCAACAAAATATATGCGCTTAATTGAATGTATTGTATTTGAAAGTTTTATTTTGTCTGTGCTGGAGCAAAAATGTACAAATGCAAAAATGCTTTATATTATTAAATTGCATTATGAAGGGAACAATTAACCAAATATTTCTGAGAGGTTTTGAACAGTAGAGGCTATGATATGATGTAATTAATACTGGCCCAGCTCTGATACTCCGACTTGATTTCACCACTGTGACATATAAATTTTAATCACTCAAACGATGCACCTAAAAGTCAATATTAGCTTTAAAAACCTTGTCAAAATTATTTGCTTTTAACTCAACATTGCAAAAACGGCTGAGACAACTTCCAATGCACTGGGAGAGCAAGGAAAAGCAATAATTCATCACAGGTCAAGGGGCCAGACCCAAACTTCTTTGACCCCCCCCCTTTAGGTTCATTTTTGGTCATTATTCTCCTAGGATCTGTGTAACAACCTGTATGAGCTCTAAAGGCAACACTGGAAGCTATTTGTATTGGAAAATGAGTTTGTTTAAAGGCACAAGAGCTCCCCAATGGACAGTTATCACACTGCGATTGCCTTCATTGTTTGGTTACTCTAGCTGAGATGTTTCTACTCGGGTGAAGTGAAAAGGGTAACTGCCAAGCTAAACGCTCAACGTTATCAATAAGTTAATAAAGCTTCATTAAATAAAAGTAGACAGGGAGAGGGGGAGGGGGTGTGAATTAAAGCCTTGTTCTTATTCATAATTAATAGCAGCCAATCAAGTGAAGATGTCTGGTGCATATAATTAAAGAGGATTGAACGGAGCAGCGGTTTGTATATTGTTTAAGAACTGTGTATTTTTTGTGGACTGGGATTCCTTTGAAGACCTGAGAGCTTGTGGAGTAGCAGAACTCCACAGCAGCAGCTGTGTCTCCTGATCACTGACGAGCAGCTCTGCCGGCATGTGGAATTTTACACAGGAAAGAGAAGGAGAGGCAAGAGAGATGTGGATAAAGAGAGCGAGAGAGGGAGAGCAAGAGGGAGCGCGATGAGGAGAACATCTGGAGCTGATTTCGCAGGGTGCTACGCGCACGCCGGGCCTCATGCTTGTTTTGACTGGGATTCCTGGAGACGTCGCCATTGTTTGTTTTCGAATAGCAAGTGGGTTGTTAGCTAGTAGATGTGGGGGTGCCAGTGCGGATCGAGACCAAATTTGGGCTCAGCTATGGAAGGATTGGGAAGATCATCCATGAGCACCATCCCAAAAAAATTCTCCATTTTCAAACAAATACCTACCAGGAGAAGATGTAGTCAGAAACAGAAAGAGCCCTCAGCTTGTGTTGATTAGCTGCAGAAGATGCCAGGTTTCGCTTGTTTTTACACAACCAGCCGATACCAGTGCGCACATTGAAGAAGAGCTTTGATAGCCCTCTTTTGACTGGGGGATGACTTTAACAAAGTAAGTGCCATGTGCAGGGACCGGGAGAATACTTTGTTCAGAAAGCTGGACCTTGTTAACTCACGACCTAGGGATGGATTGATTTCCCTGGCCCCGATGACACTTTGAGGGGCTGTGAACAGATCAGTGTGCTGCAGGATAAAAATCAGAAATATCTACAAGAACGGAGGGTCAGACGGCAATGAACGTGTTCCCTGATCTGAGATCGCAATGGCTGCACGGCCGTGACTATCTTAAAATAATGAACCAGTCAACATTTTCATTTCTTTGCATCAAAACAGTGGCAACAAGAGAAGCCTGACCGAATGCATTGACCATAGACTGAGGAAACCAGCCAAGCAAAATAAAGTATAGGAAATGCCTGAACAAAAAGCTGAGCCTGAACACAGCCTCTGGACGGCCAATCCTAAACATGGGCAGAAGAGCACAGAGCTGCTGCTTTTTTAGGGAGGCCGATGTGCATGAAACCACTTCGGCCACCTTTTAGAGAGACCCCACTTCCTTTCATTGATGTGTTCACATCCCCTTAGATTTGGCAAGAGAGTCACACTAAAGGCATCTCGAATAAAATCAGGGCGCGTGATCATGAAACCTCTTGGAGGCATGAGCCCTGTGACGCGCAAAAGTGAAAGGGTTTTCTCATGGAAGCTTCTGGAATGCTAGATGTGAAACCTAAGGCGTAGGAGCTTTTCCTCGGGGAGCCGGCAAGGGGCTCTGACGGTGATTGGGAGTGACGTGCATTTGGCCGTGGCCGCCCACCCCCAAACGGCTGAGGCTTGCCCGCTCAGCCCCCGGGCTTTCCGGAGGCAGACCGACACATCCCATTGGAGAGCCTGCTGGGGAAACCTACTGCTCCATGCAAATGCAATATTGACGGCGATGGCCCACATCTCAGATGACCCCATTGAAATATGACAGAAGGGTACAGATCAGTCCTATCAGACAATGATTCTGCAATAATCATGCTATCATAAGTGTGACTTCCTCTTCCAAACTGGTGCTTCAAACCTATTACAAATCTCCATCATGTATGAGAACCGAACACTGGAAAATAGGCACAGCTCAATAAAAGCTAGACAGACTACTTATCTACACTTTACTTGTGATTATTTTCCAGAAATAATAGTCTTCGGGAATTGATAAGGGAATAATTATCTATGTATTGTTTTATAAATTTACACCATTAGAAAGATTCCAGATTCCTCAAATAACAATGCTGAAAATATCAATTATGTACAAAATGTCTTTAATTGGTTACTCAATTGACCTATAAATAAGCATGGGCTTACATGTGACTACTTTGCTTTTAAGATTAAGTGACATCTGAGAAGCAGGAGCACGGACAGTAGAGGAGGCTATTCCTTGTTTCCTAAATCTCTTCAGACAAAGAAAAGGTGGCCATTGTGGTTTCACTTCATTAGGTAGGAATGTCCTAAATCCCCGAGCTAATCCGAGGAAGCTCTCGTAGCCATGATCTCCACAGGGAGCTGCTGTGTGTTTTTATGCGCAAGAGTGCGCTTATGTGTTGTGTGTGTTTGGGAGTGGTATCCACAAAAAACACCCCCCTCCTGTGGGTGCCAGGTTTTGGCCATCTTTGTCCAATCACTCAAGTTGAAGAAGGTGTTTTTGGAGGTTAACCGAATGTAAACACTGTTGAAATGGAGCTAGCTACCTCAACCTCACCTAATGCCAAATTCAACCGTGCGCCTTAAAAGTGAAGTGACTTCCATGGCTTCTAAGAATATAAACTGGTACGCAATACGCATTCACCTTTAAAAGCGATACGTGCGGCAGTCGATTGTTGTGAATGCGTACGTATTTTATGTGCATTTGCCCCTATATGACAAAAAAAATCTCGTCCATTTTAACCTCTATACCGCAAATGAAGTAAGAATTACATATAAAGCTTAAAAGGCACGATACGTTCTTGTTATATCGGCGCAAATGCACGAGAAATGCTTACGCACTCACGCTGTTAAAACAATCGACTGCCGCACGTATCGCGTGAATGCGTACTTGTGTACCAGTTATGCCAATCCCTGAATATAAACATAGCCCGGATTAAAGAAATGGCTATTTGTTGTAATCATCATCATCTTAGTAGCCTATGCTAATTTAAATTGTACTGATAATTATATTAAGAAAGCAGAAGTTTATTGAAACACTTTAAACGTTTTTCTAGATAATATTTAATGTACATTTAGAATTAAAAAAACCCAACAAAACCATTATATATTAAACAAGCAAACCAGTACATTTACAAATGACCAGATGACACTTATAAAAGTAACATATATGAGTCATTGGGAGAGCTATTGTTCACTGATAGACATGACAACTGATGTATAAAGTACATGTGCTAAGCAGCAGTCGGAATTTCCCAAGGTGACAGACTGATAAAATCATAAATATTCACAGACGTTCCACAACGGAGTTTGTAGTAATCTCAGTACATAATAGTAATTAATAGTGTCTTGCCTAGAAGCTAGATCTTCTCAACAAAAGAACTGAGAGGGAATAAAACAAAATATTAAGAGAGGGAAGACAGGTAGAGCAGACTGGTTGTGAGTCTGGAAGAGGACACACCTCTCCTTTCAGTCCATTTTAATTAACTTTGTGGGTAATAGAGATAATACTCGTACTTGGCAATGGTCTCGTATATCAGCAAGGTGGTGCTGGATTCTGTGGAATGCTGTGTTTCCCATGTACACCACACAAATATCAAGCATGCCATTTGCATATCACCATGGCCGACCACTGCAAGCAAGTGATGGAAAACTTCAGTGAACATCTGCCTCTTGATGGAGTACTGCTGTGGAGATACCCCCACCAGATCTACCCCCCCAGAGTATGACCCAAAGAGGGAATTCGGTTATGACACCCCGTTTCCTTTATCTCCACCGGCATTCAGCCCCCGCTGAATCAAAACTGCAGTGAGGTTCCTCTTCTTCTCCACCACGCCTCTCAGTGCACGCTGGGAACGATTGTGGCCAGAGGGCACTAGTGCAGGTGGGATAACCAGAGCAGGACATCGCCCTACTACAGGTAGACCAACAGCAGTCGTGTTCACTCACAGCAGCAGTCCTCCCGGACACAGATGCAAAGCGGAGCCTTGGGAAAGCCTCAAGTCTCAAAGTGCACTTTTACCGAGCCACCGCAGAACACAAAGTTCAGCGACAGTGACAACAGTAATGATAACATTTCATCTTGCGAATTGAAATTTTCTGATACTTACTGCCACATGCATATGTTGATTTTTTTTCAGAATTCACAAAACGTAATGGCATTATGTTAAGATGCGTGATGGATTTACTACCCAATACGAGTCAAGGATTCAAAAGCCTCATTTCCAATTATTGTCATTATACAAGCACAGTGAAATACTTGCTTGTGTATTTCCCTACAGACATATAACAATAAAGAACAATAAATAGCAAATAACAATACAAAATAATGCCTAATATATGTATGCAATATAGCAGGACTCAAATTTGGAAAGATCAGAAATACATGAACAGTGATGATCTCTCTTCATTTCAGTCAGGACTGGCACCCAGTTGACGCCCACGCGGATCCTGTTTCCAGTTGTCTCATGAGAAACGGATGTTAGGGAATGTTAAAATGGATAAGGGACACCAATCTGTATATCTGCATCGCATTCACAATTATGTAGCAAACTTTTTAAAAGAGTTTTCAAGAGTTCCCAAGAGACTGTCTGTTTGTGTTGGTTTCTTTGTTGGTCGAGCATTTAAATCGTTAGCCTTAACTAAACTGTTAACTGATTGTAATTTGACAAATATTGACAGCCGGAACAAAGGCCGGCACACACAAAGAGTCCTCGGGATAAGTAAGGGAAAACCCTGGCTTTTGAAGATGCTCCGCAGGATTTAGTCGAGCCCTGCCTTAGCTGTATATGTGACGGACGACTTTACTCTCTCATGTCATTAGACATTTTCCTGCTCTTTCAGGTCAAGTGGCTCACTAAAGACCCTCACAGGTGAATGCCTCGCCGATCTTGGGCCACCGGATCCACTTCCCCATCTTTGATCCTTCTGTGGTTCTGTCCCATTCATAGATAAGTCTAGATAAGTCAGTGTGGACGTACGTATTAACCTAACTAGATGGGTTAGTATTAAACTCCAGAGAGCTGCACCCATAGATCAATAACCAATTCAATATCAAATAGTGCTACTTCATTTTTTACAGTATTTTTCTGACTATATGCTTTTGTTTTTTAAAACAGTGATAATTGTGATTTAACACTGGATCATCTCTGGTACTCTCTGAATAGATCCATTAATTAGTGCATTACCAACAATGTAATTAAATCTGTTCTAATTTCTGCCCTTTTATTTATGTAGTTCACTGAGTCAGACTTTAAATGAAAAATAAGGACAAACGAAAAACAAATTTGAAATTTAGAAACACAGGTAAAAATGATAAAAAATAAGTTTTTGTTATATTAACATTCACAGCAGCAACGCGTATACAACTTCCATGGAGTATATAAAATCAGACCCACATCTCTCTGTTTGCTTTGGGAAAATACAGATGTAATTCAAGCTCTGTTGAATAAAGTTTCATTGATTTGCTTTAAATTATCGGTACGTAATGTTTTCATGACGTTCATCACTGTATTCTTAGTGATATTCCCCCAGTTCAATGACAACATCTGCCATTTATAGATTTCCACGAGCGGGGATAATGAAAAGATGGCAAATATTATGTATTTTTTCTTCTTAATATTATATCAAAAGGAAAGCTTTATTCTAACTGCTGAAGGATAAATATGGAGCCATTTAGAAGCTGCGGTTTACCCGTAGAAATTTTTGTCTTTTCAAATAATAATTGTCTCTGACGTCTTGTTACAGCACCATTGTGTGCAGTATTTGCAGTGTTTGAGTAACACCTCTTGGCATTATTGTGAATTCTTAACATGTCTTAACATACATAGCCATAAACCTGCTCAACTG
This sequence comes from Mormyrus hasselquistii, assembly GCA_026779605.1. NCBI lineage: Eukaryota > Metazoa > Chordata > Actinopteri > Osteoglossiformes > Mormyridae > Mormyrus > Mormyrus hasselquistii. The sequence continues at coordinate 11,787,158 of JAODKE010000138.1, read as the reverse complement.
TTTTAGACAGGATGTTAAAAAGTGAGCATAAACAGGTTTAACCGCTAGCGCCTGCCCAGGTTCATTGATGAAACAGTAATAGCAAATCAGAATTTGCCTAACAAGCTTAAGTGAGCTCTTTGTCAAAGCTGTTAAAAGAAAGTGTCCTGAAACCATGATACCGCTGCGTTCAAGAAGCCCCACAGGGTGTTGGAAATCCCACATGAATGATTTATCAAATCTCTATGCATTTTTTTTCTTTTCATTTTTAACAACACACCTGGTGAACCTAAACACTATCCGTGGCTGTCACTTTTATTGATTTAAACAATGTACTCATTAAATGTCAGTCTTTTTCTGAGCTTGGGAAAGATCTGATTCACCCTGGAGAAATTCCTCTCCGTGTAGGCCGGCATTATGGGAACGTCAGGTGTTTTCATGAGAATCAGACGGCACTTAAAGCAGAAATCTACAAAATCACCCCAAGTCATCATTTTCGCGAATTCGTGAATATTGAATGCAACATTCTGATCAGGTTCACTATGGTCTCAGTAATCTTTGGAGCAATACTAATAGATAACAAGCAAATACTCCTATTACTAATAAATAACAAGCAAATACTCCTATTACTAATAAATAACAAGCAAATACTCCTATTACTAATAAATAACAAGCAAATACTC
>JAODKE010000138.1:11755683-11769145 GCA_026779605.1 Mormyrus hasselquistii | reverse complement strand
GTGATCTGCAAAGAGGAGTGGATGAAAATTCCTGCTGGGCCGTGTGCAAACCTGGTGACCAACTACAGGAAACATATGACAGTTGTGCTTGTCAACAATGGTTACTCCAATTACTAAAGCATGTGTTCCAAGGGATCAAATACTTATTTCCCTAGATAAATGACAAATTGGTTTGTAACTGTTACATAATGATTTTCTGGCTTGTTTTGTTGATCTATCTGTCTTTTGCTATTAAAATAAACCTACCGGTGAAGTTATAGACTTCTCATTTCTCTGTTACTGGGTCAATTTAAGAATTCAGCAGGGGGTCAAGTAATTATTTCCCTCACTGCGTGCATGCTTGCGTGCGTGCGAAGTGGGATGTCAATTGAAGTCTTAACTGTTTTGATACAGAATGAGCGTTTCTGATGATGATGATTTCTTGCAGCATAATGTAAAACCCATGAAAATGGTGTGTTGTATTTGTGATGAGGTGAGGGTATGTTAAGGGCATTATGATTGTATGATATCGGAAAATTCACATCCCGATATTTAACGTTTTTTCAATATTGCAGCAAGCAGGTGAAAAATGGATGGATATATTGCCCAACACAAATTATGTACCAGTGGAGTTTGTGTAGAAGTCGGTGGTGGTGTTGACCACATGACATATCAACAGACACAAAGCAGTGCTGATTTCACTGGCTTTTGCTCAATGTTGTCTCTATAGAATGCAGAATATTTCCATACAGCAGCTGACAACACATGCAGAGCACATGCAAAAGCAGGGGGCAGTCAACTTCAGGCTGATTTTGTAAACATATGCTAGATAATCTTGAACAATCATTAAAATTGCAAGGCTTGCTAAGTTTTATTTCTGTCTTAGTGTGAGAGGGGGATATAGGGCTCTTGAAGGAACAAACAGGCACATTTTGAGAAATTTTATTCAAAGCAATACAAAGTTATCATATATCATAAGCTTTGGTAAGTAATCCCTTTAATCAATAAAATGCTGCAAGCTATTTACACTCGCACATGCCATCATCACCCACTTTCGCTTTTAGACCTGGGAGCACTTTTACTTCCTGGAAGGAGACCAACACGTAATTTAAAGTGCTGGGTGATAAGCGTTCTATCCCACAGCTGAGATCCTGTCAGTATTGAGTTCCCCCCCTTCCTTTATAATAAATTGGGTGCTGTCAAAGACGCCTGTGTGTGTGTGTGGGAGCGGGGAATGAGCTGGCCAGGCTCATCCCTCCCCTCAGGCAGTGTGAGTTTGGTCCTCCAGTTCTCACCTGAGTGGAGTGAGACTACATGCAGCTGGAAAATATATTTAAAAACTCTCTTCAATAAACAATACAACTGTCCTTGGGCGACGCTTTCCCTTCTTCCCCAAAGACGAGACAAGCATCCTAGAACTAGATAAGCAACCCGCAAACAAATTATACTTTTAACATGTCTTTCTAGAATTATTACACAACTCGACCTTGGCACAATGATATGGGTGAATCATGGGCACATTAGAATCTCGGGATGGCTAGTCCATACGCAAACAGAATTTTTCAATACCTCAATCATCTCAGATGTATGTTTGCTAGGTGGAGTTTAAGGTGTTCCAAACTGAGTACTGGGGTTGAACAATTGCAACTTCCCAGGATATTACGGTAATAGGAGGACAGTGAACAACTCTTATTGATCCTATGCTATGTGGGCAACGTAATTGCCTGCAAATTCTTTGTTACATTTTCCTATGACAGTGTAAAAATGTTTTAGCGCAAGTTAATGATGGTTTCCATCCAACTCACTATCGCCATCCTTGCAGCGTGACAATTGCATGCACATTACGTACAACATCATATATTATGCAGGTCATATTCTTGTAATGATATGCTCCTACGGGCTAAAAATCGTAAAACAATGTACACTGACTTATTCTTTGGCTTTTAAAGAATCTGTGTACCAGCAATCCCATTACCAACAATGCCCAAAGTAACAATGGGTAAGCTATTGTACCCCAGCACGCTTGGCGAATAAAGCTGATTCTGATTCTATTGTACTGGATCAGCTAAGATGGAAAGGTTCACTTATGAATCTCCAGATTATGACATCAGTGCAATCGGGTACATTTCAGTCTTCATACCTCATTATACCCTCTCGCGTGAGCTTAAAGAAGGAACATGCTCCATCCGAATGTGCTGTTAAATAACCTTGTTCCCACTGCAGAATGCTCAGCATTGCAAAACCTGGCTGGAAACTTAACGCGACTTGCTTTTTATCTAGTTTATTTTAAAAACAAATATTGCAAATATACATATGTACAAATGGCGTATTTTGGACAGTGTAACTAAATGCTGTTATGAGACTCTTAAATGGCTGTGGTGTTCCCCTGTTGTGGTAGTGGTGCCTTGTCTGTACGGAGGTCTTTTCTGTTGTGGTGCGTCCAATGGGCTATGCATGTTTTACTTCTTTGTCGAAGCCAAAAAATATACAGAAAGTCACCATACTTTGATCCATAATGGACGGGCTTTCTCTCACCACTGTATTATAGTTTAGTTGAGTGCTACATGCAGGCATCCTTGGTTCTCTGACTTATTCTCTGGTATTTTTTATATATTTTTTTTGCATTTTACAGTCTGACACATTTATCAAACATAAAGATACGTCAGATTTATACAGATAATTAGCCTTTGGGTGTCATGATACACATCTCCTTAATATTTTAGGTATACTACTAATCTGCTTAGCAAATTGTGGGCATAAGTAGATGTCAGTATAGTGCCAAAATGCCGGCGTCCAGGCCAATGTTTTGCCTGTTATCTAATGCCCTGATAATCATTGCGCGTGTGCCATATAGACACTTATGTTGCAGTGTGATATCACACAGCCCTACTGTCAACATAGCTTTACATATTTGTGACAATACAGCTAGTCATATGTTGAACACTGCAAAGGCAGTATTTAAAAATCTATAGTTTTGTAATTGTTTTACATTATCTACCGGCCACAGTGGATGGTTCAACATGAGTTTGATTTGAGACTCTGCTTGTTGCAAGGCGCCATTCTGGCTGGATGGGAACATCTGCTTGCTGCAGGACTTTCTGTCGGTGCCACAGTTCCAGGCAGTCTATTGCCTCCGGGAAGAGCCGTTTTTCAAACTTGTTAGCAAACATGCTTTTCTTGGCAATGATCCACGGCAGATCTGCTAATCCAAAGACGCAGACGCCTCGAACGTACTGCCCTGAAAACCAGAACAATGAGAAGCTGAACATATCAAATGCAGTGCTGTTACCTGTTTGCTTGCTGCTGCAAAGAAGTTTGTTTGGCTGTTTAAGGTTTTCTCAGCATTAGTTAACGCTTACCTTTGTCAATGTTTCTCTTGTCAGATTTTATACACAGGAAACTGCTTATAGTGATCACGGTTATAGTAATCAACTGCTGATATGGATCAAAATGCTTGGGACAGTATAAATCGTATACAAATACTGTAGTTTTTTTTTCTTTTCTTTTTTTTTTTTTTTAATGCTTGGCTTTCGCCTCCTTTGTAATGTGCGAGCTTCCAACTAGCCTAAGTAATGCTGTGTGCATAGAAATCATGATGGGGGGAAAAAGTTTTTTTCACTAAGTGACAAACGTGTAAGCATTGAACAGTGGAAAAGATTGTGAAATGACTTTCCCACGCAGCACAGAGCTGACACAAAAACAGGTTTGTTATTGTAGAAGATTTTATGAATGTTTGAGTTCAGGTTCTGCTCCCTCTTCGGCATTGATAGCATACAGTTTATTTTCAGTTCTATTAAAAATTGAGAAATGCCCTGAAAGCCATGGTCTGTAATTGCACTACTGACATATAGTACTGTTTTGTAAACCGCACAATAAAAATTTAAATTAAATTTTATCTCATTGCAGACAGTATGAATCCAAGATATGTCATGTGCTCAACTTCATTTCATTTAATATGCATCCTTCCCTGCATTTCATACCTACAAATGTTGGGCTGGCAAAGCATTCACCCCTTAATAATGTTGCCATTCCTTCTCACGACACTTAAAAGATGTTTTGGCACTGAGGATACCAAGCGATGAAGATTTTCAGTTGTTATTTTGTCCCATTCTTCCTGCAAACACATTTTAAGCTGTTCAACAGTACCGGGTTGTCGTTCTTACTTTTTCTGTTTCAAAATTCTCCAGACATTGTCTATTGGGGACAGGTCAGGACTGCAGGCAGGCCAGTGCTGCACCCGCACCCTCTTCTGCAGCCATGCTTTTGTAATGCATGCAGAATGTGGTTTTTCATTGTCTGCAAAAATACATGGATGTCCCTGGACAAGATGTTGTCTCGACTGCAGCAGTATGTTGCTCTAAAATCTTGATGGCATTAATGCCGAAAAGTACATCCCAGAAGTATAAATTATCTTTGCCAAGGGCACTGACATAACTCTAGACATAACAGGTCCTGGTCTGGAGCTGCCTCTGAGCCCAGAGAACTCAAAGCTGCTTTGGGACATGGTTAACATAAAGCTTCTTTTTCACGCAGTAGTCTTTTAAGTGGAATTTGTGACTGTAACTCCCATATTGTAGTGCTTGATAAAGGTTTGCAAATGTAATCCCTTGCCCATGTGGTTATGTTAGCTATTAGGGCTGAAGGATTTGGGGAAAATATGTCTAATCGTGATTTTTGTGACAGATATTGCGATTACGATATATGTAAATGTGTGTGCAGAACAGAGAACAGAAAATCTCAGTCCATGCAGCAAAGTTGGCAACCCTACATTTTATTTGAAATAAGTAAAATTCATTTTTCGACTTATCAAGCGTCTTTATCATTCCTTTGCCTTGTTACTCTGACAAATATAAAACGAATGAATAATCATTCAACGAGTTACTTTTTGTATCTTTTCTGAATTATAAGACCATGCCTATACCCAACTGTAATAACGAATAAACTCTCAGTAATGATTATTGACTGTCTCGTTTTGATGGGTTAGCGGTATGCTAATGCAATTGCCCATTAACAAAAACAATCTTGGACCATGAAATAGGAAGGCAATTTACTTATAGCTCAGTAGCGGAATCAGTATTTTTTTCCGCACTGCGAATGCAACATTTTCTTTGGGTTTCACGTTTGCTGTTTGTTGGCCTATACGCAGTCGTCTTAGGCCACTTCTGATTGGTGAGCATGACTGGCATGCGAGAAGCACGGTGCTTCTGATTGGTGGAAAATGACACCAATGTCACACAAGGGAGCATGACATGAATTTGTAAAACTATTCTCACAAAAGTTTTAAACCGTGGGTCCGATGTTCTGTAATGTATATCCTAAATCGCAGTCTTTGCAATTTGCTAATTGCGTTGTTTCAAATTGCGATTTCAATAAAAACCCTTGCCCTTTTACGCACTGAAATTCCTTCAGATTCCTTGAATTATTTAGTGACAATATGCACTGTAGAGGGAGAAATGTGCAAATCCCTTCCAGTCTTTTCGAGGAACATTGTTTTATTTATTTATTTCGTTAATTTTCTCATGCATTTGTGACAAACTGGAGGTCCTCTGGCCATCTTTGTGCCTCACTATCCACTTTCGTGGATAATACCAAATCATGACAACGATCATCTGTCGACATCACCTGTTTCAAATCACATCATTATTTTTTTTGTTCCCCTCATTACTAGCTGCAGGTCCGAAATGCAGGGAAGGATGGATGTTAACAAATGAAATAAAGTTGACCAGAAAAAATTAAATACCTGGGGTTCTAACTGTTTGCAATACAAGTCAAAAAGTCAAAGTAAATTTCACAACCCTCAACAACTTTTAATTTGCATGCACTTTCCATACTGTCCCAAACTTTTCTGATTTGAAAAGCACTCGGAACAGCTGTACTGTATTTTGAAAGAGTCGCTAAAATTCAGTAAATAGTGACAGTGTCAGCTTCATAATACACATATCAGTCAGATGGCAAAAAAGTCAAAGTATGCATTCATCTTTAAGAACGATATGTGCGATAATAATCGACTGTTTGCAAAAGTGCAAATGCGTGCTTATGTGCATTTGCGCTGCTATGACAAGAAAATACCTTGCATTTTAATCTGTAAGCGCAATTGAAGTCGAGTTAGCATATGAAGATTAAAATACATTATTTTGTTTTCATAGTAGTGCAAATGCACATAAGTATGCATTTGTGCTTTTTATAAACAATTGGTTGTCGCGCGTATCATTCTTTACGGTGAATGCATACTTGCGTACCAGTTATGTGCACCTCTGGTTATATGATCATCCGTTTATTCTGATCGAATGATCAAGATCAGACATGGTCACTATCAATGGTTTCTACTGCATGATAATCTGTCTTGTCTCTGCAACAACATTGCAGTAAGCTGTGCTTTACTTGCAGTTAATAGAATTTTAACACTTGTACAATACCTTTACACCCTTTGTGAATTGTTCCCGCTTGGTCTTTCCATTTTATTGCACGAATGTTGCCTTCCCATTCTCCTCTTGTATAGCTCCCCGGTACATCTGCATGTTAAAAAAAAAAAAAAACAAGTCTGTACAAATTTAATTTATTATATTTAGAAAGTAAATAAATAGGTTTGGTGTTATGAAATGGAGCATAGAGGTATTAGCATGCCTTTTAGGTGGTTTAGCGTTACCCAGTAATGCTCATCAGGGCTGTAGGTATCTCTGGACCACTCCAGTAGGTCCTTAGCCACTCTACCATGCAGCACAAAGTCCACAAATGGCCGTGTGAGAGCATAATAGGCTGTCCCGAAGTAGATGTCCAAGTTGTGTGGTGGAGGCCCTTTTGTGTACCACATGCCCTTACGGGCCATGTAGGAGTGGTTAATCTCTTCATATTGCATCTGTGTTCGGTACCTCATGTATGGTGGCTGTTTAACACCTGGAGTCATGTTGGTCCCATTCCATGGCTTACTCTGCAGATACTGCACCAGTTCCAGATTGGACATCACTGGGAAGTCCTGGCCACATAGGTTTATTACCTTCTTCCAAGGTATAGAGGATCTAGCCAGATCCGCCATGCAGTTGAGATCCGCCTTGAGACGTGAAAAGCCTGCATAGGTGACCTTCTCTCTTGTGGTTGCCAGAAACACATTAGGAAAGCAGCTGGTCAGCTGACGGACACTGGTCATATACTGCTGTGAGGCTTTGCCATCAACGTGGATACAGTAGACGTTCTGGGGGGCGTAAATCGCCCTTAGGAGGCGCATGAACAACTCCAGCTCCTTGTGGATGGTGATGATGAAGGCCAGAGGGTACTCCTCTTCCTCTCGACTCAAGGGAGCCATGATAAAGTGGAGCTCCTCTGCTATTTGGGAGCAGTTTGGCTTCTTTGTGGTCAAATAGCTTTCAGTGAGGCAGTCTTTCTTCTGCCATGGTGCCCCCTGTGTGGGCATGAAAGGACTGCAGTACTGAGGAAAAGACGTACAGCTCTCTGACTTGGGCTGTGCAGTGAAATATAGCAGTATATTGGCTTTCAGGTAAATGGTGGAGTAGATTGCAATACATATTCCAAGGCTGAACAGGATACAGTGCTTGCTTCTTCTGAGACAGAACATAATTTCCAGCAGGAAGGACAGCACCTGTTAAACAAGGGGAAGGCCATTGGGTATGCAGCTTTTCACTGCCACTCCCTAATTACAGTAGATTACTAATTAGAGGACTGATTGGCTGAAGAGTGCTCACACCTGGGTTTGAACAGCTGACCTAAAGGTTATCCCAAAAAACTGCATACACCCTGACCCTTTGCGGGTAAGATTGCCCACCCCCGAACAATGTGAACATATCTGAGCCCTCGGGAATCAAAACCCCGGTGAATGTCTGCCAGTGCACCACTGAGAGCATCTTGACTGGATCCACTGAGCCACTCTGGTTACCGCAGAGGACATTCTGGACAGCATTAAAGATCGGCTCAAGTTACTGCAAAGGACATTCTGGACAGCATTAAAGATCAGCTCAAGTTGCCGCAAAGGACATTCTGGACAGCATTAAAGATCAGCTCAAATTGCCGCAAAGGACATTCTGGACAGCATTAAAGATCGGCTCAAGTTACCGCAAAGGACATTCTGGACAGCATTAAAGATCGGCTCAAGTTACCGCAGAGGACATTCTGGACAGCTTTAAAGATCGGCACAGATCAGCACACCTATAATCAGTCTTTCCTCCTCCTGGCAGAAGAGGGCCGACACCTATTAAGGAACGCCAGCCATCAGCTCATGGCTGCTTCACCCTCCCTACCATCTGGAAAATACGCCACCTACATAAGCCATGTGTTCAGGTCCCTAAACAGCGAGCGACTTCCCTCTGTCCCCCCCACATTGCATTATTTTGCATTATTAATTTATTAACAACTGTGTCTGTTTGCACTGTGGTCTGTTTCCAGTACACTAGGGCTGCATGATATTGGGAATGAAATCACATTGCGATATTCTTTCTGCGATACCTATTGTGATTTAAAAAAAAAATCTAATTAGTTCAATGGCTCTATTGCAGGGGTATTCAACTAAAATTTAAAGAGAATTTCTTGAAGCAAAAATCTGGAAGATTATAATTTCTAACTATTTAGTGTGATGTGTATTTAAGTAGCCTATTAAGTTGTATCAACGTTGCATGTATTCAATACCTGACTGTCAGATTAAATTAATTCAGTACAGTTGAATTAGAGATGTCTGCACACATATGTAACAGTTCTTACTTTGTAAATAGTCTGCTTTTGTATTTAACTGTTAAAATACACTTTTGCCGTGGCTTATTTTAGATTTATAATGGAATAATATAATATAGATTTGCCATAAGATTTACTGCTCGAGTGTGAAATCGTGAGTGGCATGCCAGAATGTCATATTATGAGCTAAGGTCAACTTTATTATGGTCACAAAGGAGTAAGTGAGAAAAGGGCTTTCTTTTCTAATGAGCATATGCCTTTGTTAGAAACACTCTGCTTGTCTGTAATATTGGGAGCATACACTGGCACAGTGCATCGTCATACCTACCACATAACGAAACACCTCGGGATCCCGGTTGGTGATCCCCCGCTCCCCGGCCGACACGCAGTCCAAATGGTCATCTACCTGCCTGCTAGCTGGATCACCCTCTGGGAATCCCGCTACGTGGCCGTAGTGCCGTAACCGACACTCCCTTACGGTGCAGCTAATGTGCCTCATTTGGGACTCCCTGAGCAACCGCTCGTTCAACACAAAACAAACCAGTGCTACCCAAGGAATCTACGAAGAGACACAGGACTCTAAAAACCTTTGTCCTTTTAGATATGTTGGCAGTACCACACACCCCTTTTCAGTCACCTTATGAACGCCTCCATGCTCTCCCAATCTGTCTAATGACTCCATAGGAAGAGTCACCAGGGACATGATCATCCTTTCCTTTCCAGATAGAGACAGCGTATCCATGACAAACACCTTATCTGATCTCAGAGCAGTGAGTTGAGATGTCAGTTGAGTAGATCCTGCAGTTTTGTAGGAGAATCCGTATGCACAAACATCATAGCCAGTACTGTCAGTGCTAAAGGTCACATGGAAGTCACCCATGACCAGAGGAGTGTCACCTTGTAGGCACCCATCAACAACCGAGCGAAGTTGCAAATTAAACGTCTGCCTCATCAAGACCTCGCCCACTGCGGTCAGAACATTCATTGAGACAGATTCTGAACAGAAAAGACACCCAGAGAGTTCCTTAGCCTAAGTCTTATAATACGCTTGTTGAAATCAGCCATCTGGAGGAGCCAATCTGCCATAGTAAAAGCTACTCCCTGATTATGGTAGCCAACATAGCAAACAGACCAATAATAGGTGTAGCCACCTGCAGAGATCTGGCCGCTCCCCGGTCCGTGTACCTTAGAGAGTGCTGCCACTGAAATGTGGAATTTACAAAGCTCCTCCAACAGCAGAGGAAGATGCTCTCCATGCTGGAGAGACCAGACGTTCCACACACCTACCCCATTGGGCCTCAGATTAAGACCCGAGTGCTGTCATGCAGCATCATTCATTTACATATGGTAGTTATGAGGTCTTTACAGCAAGGGACAGACACAATAGTGAGATTTTGCGTCGTAAAAGTAATTAAGTGAGAAATGGCAATAGAATAAAGGACCGTCAATGGGTTGACATTTCCAATAGGTGAATTACACCACATTATTCATCAATTAAGACTGTCGCAACTAAATCATCTGCTTGGAAATGCCTACTGCAGAGGCACGTATTTTTAGTGGGATTGAAGTTAAAGCTCAGCACAGTTTATCATTGTACCTGTCACATGCTATTAGTAAAACGGTTTGTTTTTTTCTGATTATGATGAACATAGACGATCCTCTACTTACGAACTTTCAGACATACAAAGTCCAAATTGTGTTCGTTGGGCTCCCATTTCCTGTCCGCAACATCAATTTTTTTCTGTGCGCCAATTCTGCCTATTACGACTGCGCAGCAGTGTAGCGTGCGTACTCCCAGCATCCTAGTTCTTTGTACTTTATACCCTTAAAATGGTGTTGAATAACGACTTACGAACATTGCAAGTTACGGATGGCTGTTCGGAACGTAACTCATTCATAAGTAGAGGAGCGTCTGTATTATTTACTCTTAGAATGCTATGAAATCTTTGATAACATTGCTGTATCGTCTTTAAGGTATATTGCCCAGCCCTAACTGAAGTTCTCTACATGGATTTGAATGCGCCTCAGGATTGACTGAAACCGATAAAAATTCATCTCCGAGTTGTATTTGGGTGAATTAGCACATTGAGCAACACGACAATGTAGATGTTTTTATTCTCTTGCCAATGATGATATTCATTTCTCCTTAATCTTAAAAATCACTCACGATTGCTACAAACTAGAACCAGAAACTACAGCTGTACCGATGGTATCGGCCCATGCAGTAAGAGCAGGCCATTGAGCGTGGTTAAAAATGAACGTAAATTCACTGCCGATAATTCCTCTTAAATTGACGACACGTATTGCTTTGTACACCTGCCTACCAAACAGAAAATGCCTGCTATGTGGAATTATTTTAATGTTTGTGAAAATGCAGTTAGGAATGCATTTTGCAAACACTGCTCTGCTAATATTTTATAAGGAGGATCAACTCATAAACATTTTGACACATCAACTTCGATTGCGGACCTTGAGGAGAGACGGTGAAGAATATGAAGTGTTTCTGAAAAAACAAATCCGTACTGCCAAATAACGCTAGTTTGTCTGTAAAGCAAACATTTGATAGCAAAAGAAAATTCAGTTCAGACAGTGTGAAATCAAAAGATTTGTTACTCGGAAACTTACATGACAAATTATCACATATGATGCTCAGTCCTTTATAATAAATGTTTTAAATATATAAGATGTATACAATTGTTATATATAATGCTCTGGGACTCTACTCGCGTCATGCCCTCCTACATCTCCAACAGCCCACCTTAAGCCTCCCTAGATATATTTGAAGATATGAATGTATGGGTGAATGAAGAAGAATGTGTAAGAGACCACTGTATAGACCTTCAATTTTAGATGGAGTTCCATTTTTGTTTTTTAAATTACATGCTCAGACATGCAAATTTCAGGACCAAAATATTCCATTATGAAACCTATACTGTAAATCTATGCAAATCTCCATGCTGTCACGCTCCGCATTGATGCTTGCTAAAGGGCACTTACCAGAAATGGCTGTGTATGTGGAGCCCTTCCCAGGCGTTTTGGAATAATTGCACTCCTGGGAAAAAGGTTTACCTGAGGGTGGGAGCACATTGCTTTCCATGTATGACCTGCTTTCATCACGGCCGTGTTTGTTAAGAATGTGTGAAATGTTTTCATTTAAAGTGCAATATTTGAATACATGTGTTCTATTAACACTATGACTGTATGCTTGGTCGTCAACTTTTTAGCCCTTTTTAGATCGTTTTAAAATGAATCCTGATTATATAGTTTGACAGTCGGTGCCATCTTGGAATATCTCTAAAAACACAGTAGTGCATTTCCTTTTGATTTCTTTTAGAATAACTTCTATGAGAACATTGAACGCCTTTTGTAACACTTGAATAATAACTTTAACTTATTTTAATATAATTCACATTTTGATTATTAACATGAATGTCATAGCAGTCATCTCTCACAAATGAATTGGTCCTCAGTTTGTAGCAGATTCTTGCTTGTTCCTGTTGTAGCCTCTTTCTAAAGAGATGGCTTTGAAAGGACTAGGACTGCGAAGCAGCATGGCAGAATGTAGTATCTGGTGTCTGTGTGTAGCCATACCTGCTCTGCGCTCTGTCCTGCGTTTCCGCGCCGTATCGCTGCGCGCTCTCGCTCTTCTAGCCGAATGTGGGTTGCAGCGTGTCAGCGATGGAGAGCCGCGTCAGCTGCAGTTTCTCCTTGGAGACTGAGCATTTTTCATGCTTGGTAACCAGGTTGCTTCTCGCCACGCCTGAGTCCCTCCCTCAGCTCTCGCACTGCATATCATCCAGACTCTTGCCTCCCTGGCAGTGTCGCGCCTGCTGTCCGGATAAGACTGCCCAATCGGGGAGCTTAAGTGTTTGTGGCCTACTGTATAGAGATTTTCTCAGGTACAAATGGCGCTCGTGGACAAGAGGTCACCCTACGATATCAGGAGTGTGACGTGATCTGAAATACACGTGATAGAGCGCTAGTTTTGCTTCCTGTCTGCCTTTTGAAGGGGCTGGTGGTTAGAGTCGTGGTATTCAAATGCTTGTGTCCCTTGTCATCTCTGACAGTTTGCTAAATATACCCTTGTTAAATTACAACATTCTGTGACTTGCTCTTTTACTGTTCTGGACTTTGTCAGCATAAATTAATTTTCTCTAGCTGTGCAAGTATGAAGGTAGCTTTGCTTAACCTGTTCTTTATGGTCTGTACGGTAATTTTTTTATTATAATAACAAAATCATGTATGGCTATAAAAGTATTGGGCCATTTGTTCACCTGAAATGTATATGATTTAATGGCTTTTTAAAATGAAGGTTTATTTACCAGCATGAAGCAGTTAATGTGCATTTCCTCTGGATACTGAGTCCAGTCACGTGTGGTTTAGGTGAATTAGGTATCTGTGTATGGTGTGTTTGCAATGGACTAGTATCCCATCCAGGGTCGTCTTTGTTGTTTGAAGATCTGCAGATTCCGCCCATAAAGACCCTTGGATTCAGGAGGAAACCCTTTACTTTATCCCAACCAGTCACAACTCCAAAATTATTAATTGCTGAGTTGTTTATTAATCAGTTTTCTTTATAACACAGCTTTGGTAAATACTATTTTCTTAGTCGTCCAGAGATGGCACTTGTAACTGCACAGGTAGTTCTGGCAGCCTAATAGCAGTTCTCTATAAATGCAGTTTTATTAAGCCTGTTAATATAAAAACCTGACATTACGTAATATAAAAACTAGGGCTGCAACGATTCATCGAGTAACTCGAATAATTCGATTACAAAAAATCCTCGATGCAAATTCTTTGCTTCGAT
>JAODKE010000138.1:11734867-11747991 GCA_026779605.1 Mormyrus hasselquistii | reverse complement strand
CCTATTGGACAACTGTTAAAATTCATATTAACTCCACATGTGTTCATTCATAGTTTTGATGCCTTCAGTGAGAATCTTCCAATGTAAATGTTCGTGAAAATAAAGAAAACACATTGAATGAGAAGGTGTGTCCAAACTTTTGGCCTGTACTGTATTCTTGGGGTCTCAAGAAAAACCATCTACAGGAGGATGCAAGAGTACAACATGTCAGTTAGGAGCTTTTATCCCACCATTACAGATGATGCTCTGGATATAGAAGTGAGAGAAAATTTGTAAGTTGTATGTCTTTCACTGGTGTGGAGTGGTTGGAAGGCCCTCAAAGGCACCAACGCTTTCCTTTGGTTCCAAAAAGGGCAGGAAAAGACCTGTAATAGTAAAGTTTAATTTGACATTACATATTAAATCTGTATATAACTGTACATATCAATAACTTGTTAGAATTTAAATTCATAAATGTAAGCAATGAGTCACTTTGATGAAGAAACCAAATACACTAAAAACTTAGTCATTTCTGTGTGGACGCTGGGTCGGCCATCTCTCCCTCTCTCCTTCCTTAACACCCAACACTTCAACAATCAACACTTAGGGTATACCATGTCAGTAGTGAAAATGACTGAATGACGACATCCACAATATTTTAAAAATGTCTGCCCTAAAACCGCCCGCACCCACGGGTCGACCCGCGCATCATTAGTAGACTTGCAGCAGAACAGAAGAATAAAACTTGAAACACACTTTATAAATTTACATTTAGATCGATACAGGGGTACGTGTATCGATATACTCGCATGTTAGAAATTAATACTGACTTCCGTCTCATATCGGCGAGATGAATATTTTATTAATGTTTATGCCATTGCTTGTGCACATGAAGCTTACTCTCATATGTAGGCCCATCATACAGGTAATGACAAACCTGCAAATCCCGCATTTGCTCTTGCGACACCCTAGCACACGCTTCCACGTTACCCTGACATGCAGAACTGTCGTAAATGTGGAAATGAGTTGTGTTCTGAACCTGCGGTCAATTACTTTTCCTCAAGGACCCGGATTGTGCATCTCAATAAATTGAAATTGAATTGTGTGAACTGAAATTGAATTGGGAGAAGTGCAACAACTGCAGATTCAAATATACACTATTCATATTCAGTATCTAGTGGCACAAATATCAGCCCATACCATTTTCACCACAAGTGTATAAATTCAAGCAACTAGCCATGCAATCAGGTTGACAAACATTTGTAAAAGAATATATTGAAGAGCTCAATGAATTTAAGCCACCTTTTGCAGCAAGTCGGTTCATGAAATTTCTTCCCTGTTAGACATTTCATGATCCACTGTAAATGGTATGTTGTAAAGTGGAAGCGTTTAGGAACAAGAGAAACTGAGCCACAAAGTGATAAAGTAGGCTCACCTAGCGCTGACACACACAGTGTGTAAAAGTCACCAGCAATCTCTCGACTCAATAGCTGCAGAGTTCCAAACTTCCTCTAGCATTAACCCCAGTACAAAAACTGCAATGGGAGCTTCATGGAATAGGTCTCCATGGCCGAGCAGCTCTATGCACAGCATCAATCCTCTTGTTGATCTCCCGCTCCCTTCTTCCCTCATTCAAGAACAAGACCCCATGGTAATTAAACTCCTCCACTTGAGCCAAACTCTTTCTGAGGGCAGTTCACCCTTTTTTGGTCGAGAACCATGGGGCCACAGGCAACCAGAAGGCCAGAGAAGGAGGGACCCTCGGCAACCGTGAGGCAGGAGCTGGAGGGGATGCAGATGGGGGCGAGGAGGACAACAGAGAGACTGCTGGAGGCGGCAAAGAGGGAGGTGAAGGGTACAACGGCGGAGGCGAGGAAGAACCAGAAGCCGCAGCAGGTGAAGGCAAAGGCAATCGACGAGTCGGAGCAAGGGGACCCGCAGGTGACCACCGAGCTCAAGCTAAGGGGACTAAAGGAGAGCCGGGGGGCAAAGCGAGCGGGACCTGACCCTGGCGCAGGTGTCTACATTATATTAAAGTAGATTAATATAATAGAAACAGGTGTGAGAGAAAAATCCAAATGTAATACAAAAGTAGTGAATGTTGTGTATACTGTATGTATAATCTCCTAACAATAGATGAATGCACTAGGCAAGTAGGAACCATGCGTTCAAGTTCGAATGATAACATCAGGCCCTAGTCAGAAAATAGCGAGCACTGAAATACCGGAACAAACCATATATGGAAACACACAGCAGAACTCAAGGTAACTAAGAATGAGACGGAAAGGGCGCGAGACAAAAGATAAAAAGAATTGCAAGGAGAGGAGAACTCCTGAGGTATCTCCCCAGGCCCGTGCTGTAAGATACCACAATAAACTGAAGGGGATCTGAGGAGAACTCCTGAGGTATCTCCCCAGGCCCGTGCTGTAAGAAACCACAATAAATTTTACCGCAAAACAAACATTGTTGCTTTAGAAGTGGTCCAGCATAGGGCTACAAGAATGATTCCTGGCCTTAGGGGGATGTCTTATGAGCAGAGGTTTGCAGAGCTGAATTTGTTCAGTTTTGAGCAAAGGAGACCTAGGGGTGACATGGTCCTGGTATATAATATTCTAAAAGGTTTAGATGTTGTTCATCCATATTGTTACTTCACAGTAAATTCTAAATGAAGAACCTGTGACCACAGTCAGAAATTACTGGGAGAACACTTTATTTTCGATCTGAGAAAGAACTTCTCATAGTGTGTAATATAGTCTGCCCAAAGAGGTAGTGCAAACTAAGACCCTAGATTCTTTCAAATTTGAAGATCCTGCCATCTTTAAATTATTAGTTTAATTTCCTCCAAGCGATCTTGATCCTGTCGTTTGGAACTTTCTTATGTTCTTAATGCATTTAATGTAACTGAAACACAAAAATAATTACATTTGTTCTGAAGTTTACTTCCGCTGTCTTCGCATGAGCTCTGCATGTGTTCTTCTAGCCATAGTCATCATCATTTTCATCTTTGGCGACTGTGAACCGATCAAGAGAATACATTCATCTTTCAACAATATTTCAGACTCCACAAAGATGATACTGGGCAAAAGCAAGTGATGTCAGCACTGATTTGTGTCTGTTGACACAAACAACAGCAAGAAGTGCAAGCGAATCTGATTATGCTGCTGCTGTTGCTTTTATAAGTAGGCCTACATTTAGGCTGCCCTGCTTGCCGTTAATAGTGTTTTTGAAATTCACGTTCTATGAAATTTGTACTGAGTGAATAAGTTAATTCCGCAGAAGCTTGTGACCACCATTGAATATCTCCTCATATCTGTGTAATTGGGTCCTGGATTTCCTGACCTGCAGGCCATGTTTAGTAAGGATTAATAACCACATACCCCCCACTATCCTCCTGAGCACTGGCTCCCCCGGGCTGTGTGCTCAACCAACTGCTATATACAGTAATGACCCATGATGGCAGAGGTCACATCAAGAACAGCCTTGCACTGAAGTATTGAAGTTTGCAGATGACACAGCAGTGGTAGGACACATCACCCAGGTGGATTAGACGACATAATAGCTGGAGGGCCTGATATGGTGGTGCAGGAATAACAGCCTCATCCTCAAATCCAGAAGAGCAAGGAGATGGTCGTGGATTTCCGCAGGACTGCCCCCCGCCCTTTACACAGACGGAGCCACAGTGGAGATGGTACCTTGGGGTGCAACTCACCAACATCCTCACCTGCCGCACCGACACCGTGGCTGTCATTAAGAAGGGCCACCAGCGCCTCTATTTCTTGAGGAAGCTGAAGAGAGCTGGACTAGAGGCTGATGTCCTCAGGTCCTTTTGCAGCTGTGTGGTGGAGAATGTCCTGACCTCCTGCCTAACTGAGTAGTATAGCAGCTGAACTATAGCAGAGAAGGAGACGTCACAGGAGGTGGTAAAATCTGCCCAGAGGGCCATCGGCTGCAGCTTCCCACCCATCGGGGACACTTATATCATGACCCTGCACATGAACTGTTCATCCCCGTGCTGTCAGGAAGGAGGCCGTGCTGCATCCGAGCAAAAACATCCATATTGAATAAAAGCTTCTATCCAGCTGCAGTCAGAATGTTAAATTGCTCCACCACCCAAATACATTTTGCACTGTAATTGCACTCTGTCACTTACCCTTGCAACTTGCACTGATCACTTTAAGTCGCTGCTGCCACACAATTGTGCAATATCATACATTACTTTTTTTAAATTGTTTTTACTTCAGAGGTTTTTATCTTAGTTCATTCTATGTTTACCTAGTTCAGATATTTTCACTCTAGTATTTTATTACTATCTTATCTATTTATTGTTTAGTAGCACGCTGCACACACCGAGACCTGAGACACCGTGTTTCGTTCTTATCGTGTCAAATGGTTTGAATGACAATAAAGCTGAGTATGTGATTTTGATTTTATGATGTAAATTATCAGTGTACCAGCAGAGACGTTTTGACAAGTTTACCCAAATATGAACTACTAACTTGCCTTACCGGTACAGATAGTCTATTGCAGGGGTCTCCAACTCCAGTCCTGGAGAGCTGGGCCAGGTGTGGCTCATCAGAAGCCAGGTAGGATAGAAAACCTACTGGATAGTAGCTCTCCAGGACCAGAGTTGGAGACCCCTGGTCTATTGGTAGATAAGTCCTATTTGACTATAGTTTATTTTTAAATTGCTGGAGCATAATATTAACAATTGATTCAGTTATTGTATTAATTAGTTTTAATAAATAGTTTTCTGCATTAATGGGGAAGTCAAAATAAGTGTTCTTCAGAATTTGGGAAATAACACAAAGATTCTGGTACAACATTTTAAAGGGATCTTTTCAATTTTCCTGAATTTTCCCCAAAAGCTGGGTAAAAAGCTTTAAGGCTTATCATGATTAAATGTGTGTCAACAACAAATGTGTGTAACAAATTGGACCCAAAGCCATTTTTATAATTCCAAGAACAAAATGCTTAAAATGCTTAAATTGGGTCACACAAGTTTCAGCACTTTGCACCTGAAAAGAATTCATCCCTATTTGCTTTAAGGAGAAAAATCTATTGTCACGCATTGGCTGTCTTCAGTTCTATTCCTATGTGATTTCTATGCTTAAATGATAAGGTGCCATTCTGGCTGGATGGGAACCTCTGCTTGCCGCAGGACTTTCTGCCTGTGCCACAGTTCAATGCAGTGCACAGCCTTTGGGAAAAGCTGCATTTGAAACTTGTTAGCAAACATGCTGTGCTTGTTAATGACCCACGGCAGATCCTCCAGGGAGAAGACGCAGATATTTCTGACATACTTGCCTATAAAAAAAAAGAAAAAAAAAATCATTCTTCAGACGCCAAACTTTGGCGCAACATATGCACAAAATAAACGGTTTCCTACAGTTTGCCAGGAACGGTGAAGTTTTTGCTGGCGGAATCAGACAAGCAGGTGAATTTCTGCTGGAAGCCAGTATTTTAAAAGTCGTGGCCATTTGTCATTGCAGTTACATCACATTGAACTGTATGGCCTGGTAAGGCAACACTGAATACTGTTAAACATAAAATAATTTAAAAAAACATTAAAAAATAAATAAAACATGAACTCTCCTAAAACAAGCAGATTTTAAAAAGAATCATAATTTTTTTGGGGGTTTTTGATTTTGTGAATAACATACCTTTAATTTTGGTTGCACGAGAGTTGGACTTACATTTTAGCCTCAGTTATTCACTCGCGCATGTTCTATGACTCTCACAATGGGCTGTAACGAGGAGTACAGTACCTTTGCAGCCTTTGTGTTTTACACCTTCATAATGTTTCCATTTTATTGCACGAATGTCACCTGACCCCTTGACTTCTAGATTGTTTGCTGGTGCATCTAATAAGAAAAATAACATACAGCTTTAACAAAAAAACAGTATATAGGTTGTATCGAGTGTTGGAATAAATGACAACGTGAAATGGAGCAGAGAAGTACTAGCCTACCTTTCAGGTGGTTCAGCGTTACCCAGTAATGCTCATCAGGGCTGTAGGTATCTCTGGACCACTCCAGTAGGTCCTTAGCCACTCTACCGTGCAGCACAAAGTCCACAAATGGCCGTGTGAGAGCATAATAGGCTGCCCCGAAATAGATGTCCAGGTTGTGTGGTGGAGGCCCCTTTGTGTAATTTTTACCCTTAGGAGCCATGTAGGAGTGGTTAATCTCCTCGTAAGGTATCTGTATTCTGTACCTCATGGACGGTGGCTGTTTGACACCTGGAGTCATGTTTACTTTATCCCACGGCTTATTCCGTAGATACTGCACCAGTTCCAGGTTGGACTTCAGTGGGAAGTCCTCGCCACATAGGTTTATTACCTTCTTCCAGGGTATAGAGGATCTAGCCAGATCCGCCATACAGGTGAGATCTGCCTTGAGCCGTGAAAAGCCTGCATAGGTGACCTTCTCTCTTGTGGTTGCCAGAAACACATTAGGAAAGCAGCTGGCCAGCTGACGGACACTGGTCATATACTGCTGTGAGGCTTTGCCGTCAACGTGGATACAGTAGACGTTCTGGGGGGCGTAAATCGCCCTTAGGAGGCGCATGAACAACTCCAGCTCCTTGTGGATGGTGATGATGAAGGCCAGAGGGTACTCCTCTTCCTCTCGACTCAAGGGAGCCGTGATAAAGTGGAGCTCCTCTGCTATTCGGGTGCAGTTTGGCTCCTTTGTGGTGAAATAGCTTTCAGAGAGGCGGTCTCTCCACCGCCATGGTGCCCCTCGTCTGGACAAGAAAGGACTGCAGTACTGAGGGAAAGGCTTATATCTCACTGGCTTGGAATGAGTGGTGGAAGATTTTGGAACTGTCTTCAGGCAACAGAAGGTCAAAATACAGGTTCCCAGGATGAACAGGAAACATTTCTTTTTTCCCAGAAAAAGGAGCATATTTTAAATGCCTAATACAAAACAAAAGAGATATTATGATATGAACAATTATTAGAGATGCCACAAAATAATCCTGTATTTAAATGTCACAAAATACCATTAAGCAATTGTCAATATTTATATTATTATAAGCTGCTTATGACTCTGTATTACTGAAAACATTTATCAACATGATTTTGTGAACTAGAATGGCTTTAAAATACAAAGGATACCTGTCAGTGCTCTACAAAAAAATCGTTGTTCCTTGTAATAATACACAATATACATATTCTTAGGAGATGGTGGGTGACCCCATCTAGTGTTGACTGAATGTAAGTGCATACGGAGCAGTATAGTTGAGTGTATTTTTTTTTTTTGAAGAGGCCGTCGGTCTCCCACAGGGCTGATCTATGGGGTAGTCAGAGGTAACAATGGCTACACCTAGTAAACATGTGGGCACTCCACATCGAAATAAAAAATATGCATTATTTTATTTTCTACCCACCCACAAACCCAGTACTATAACCTGTTTCCATGAAATTGAAATGTATTTGATGACTGTTTAGGTTCTGTGATGGGTTGGTGCCCCATCCTGGGTTGTTCCCTGCTTTGCACCCATAGCCTCTAGGATAGACTCTGGACTCCCCCTGACCCTGAATGGAACAAGTGGTTACAGAAAATAGATGGATGGGGAGATGGATTGGTTGTTTAGGTTTTAAGTATTTGTAATTTATTTATTTATGAAATTCCTGGTTGGTTCCAGCCAAAGATTTCACAATAAATCAGGTCTAATAATTTCAATTTAAATTTTAATGATAAATAAAATGCATGTGGCCGTTATCAGTCTTTTGCTTTCTGCCTGTCTATGAGTTGTCTCTGAAAGTCCTTGACTCGCTTTTAAGTTTAGAAAAATAAAATAATTCAGAAAATGTCAGTCCCTCAGATAAACAAACCTAAGTGCGACCTTGCGTATGCTATCGAGAGCTGTCGTGTGTGGCTCAGTGGATTAAGAACCTGTGCTTGCAAGGCTGCTGGTTTTAATCCCAGGGTAAGCTCAGTGACGTCACTGCCGGCCCCTAAGCCCCAGTGGCTCCAGGGCTATACTGATCCTGCTCTCTCAGAAATGTGTATTGCTTTGGATAAAAGCGTCTACTAAATAAGTAGACCATAAATGTTGTCCAGCTTTGTCTTTCCATATAATCTTTAAAAATAATTAATTTTTGATACAGCCTGTTAAAAAAACTGCAAAGCATATTGGTTTGTTTTTTTTCCATGTTTCTCTAATTTTGAGGCGAAACCCAGAATTGCCATCTGGGATCAATAAAGTCTCGCCTCAATCTTCATCTTAAGTTACCAAGTATGACATACCTGTACATACAGTATAGAGAAAAATCTATCTAAATAAGAGCTCAAAGTCATGCTTCTTTTTCAATGTGCTGCGCAGCCTGGTCATAGTGGAGAATGAGCACTGTACCTGCAGTGGCTGTCCTCTCTGCTCTGTCCCGCTGCTGATGTGCGTCTTTGGAGGGCTTCCCTGCTGTGTATCGATAACACAGAGATCTGACAGCTCCCTTCTCGGAAGCTGAATAAGGTCTCCCTGGTTTCGAGGCCCCTCCCAGATCCACCAGCTCATTGACAGCTCCCTTCTTGGAGGCTGAATAAGGTCTCCCTGGTTTCGAGGCCCCTCCCAGATCCACCAGCTCACTCCCACTGCAGCCCTCTGCCCTTCAAGTCTCAGACATGGGAAATCCTGTCACTTTCAGAAAAGGATCATGAATCAGGATATGCTTCTTGTCATGAATACGAAGGAGGGAGAACCCAGGCACTGTTGCGGGGTGGGACCAGAAGTGTCAGGGAACAGGAAACACCAGCCACAGCACCAAGGACAACAATGACCAGACTGGGGAGCACAGGACAAGCAGGTACTATACACATGGAATTAATGAGTAACGGGAGGAGACAGGAGGGCGTGACAGACACATGGCGGGTGGGACATGAGATGGAATGAAGAAATGTATACACCTTTAGCCTATAGACTATTGCCATTAAGGGTAAATCAATTTTGCAACACTAATAAATGATATTAGTTAATATGTAAATAATGTTCAATTTTGATAATATTTTAAGATTTTAAGCAACTTCTGAGTGTTTTATATTTTTGCTGCAGTGACAGGCTGCTGCTGTATTTCTTATATACAATTTATGTATGTGATCAGAAATATACTCATTAATGACTGCTTTTCCAGGTAATACAAGGTAAAGTAATGATGGGTTATGCTGCTTCCTGTATGAGCCCACAACGCTGGCAGAGTGACTGTCTTACAACTCCAGGATTGTGCGAATAAACGCTGTGTCCATTATATGAGAGCAGTTTGTTCTCCCTGTATCCCAAGACTTGCAGGTAGGCTAACCAGCATCTCTATCTTGTCTGTAGCATGTGTGTGTGTGTGTGTGTATATAACCTGTGATGGTTTGGTGATCCATCCAAAGTTTACTTCCTTGTGCTCCCATGGGTCTATTGCACCCCCTCCTCCCAGCCTGTAGTCCTTGCTCAGAATTAGCGCTTCAAAAAGGGGCTGCATGGACACAAGACTTACAGGCAGACAAATAAAATGATGTTTGAAGGATCGTCCTGCTGGTGGAAGACTAAGATTTTTGTGTCAGCTTAACCATTTCAAAACCTCTCCTAAACTAACCCCAGTACATGTATTAATGTAAGTTGACCACTAGCATCTATGTTTGACTAATCAATATCCCATTGAGTTTTACCTAATTAAATTAATTGAGTTGGTGGTGAAATGTAACAAACGCATGGAGTGGCTGGGGTGCCCCTAACAGGATATCAGTAGGCTTTTAAAGAACAGAAGAAATGATTGTTTGATTTTATTGCGTTACTGTTATTTGCATATCTTGTAATGTTAATACATCCCTTTGATTATATTTTTCATTTCAAAATATCATCATATTTGCTGTGATATACAGTCCTTACCAGTGACATTCACAGTATTGAAGGCTTTACTCTGTCATCAAGAGTTTAAATATTATAAAAGTATGTGCTTGTTATGACTCTCATTATAGGATAGCAGCCCTTGGGGCTAGAGTGCTAAGTTTGGGTGAGTGAAATTTCCATGTTCTTCTAAATCTCAAGTGAAAATATGACTTCAGTGCTGATTGTCCGTGAAAAAGTATCTAGGTGAGAGCAAGGAGCAAGATATATATATATGATGTGTGTGTGTGTGTGTGTGTGTGTTAGCTGCATCCACCACTATCCAAAAGTGACAAAGCCAAGGCAGGAAAGGAAAAGCAAGTGGGATTCAAAGAAAAAACATTGTACATCTTTGAGTTGAATAAGAACCTTCAAGCTGTAATCCATGACTTCCTGGTTAACAGGGGTATGAACATGACGTGACACGGGGGCTAAATTCCCTCAGATGTTCATCAACATGTGAAAGATAAGAGAAGATACAAACCAAACGATGGAGAAGTGTGCTGACCTTCATAAGTCAGGGAATGGGTATTAAAAAATAGCTACTTTAATGGCTTAAAATGCATATTTCTACTGTTTGGGCAATAATAAAAAAGTGGACGAGAACAGGAACTGTTAGAAACCTGCCTGGAAGAAGACCATAGTTTATTATTCCCCCACATACAGTGAGGAGGATCATAAGAGAGACAAAAAAATTCCCCAAGTATGACTGTTGGTGAATTACAAGACCAAGTTAAATCTTGGGGTCACCACGTCTCTGAAAAACCCATCAGACACCCCCTTCATGCTGCAACAGATTATTTGGAAGGTATGCCAGAAAAAGTGTTTTTTTTGTCAGTTAACCACAAAATTAAGCACCTGGAGTTTGCGAAACACTACTACAACTTTGACTAGATCCCAATTCAATGGTCTGATGAAACAAAAATGGACCTTTTAACAATAAACATAAGGTGGGTTTGGTGTTAAAAGAAGGATGGCTATAATGAAACTAACCTTATCCCAAATGCAAAATATGGTGGAGGTTCTGTGATGTTGTGGGGCTGTTTTTCCTCCAAAGGCCCTGAAAACCTCGTTAAGGTACATGGCACTATGGACTCCATGAAATATCAGAACATTTTAAATCACAATTTGGCTGCCGCTGCCAGGAAACAAAAACTGGGCTTTCAGTGGATCTTCCAGTAGGACAGTGATCCTAAGCACATGTCCAAATCAACATAAAAATGGTTAGCTGACCACAGAATCAAGCTTTTGCCATGGCCATCTCGGTCCCCTGACCTGAACGCCATTGAAAACCTGTGGGCTGAGCTGAAGAGAAGAGTGTACAGGAGATGGCTTAGGACCGTGGATGATCTGGAGAGATTCTGTAAATAGGAATGGAATCAGATGCCATGCTCTGTATTCTCCAACCTTATAAAATGTTATATGAGAAGACTCAGTGCTGTTATACTGGCAAAGGGAGGTTGTACAAAATATTAAAAGCAGGGGTGCCAATAATCGTGTCACATGTGTTTTTGTTAAAGATAATTATTCCTTGATGAAGGATTTGTTTTTCTTTCAATAAATGTATGTTAATGAAAGGTTGGATTTTTCTCAATTTTTCATGGTGACATGGAACTGCTTCACCAAAAGGTGGATTTTTTCTAACCAATTTTACAAATCTTAACAAGGGGTGCCAATAGTTGTGGAGGGCGCTGTATATATATATAAGTGTGTCCTATCACACTTGAATTCACTGAGCTCTTCATAATGACCTATTCTTTCACAAATGTTTGCAAACCTGACTTCATTGAAACCCATTGCCATAGGTGTTTAAAATCAAACACCTAGCCATGCAGTCAGGTTTATAAACACTTGTGAAAGAATGGGTCATTCTGAAGAGCTCAGTGTATTCAAGCATGATACTTTAATGGGGTGCCACCTTTGTAGTAAGTCAGTTCATGACATTCTCTTGAAATATCCTTCTAGATATTTCATGGTCAACTTTAAGTGGTATTATTGTGAAGCAGCAGGTGTTTAGGAACAAAAGAGACTCAGCCATAAAGCGGCAGGCGTAGTAAAGTAACAGAGTGGGGTCACCGAGTGCTGAGGCGCATAGTGTGTAAAAGTCGCCAGTGTTCTGTTGACTCAGTGACTGCAGAGTTCCAAACTTCCTGTGGCATTAAGCCCAGCACAGAAACTGAGCACTGAGAGCTTCATGAAATGGGTCTCCATGGCCAAGCAGCTGCATGCAAGCCTCACATCACCAAGCGCCAAGTGTTGGATGGAGTGGTGTAAAGCAAGCTTCTCTGTCTGGCAGGCTGATTGATAGATGAGTCTGTCTTTGACAGATGCCAGGAGAACATTACCTACCTGACTGCATTGTGCCAACTGTAAAGTTTGGTGGACGAGGGATAATGGTACGGGGCTGTTTTTCAGGAGTTGCGCTAGGCCACTTAGTTCCAGTGACGGGAACTCTTAATGCTTCAGCACACCAAGACATTTTGGACATTTCTGTGCTGCCAACTTTGTAGGAACAGTTTGGGGGAGGCTCTTTTCTGTTCCAGCATGACTATGCCCTAGTGCACAAAGCAAGGTCTGTAAAGACATGGTTTTGTGAGTCTGGTACAGTGGTGGAGGAAGTACTGAAGCTTAGTACTCAAGTAAAAGTAGAAGTGCTACATCAACAATATTACTTAAGTGAAAGTACTGAGTACTTACTTTTAAATTTACTTTAAAGTATTTTTTAAGTAAAAGTACTCACACAATGGTTTGTGTCAACATCTGGGGCGTGCCATTTTGTAAAAGAATAGTAGATATACTGACTTACACCTTTATTGATGTCATTGCTCGTAATAATTACAAGCAACTATACAGTATATCTGTATTGGGAAGTTTAGTGTGCTTATTGTGCGTGCACTCTGCAATACTGTGTGTACCCCGACTTAGAATTATGTGGATGACAAGTTATCTACTAAGTATTATCCACCAATATACCATTAAGATAAACCAATCAGGACATGATATATCTTTACATCATTTATGTACTTGCAAAACTATTCAGCACATCTGTTAAGAGCAGTAAAAGGGGAACACAACAGTAACCAAACACTAGTGGTGGGGTGGCGCTCTCATGAATACGGCAGTATGAGTGGCATTGCGAGCCCTTTAATCAACTTTGTATCACCAGTACATTCTGTTCAACAAGAGTTGCTTTACCCCGGCCTGCATGAAAAACAAATGTAGCGTAATTGTAAAACTAGTAAATACAAAGTTTATGTCTCAATGATTGCAGAAAA
>JAODKE010000138.1:11682478-11702838 GCA_026779605.1 Mormyrus hasselquistii | reverse complement strand
TTATGGTTATGGTTAGGGCTGGGTAGGGGTTAAGGTTGTCATAGTTAGCATTAGCATTTTTCCCATAGAAATGAATGGGCAGTCCCCAAAAAGATATGATTACATGTGTGTGTGTGTGTGTGTGCGTGCGTGTGTGTGCGTGTGTGTGCCATATGATGGTCTGACATCAATTCCAGGCTATCCCCTCATTCATATTCTTTATTTTCCTGGGATATACTGCAGGATCACCATGACCATTAACTGGATAGATAGTTATGAAAGATGGATTAATGGGTAAGTGCTTGGACATGCTCATTAATTGAACAACATAACTGAATTCTATATGCATATAACCAACATCACATCACACCAGACAGTGACTCATCTGACCTATATGTTTATTTCTTTGCAACATTTGCCACTTTTGTTTAACCAATGGTATATTGGTATTATATACAAGGACAATAAAATGCTGAATGAAATTAGAGAACAAGAACTATCCATTTTATACTACTGCATTAGAAGCATTTGTCATCATCATAAACAGACATAGACAAACAACAAGCGAAATAATCTTTGCACTTAGAAGGATTAACGTGGACAGTGAACATAGGGTTAATGTTGCAGAAATGTTCAAAGGGCCGAGTTTGACTTACACCCTCACACAGTGAATCATTTCTTTCTGGCACTCATAACTTTAGTTAAATACCTGGAATCTGGCCTCGTTCCAACACTTTGTTCTTAAGATCTGTTTGATTAATGGTTGACATTTTGCAGCGTCTTCTTTGAGACGAGCTGTATGTAATATTTCGTGTTGGCACTAAATCCATAATGCAATTTGAAGAGAACATTGTCAATATTTATTTGTGCAAATGCTCCATGGAGGTAGGAAGGTAGTAAGATTATTAGCACTTGCATATGTTTACCGTGTGAGTATTATTTTGTTCATTTAAAAGGCGGAACTGCTGCTGTTGCTCTACCCTAATGAACACCACTGAACGCACGAGATCAATGAAGGAGATGAATGAATAAGACGACTCTCAAATGTCAGTTAAACTTTAATTAAAATATGGATTCATGGGTGTGGCAAAAAATAAACCCATCAGAATAAGAGAAATGCAGCACAAGGCGAGAATATCCCAAGAAACTGCCGGGAATAAGGCATGCAAACGTACGTTCGTTTTACGGGCTCTGGAAACAGAAATGTTCTCTTTGCTTGTGCTTTCGTCTGTCAGAACTCTAAGTTACGTCCGAAATGGTGGAACAAGAATTTCTGAGCACTCTGAAAAATGTCGACTCTCAATGCTGACATTCTTACCAAATACTTTTATACATACCAACTAACGCTGTTTGCATTCTAAAAAAAAAAACAACAACAACAATAGATTGTGGGAAAGATTTACCCCTTCAATCCACTTGCTTAACATTTAGTGGAAAACATTTTTTCATAGTTATTTGCTTCAGCTTAACAGGAATCCTGCCTTTGTTATGAAGTATAACAATAGTGATTTCCCTTTGCATATGTTTACCCGTTTCTCAGCTTAAAACAGCACAGACTAAACGTTTGAAAGCTCTCTCTTCTCATGATATCCATGTGATCATGTAACACAAACAGTGATTTAAGACTCTGAGAATATTACTACCAGGATGATAGATCTTTAAAATTGTGCCAGGAGGCCAATTTAAAGCTCTTGTGGTTATTTAATGCATATACTAGTAAGTTCAAGTCTAAACATAACTGTCCCACCTCTCTCCATTCTTTCCTCATAACTCCTCGTAGTTTTACTATTTAAAATATTCCACTCATTTTCTCTGTATTATTGTCCTATTCAGGGTGTCGGTGGTCCAGAGCCTATCCCACAAGCTATGGGCACAAGGCAGGGAATAACCCAGGACAGGGTGCCGAACCATCCCAGGGCACACTCACCATTCATACATACAGACAATTTGGTAACTCCCATTTACCTTGGCATGTTTTTGGACTGTGGGGGCAAACTGGAGCACCCAGAGAGTGCTTCATCATCATTCCTGCTGTTCAGCATGGCAGCACAGACGACAATGACCACTGGTGCACTGATAACACCAAAAGGCTTGGAGTCCGATCAAAAGAGCCGCAGCGCAACTGGGCAACTGCAGTGTCCCTCAGTGGAGGAACCTCCATTCAGGAGGCTGAAGTGTCATAGTTAGGCAACTGGGCATGCAATTAAAATAGCTGCCAGTTCAAGCCTTAACCTGTTCATTTGATATATATGGATGGTGAAGGATTTTCATTTTTAAAGCACACATTTCCTGACATAAGAAATTCAGCGGAAAAGTAGAAAGACGACAATTAACCAAACCACACGGACACAGATTTAAGTGTCGGGTGAGGAGAATTTGGATCAGCACTATTTGGATCCGCTACAGGTAAATGTCATTCTCATTCAAACCTTGTGTGGGCCCCTGAGTTTTGGGGGGCCCCCTGTCGGTCACAAACCATAACTATTCTGTCAGGGCAGGGGGCCCCAAAGTGACTTTTTGAGAGGGGCCCCAGAATGAACAAGTGCGGCCCTAGTTGTTCATAATATTCATCAAAATCTGGGCGTGATTGAAGACTGAGTTTTGCTGCTAACTCTGACTTTGCTAATCTCGCAGGGACATTCTTCCCCTCCAGCCCCACTGATATGAGACTTCTTACTGCTGAGGTCTCGTTGTTGAGACGGCTCACACAGCTGGCACGGCTGCATGAACACTGCTTCTTCGCAAGCTAGCACGCACTTAAGACAGACAGAGAGTGCCTGATTGGGCTGTAAATGCCCATAGACACACCAGGTCGTGTGGTTCAGCTGAAGTTAAAAGCCATTACTGAAGCATCCACTGCTAACCTTTAACAAGCAGCTCGGGGCAACTATTAAAGACACTGAACAAAATTCAGAGGCATAACATTATGGAGGCGATGCAGACATGCTGGGCCGGGTGCCGGTGACTCCCACTTACAGTTCCAGTGCCCGTAACATATCTCTTTTCTATGTCTCCAATCCAAAATATTCTATTTGATACACCTCTTTAGGCAAATAGAGTGATTTGTCTTAGGTGAGTTTAAGGCCTTGATTGAGGATCATAAAGTTGCATTTTAAAGTACATTGACGGACCCCACTGATATTTTTTTGAGCAAAGTACTTGTGTCACTTTGGAAGATTATGCGATAATATGTGGACAAAGTTATAAACCGTAAGAAATGGATAAAACTGTCTGCTAAGAATTAAGCTAATTTAAATAGTAAAGGAACTAAAGGAATTGAATGAAACAAAACAGAATGAAACTGAAAAAAAAAAACAGATTTTTTTATAGTTAGGCCTGCAAATGTATTTAACTGTGTCCAAGGGAGAGCTATTGTTCATAATTCTGTAAAACAATTTTCCTCATGAAATTCCAAGTAAGGTCAATGCTAAGGACAGCACTTCATTTGATGTCATAACTTTCTATATTTTTCCAGTTGTCTAAAAGGAAAAGAAGGAAAAAGAAAAGACATCAGCCTTATTTAGTAAACATCCTCAACAAAGGCTGCGTCTTGAATAGATTTCTTTGACAATAAATGCTTCCAGTATGGAGTGAATCATCTGAAAACCGCGTTCATTTCCTGCATGTGTTTATTCGGGGAGGGGGGGTGAGATGCAAGCTGTCGGGACTTGTTCCTAACGTGCGAGAAGGAGCGAAGCGTCGCTCCGTGCTTCGCTCATAATCCGGGCTGAGCTCTGAGCACCCTATCCAGCACACGGGTGCTGGGACACGGCCCCTGAGTTAGGGCAAATCACGGCGATAATCCGCGTGGCAAACAGCTCCGCTACGGGTGGAGAGCTGTCATGTAAAGTTTTGACACGGGGAGATCCAACAGGGCGTACCGTGACAGCCGTGGTTTTTATAATGAACATTCATAAAGTGCAGATGCACTTAAGAGTCACATGTGTACCTAAATGCATAGCTGCTTTCACCTAATTTAAAACGAGGATGTGCCGAAATAGCTGGGTGGTGATGTGGCACTCATGTAAAATGCAAACACAATAATTAACGTCAATCTCAGCATGAATCCTGTATACGTTTAATATCGATTTCACAATATATTGAAAGAAATGCAGCTAAACGAATTTTCTCAAAGCAAAAGGTTGATTTTTTTTGGGCGGGGGGGTGAAGGAAATTGGAAATGGGAGTAGACCGGCCAGATTTTATTTTATTAACAATTTTTAAATTGTATTTATAGATACACTGATTTTTAAATTAGTTTTATAATTAGTTTGCTAAAATAAGAATCCTCCATGCTAATCTTATAGAACGAAGGATTATGTGTACATGCTATCTTATTGAATGACATAAGTACACTTGAGTAACATTGCAGAAAAATTAAGCATAGTATGAAAAATAATTTTATCTTAACCTAGGTATTTCACTGATAAATAGTAAAGATAGAGGTCAACGCAGATAAAGGCAATGCGTACAGAATCTTAGCAAAGTGAGTAATGGATTAGAGAGATTTGTGTGCATCCATACTACGTTTCCCAGGTGACTATTAGCAAAAGCAACGGTAAACTGGTGACGGATTCGCTGATGCTGGTAGGAGAGCAACCCAATAGCCCAGCACAGACATACACTGAGTCCTCCTTTCCTCTGGTAACCCTGTCTTACTTAGTCTTGCACTGTCAAGGGAAATGCATGCCCTCTCCCTTTTCCCAACAGAATTAGTTAGCTAATCACAATAATGTTTTGTAGCATAAAATATTCTCTAATAGTATATTTATGGCTCATTCACCACATACTTATTTAAATTTCCCTTTTCATCTATTAATACCGTTGCGTATTTGCTTCTGGTTGTTTCTAATTACAGTAGTACTAAGTGCAGTGAAGTATTTTACTCAAGGGCAGTACTGTAGTATTCCTCTGAGCTATGTTTAAGGGCAAAAACTCCCAAGCATTTTGGCCCTATGAGTGATTCATGAAGCATTGCGTCATCAGCTGCCCGCTTACCACGAGCTCAGTGCTTTACAGAACAAATGATAGCATCTTCTGCTCATGTCAGAATGATCTCCAATCAGGAGGATGGAGAATCACGAGATCGAGACGGCACTTCCTTTTTCCTGACTATGGACCCAGTTATTTGGTTTGCACAATGTGCTAAAAAACCCGAACTCTTTTAGCCGATGAAAGACGCAACACTTGATCACCACACATGAAAGATAAAATGCCCCTTCTGTGACTTTATGTGAAGCACAGAATCCATTTACTGATTCACTGACACCTTTATTTGCCTTATTTCATGCCTCACTATTTAAATCTTTTCTTCTTTTATTTAAATAGTTTTCTCATCTATTTGTAATATACGCTGAAAGATGTTCATTATCTTACAGATATACTTAATATTGTTTTCTATGATTGCGTTATTGCATTTGTTTTTTTAGCAGACATTTTAATCTAAAGCAACACACTTTATTTGAGAAAGCAGAATCAGACTTCTTGGAGCAATCGGGGTCAGGGGTCACCCCTGTCTAGGCCATGAGATCCAATGTACCCCAGTGATTATCACCATGCAGTGTCTATTGCTTTAGTTTCCATTGTCTCGTATTGGAAGGTGAATGAATAAAGATTGAACTTCCCATTGTTGGGTGGTACAATCAGTATTGTTCACTTAAAACTTGTGCATTGTACACTCTAGTACACCCATAGTGCAAACCTGTGCAGAGCACTCTAAGTGAAGAGAACCCATGCACAACCTGGTATCGATGAATGGAAACGTGTGGCACACACCTGTCACTCCTGCATTTTCCCTCAAGCCAAAAACAACAACAATGACATCAATAGCAACAATGGAGGCTGAATGAGCATGGTAGGCTTGAGGGGAGATTATTTTGCTGATACTATGACTTGGGGATAAGAATAAATGGTATGTCTGGATGCCAAACTCCAGAGAGAGGCAGAGAATGATAGTGTTGGTATGATTGTGGAGTTTAGAGATTCAAAACGCGGATATGAATATCACAAAAGAAAAGGCATGCCTTATCTCCTTCTGCTTATGTAAGACTGTCTAGATATCATACTTCTACAGTAAAATGAAGAACATGACAATAAGAAGAGACCCCAGCGATATCTCTAGAGAGGGTTGAGGCACAGCTGGAATAGGCTGACGGCAGATTCTTCTTTGCACCGACTGGATAGAGATGCAGGGTGAAAACAGAAACAAAATGCAGTGATTTGATTGCAAACACTAGTGTCTTTGAGAGTCGGTCACAATGTATAACCTCATATTTAGGTTAACAAGTAAAGAGGTACACGGAACGTAAGCTGTGGTCTGCTGAGCAGCAGGAAAAAAGGGTTAGAGTCGGACACGTCGTCCTTCAGTTTCAACAAGGTGGACTGCATATCTGGTGGATGCCAGGAGACACACATGGTTCCCACAGAAGGCCAGTCTGGTGATACTGTTTTGTTTGGGTGTGGAATCTTGCCTAATGGGAGATTGTTACCATTTATTTATTTAGAAGTCGCTTCTGTTCGAAACGATATACAAGTGAAGACCTAATGTTATTTGTTATAAGGGCCTTGCTTAAGGGTCAAATGGTGATATGGCTGCTGGCGAAAGGATTTGAAGCCATTACCTCCTGGACACAAGCATAGACCTGACACAGTTAGCCACATACCACTTTCACTTCCTCTTGACAGGTGTACGTACATATTAAAATAAAACAATAGCCTGCAAAATTGAAACTACTATGTTTTCGGTCAAACTCGTATTAGAACAACTCATTCTTTGAATTTCTCGTACGGATCTTTGTTGACTGTTGGTGGTGCAGTGGCCCTCTGGGTAACACGGCTGCCTCATTCCTCCGGCCCCCACCTCGTGAGTGTGCAGTTCGCACGCTTTTCCCCGTGTCGCCTTGGGTTTCCTCCAGCTACTCGTTTCCTCACACATTCCAAAAATCTGCCATATCTACAATTTTTGTCTCTGTATCATGTGATGGACCCATCCAAGGTGTACCCCTTTTATTCAACCCTATGCTGCTGAGGCTGTTCTAGATAAACCTGTACAAGAGAAACTGGTCTATCTAGCATGTACTAGATATCAGATAGAAGTATTTCTTTTACTTTTAATAACATGTTCACCAGTCTGACGAGAAACAAATAACAAATAAAATGACATTTTTGATGGGTGCTCTGATGACTTTTGCATTGCAGGTATGATTCAGGCTCTATCCATACTATTTTCAGGGGATTGTTGGCAGACGGAAAAGTTCAGGTCAGTTGGTTTCATGATCAGGCTTTATCTTAATTTTCTTGTCTTTAGTGATTTCTACCTAAGAAGCACAACACCCCAGTTAGAACGAGAGTCAGTATCTACAAAGCAATAAAACCCGACAATTTATCTGTTAAAAATGGTCAATGCCGGGAGCGTTTCGGATGCCACCGCACCAGCGGAAGCTTGTAAGGTTTAAGTTATTCCGACATCGCTCTGGGT
The DNA here is from genome assembly GCA_026779605.1 of Mormyrus hasselquistii. NCBI lineage: Eukaryota > Metazoa > Chordata > Actinopteri > Osteoglossiformes > Mormyridae > Mormyrus > Mormyrus hasselquistii. Next base: position 11,695,382 of record JAODKE010000138.1, on the reverse strand, counting down.
ACCTGCCTCGGTACTACTGCTGCATCCGAAGACGTTGCTTTTTCACCTATATTCTGACGAGCATTACCATCCCTGCTGGCAAAACCCATTCCCAGAACACGACGAACAGTCCTCCCCTCTTCACAGTAAACATGATGCTATCAGGTCAAAGTGCTGAGCTGCTCTTAAAATGGAGTTGCAGCTTAGCTGAGAAACAGGGCTGATTAACTCGGTTCACATTTTGATTTTTTTTTTTTTTTTTATTTGGCAACATTTTCTGTTATTGTAAAGTCTATTAAATTTCTTTTATGTATACTTATTAAATTAAAAAAAGAATAAAAGAAAGAAAGAAGAAAATAAAAATGCATTTTAATTAAATCAGGTTTTTAGTTTGCAGAGTAATTCTTCAGTAAAGCAAGTCCTTAATTATGAAAGAAGACATGTCATTCAACTATATTTGCCAGACTGAATAATTGTCACAAAAGCAAAATGACATATACCTGACTGTTGGAAAGCGGATTACAGGAAATGAGTGTTCAGTGTGACAACATTTTCTTTATTTGGGATGCATGATTCTGAGAAGTACGTTTCTGTGGCAGTCTGGTATTAATCGGGCACAACAATTTGGTGTGGTTTTCTTAAGAAGCATCTCAGTGCAGGGCCATTGTGAGTAAGCAGGCAGTGAGCTGATTGGAACAATAGTTATCTGTAAGACACCTGCAAGGCAACTTGTCAGCAGGGCATGTGAGAACATGCATCTGTTTGAGAAGTTTCTGCTAAGTGATTTTCCACTTAATCCTTCAACTTTTGCTTGCCAGAACTCTTTGACTACAATATAACATAACATCCATCCATCCATTTTCTGCAACTGCTTGATCTATTCAGGGCCACAGGGGGGTTGGAACCAATCCCAGAGGCTGTGGGCACAAAGCAGGGAACAGCCTGGGATGGGGCACCAGCCCATCACAGGGCACAGTCACACACATCACTCACACAGGCACACCTACAGGCAATTTGGTAACTGCAATTATCCTTAGTATGTGTGGGGGGACTGTGGGGGGAAACTGGAGTACCTGGAGGAGGAAACCCCGCGACAAAACAAGGAAAACTCCATATATACTGGGCCAGAGCAGAGACTTGAACCCTGGTCCTAGAGGGGAAAGGTGCCAGTGCTAACCCCCCACCAAAAAAACACAATATAAATAATAATTTACAGTGAAATATTACATTACGAAGCTAAACTTCTTTTAAGCCCAAGCCAGTCCAATTCTGTAGCCGCTCCTTTGCTTATTCCCAAAAACGGCTATACCGGTTTTTTGCTATCATATTTCAAGGAGAATTATTTTTATAGAAAGCAATTTCTGATTTAATTTTATTTTTCTTATGCATTAGTGTCACCTTCAATTATACGTATTAACTCCAGGCATCTCGAGGCCAAAAACTAGAAATTTATACCTGCAGGTCCTCTGCCTTAATATCGTCATAGTGTATGTATATTTTAATCACATAAATTTTAATCACAAATTGAATTTCCTTCTTCAATATTTTTACCTGGAGTAATGTGTTCATACTATGCTTGTGGATGGAAACTGTTACTTTCAATTTAATAAAAAAAGTGCAAATTGGATTAGAAAAAATGCAAAAATATTTCTAAGAAAAAATATATGATGCAGACATGGGATTCATTTTCCTATTTTTTTTTTTTTTTTTTGCTTTTGAGGCTTCAAATAAAGGATACAACTGGGGTGTCAGTGAGTTTATCAGTTATGTTCTTTATTCCCAAAGACACCTCAAGTTGCATTGAACTCGTATATGTAGCTTAGGTTGTTACAATTATTATGTTACTGTTACTTTAGGCAAATTTTTCAAAATGCCTCATTGATCTAGGGGGATTTGTAGCACTTGGATAATCCTGCTGAATCTTGGGTATTGCTCCTTTTTTTGTGCTGGAGAGAATTCTGAGAGATTTATATGAGGAATGTCATCTAACTTCCTAGCAGTGAAAAAAAAGACAAGCCGTCATGTTAGGTCACGTTGATACAGTAAGTTGAGGACGCCTTGGCATTGGATGGTTGGGCGGGACCAATGGTGACATCTTGGGAAATGTCGGCACCTGGCTGACTAACCCAGCCTTGTGTTTGAGGACAGAGACGTTTAAACCAGGTCGAGTTTCACGTGCAGATCATGTGCGAATGTTATTCGGGAGAACAAGAAGCATTGCACCTTGAGAAAAAAATAAGAACTGAAGGATAGCTAATTGCGCAAAATCAGCATTTTAAAATTATTAGTATTAGTCACCACTTCAGAGTTCGATTCATGTCCTTTCTGAATACCAGTACATGAAAGGTGTGTGAAAGTGTTGCATCAGAATGTTTTTGTCAATTTTGGATCTGATGAGCAAAACTAGACTGAAGTCAGACCAAGACTGCCTTTTCATTTCAAACGCTTTTGAATTCAACACTTTTAAAAAGCACTATCTCAACGTAGCAGCTCTTAGCTTCCAGTGTGACTGCTAACATGCACTGTGTTTCAGGACGTGCACTCCTATCATGAGGCGTACTGTATCCAGTCTCAGGGTAGTGACTGTGTGTTGGTGTGTTTATCTAGTTCTCCAGTAAAACATCTGTAAAAAATGGTTGAATGTTTAACGTGACTTGGGAAAAAACACAATTATTAAATGATTAAATAAATATAAACAGATTCCAAAGCATTTGATATCTAGTCATGTTCTCTCACACTGTGTCCTGAACTCGGATTCTTGCAGAAACACTGGGATAGTCTGTCATGTTCTGGCATGTTGAAAACATTCGGTGTTAGTACTTGGGGAATGTCTAATAAGGCATGACGACTCACCTAGAAGGTGAACAGAAACTAAAACGTGTCATCAGATGGTCAAAATCTGAGCGAACTGCAAGTCAGGTTTCACTGGATGAGGTCAGGAATGAAGACATGACCAAGCAGAAAAAAACCTCTATGTAACGTATTGGACGAATCCCTTGATAAGGTGAAGTTTAAAACCAATGAAATATTAGTATTTGATACTTGTTAGCCAGTACAGAAGCCTCCATGTACACTGCTGTTAGTATAAGACGAGATGCTGTTTGTTTGAAATCCAGTTTCCAATCAGCTTATTGTTATTGCAACAAAGAATTAATTATCTTTTTAATCAAATTTCCTCACCAAAGCAGGTTTTTTGCTATTTAAATTACATTACAGCGTTTGAGTGCACTGAAATCTTACATGTAAAATATACACCTTACTAAGCCTATTTAAGATATGTGTCAAACAGTATATTCCTAAAGCAGTTCAGTGAGACACAAAGGTGCATGTTTCACTCCGCTAAACAGGTTTTTCTTCACGTGACTCTTTTTGTTGCTAAAAATGGGGATGAAACAGTTGTTTAAAACTTAAGTGGTTCTGCAAAATTGCACCACAAACACAAATACTTAAAAATATGGCCAATATAGATACAGATAAACATAAATGATACTTGTTCGGAAGATCAAATACGCTCAAGTATCAAGTCTTTTGAAGTGTTCAAAATCAAAAGAACCTTTAAACTGCAACGTTTCTGCTACAGAAATGTGATACAGAGACTAAAAGGTCACATTTTAACCACAAAGCAATCACTGCATAACTCCAGAAATTATATGAGAAGCATTTATAATCAGTCTTCACATGAAAATAGAGCACAAGGTGCACAAGACACACTAACATGTGCTCGTGAAATGTACTGCATCTCTCTTATCATCAACAGATAGCTACAGTCTTTATCTTGGATGCCATTCACAGAAAATCTCAAATGACTTAGAATGAATTTTAACCTGCCACACTCCATTGACTTTTGTGGATATAATATACACTTGCTTAATTTATTCCAAGGGGTTAATATGAAGGTTACCAGTTTTAGAATGTCATTCATAGAATCCTTGAGGATCATAACCATTACATTATTATCCACTCTGTAAATGTTAGCACTGTGGGGTTTTAAGTAATGTCAGCCAAGTTTGCATTCTGGGCAAAGGAAATTGGATACAATAAAAAGGAAATGGTCTGATATTTCGAAGGTGTTTTGGCGATCTTTCCTCCTCTCACAGATTCTCTTTCATACTGTAAGGAAAAGGATATGCTTGTTGCTTGTGTTATGTTTGAGGGAGGGGGTATCATTTGAAGAGCATGTACGTGCATAAACACCCCAAAGGCAGGCTCAAGTCATCCTGGGAATGTTCATCTCAGCTGGTAACGCGAAGAGGCAGCCAAACACTAATCTGGCCTTTAGCTATTTGCTTTGAAATCGAGGGGGGTTAGGGCGTTAGGGTTGGTGGGGACACTTTTCTTCAGAGGGATTGGAGGTTATGAGAGAGAACGGGAGAGGGGACTGGGAGCGGAAGCGACAGATAAGTTTGGACAGGACTAGCGTGGCAGAGGGGCGAATCCAGAATGAGTGAAGCCCTACGGGGTTGGGCAGTGAGGCGTGCTGGATTCATGACGTCCGCTGTGCTTTAAGGGGCGAGGAGGGGGCCCGCAGCGGAGGTGAGGAGCAGGGTTACGGGAGACGGTGGCGGTGTCTCGGGGCAGCTGGCGTCATATCGCTGATTCAATGTGAAGTGCGGAGCCTTGCAAAATCTCATCAGGGGAAAATCTCTTTTGACAGCATTCGCATTCTCTTATACGTTCCCACTGAGAACGGCGAAGCACATGCCAACACACGCCCCCAATTCAGCCACCCCTCCCCCCCACACACACACAGAAGACCGATCAACAACGATCATTCAGCTACACCACAGTCGATTTGTTCAGATTTTTGAACAAAAGCACATAGACATGTTAGCATTTGCAAGGGTTTCTCATACAAGCTCTCAGCGAAACAGCACACATGACCAGCAGGCACGTTTCAGTTCTTAACATTTGAATTTATAATTGGATTCAATTGGAAAAGAATGTATTCATTTCTTGGGCTAAATGGTTGGTTTTCACCTACCCCCCCCTCCCCTCTCGCTCGCCATTGGACACTCAGACATATGCAGGTGAGAGCGAGCTCGGGGGTCGCAGTGTAGGGTCAGTCAGAGTGCAGTGCCGCTAGAGCCACTGGGCTTAAGGGCTCAATGATGATATCAGTCTGCTGGCCATGGGATTATCACAGGTTATTTAGGCTCTGGTGGCATTTAAAGTAAATTTCAATGAAAAAAGAGGATATATATATATATATATATTGAAACAAGATAAATGCTATGAATAACATGGCAGCTTGATGGCTCACTGCAGCCTCAGGTCCAATTCCTGTCCGCCACTCTGAGTGTGTGGAGTTGGCAAGGGTTAGGCAGTTGAATGAACTGGTTTCTTAGTTGCCCTTAGTCTGGGATGGCAATAGAATTGACACAGATTTTTTTGTGTGGGATGGCACAGAAAATAGATTGCAGTAGACTGCCATCATCCCCGGCCTCCCATCTCCAGCCACGTGCCCCTGCGGCTTCAAGCTCATTGCAACCCTGTAGTGCAGTGTTTCCCAACCCGGTCCACTGAGGGAGCAAAAACGTGGACCGTCTGGGGTTCCCTAGGATCGGATTTGGAAATAGAGCTGTAGTGCATAGAAATTTCTGGAGGTGCATGGGTATAAAATCATTTGCATTCACAATATTATAACGTAAAACACCAACTTTGCCAACCACATTGAGATTTCAAATACGCTGACTTGCTCTTCATGAGAGATACAGATTCGCATATATATACAAATGAGTGAGGCAGGTAATTAGGGTGCAGAGAGCAAAAGTCCTTACCAAGATTTTGTTTCCAACAACCAGTTTAGTATATAGAGTGACAGTCACAGAGTACTCAACTGGTTGGTTGAAACAAAATCCTGGTCTGGACCTGAACTATCCCCTTCTGCAGCCAAGAGCAAATTTTGGGGTCAGTATGCAGCATCCAACATCTCTGGGCTTGAGAACGTTGCTCAGGGCACAATGGTGAAAGAATAATTCAGATAAGTACAGGATTCAAACCCATGACTTTGCAGACAGAGGCACTAAAGCCCCAACCTGCTCAGCTGCACCCCAAAGGGGCACAAATCCATAGTGGCACTTAGACTCAAATACATATAATTTTTTTAGGGCTTGAATAAATGAATTCATGCTTAACCAGCCCACTCATTCTGTGTTTGCAAGCTTTTTACCGTACTAATTCACAATGCACTCCAAACTTCTCCCCAGTTCCAAGATCCAGTTCAATAACACTGTTATCCTAATCGGATCTGTGTGTGTGTGTGTGTGTGTGTTTGTGCCCGATGATCCAAAGCACTCAGCTGGTTTTAATGCAAAATGTGCAATATTTATTTCATAAAGCAGCTTTTGACTTGAAATTCAGGAGGGGAATGGCAATAATATTTAAAGCACAAGAGAAATGTGAACAGCATATGAGATCAAAAACAATAAACTAGAAATGCATGTTGTTTCACAGAAAGCATAACAAATTGTGCATATTAGAGAGTGTAGTTTTTCAAATGTCTGTTTAACAGCATAAAGAAAAAAATGCCACACGATTTTAGAGCAGGTCACGTGATACGGTCATGTGACCAGGATTCTCCACGTACACAATCATACAGACCACAGAACCAGTCTAGTGAAGCATCGCCTAGTCAGCCTTGTCAGTACTCGTCGCTTACGAATGAGTTGGGTTTGAATCCCCCCCCACCATGACACAAATTCACAAATGAACCTAGTCAACGCTGACACTCAGCAGCAGGAATAACAATATCCAGTGTCATTAGCTGCGCAAATACATAGCAAACAGTGCATCATAAAGTGATTTCTGTGATATTTATGGAGATCATGACTGCGGGGGAGGGGCTCTGGGAGTCTGGGAAGCTGTTGATATCGAGAACATATTATTAGCTTGAGGAGAGCTGGCTAGATGCAAAACTTTGCAGCATTTTGGTCAGGAAACTAGACTTTGGAACAAAACGGCTTGAGGTTCAATTCCAGAATGGAAAGCATCTGTTTTTCCATTGTGTGAGTTACTTAAATGGTTTTATAAACTGTAATTTACATCTAGCTATGAATACCAAGAGTATCAAGATAAATTACGTTTCAGATGAAAAAAAACATTGTCTTCAAGGCAATTAACAGTACAAGGCCACACATCTGTTACAAAGAAAAACACGAAAGTATTTGCATACCTCAGCATGGTGACGCCGTCTTTGGGTCCAAGGGAAACAAAGAGGGAACAGTATAACACTGTAGTGAATGTTGGAAGAAGATCACTGGCAAATCTTCTTTTCAATAAAACTTGATGAGCGGCTTTTGAAGAGGCCTTAATCATAATAGCTATTAAAAGTTTTCTTTACTGATCTTGTATTTGATTCAGTCACAGGCTTTTTTTTGGCAAGGGCGCGGGGCTTGGTCATTATTTGTACGCAGGAAGTAGAGGGATTGCCCATGTTATTGTTCCTGGGACTGTCTGGAGTTTACATGTTTTTGTTATGTAGGTTGAGCTGGTCTCAGGCAAGTTCACACATGGAAATCAAGACGTCACATTTCCTGATGGCCAACCGAAATAATACCCCGGGAGATTGCCTGGGCCTCAGGCCCCCACGCTGGCCTCCTTGGCTCTGGCTCATATTTTAGCATGGTCCGGAATTAGGCGCAGGTCTCATGACAGAGGATGACGCCGCCCTGATGTTCTCTGAGCGCGCTTCTGAGCGGCCCTGACAGCCCCGCTAAGCCGCGTTACATCACTGCGTATCTGTCAGTGTCCTCCTGCTTTTGCCTGCACTTTCACCAACCCACACAGACATCGTTGTATCGTTCAATACCAACACGGCAAAGGCCTTCTAGGATTTAGAACCTGCCTGCATTACTTCCCTACAAGACCCGTGATTCTGAATGCAGCGAAGCGACGGACGTCATTCTTTTCGGAATGAAGCGATGGATTACTTCTTGCAATGCGTGTTGTTTAAGGGTACCGGCGATCAAAAGAAAACCTGTCTGCAGTGCTCAGATAATGGACAAGCATAAACACATTATATTATGTTCTGCTATGAATAATAGTAGAACTATATGTATTTTAAATACTGTTATTGTTCTGATATAATCACACTGATGAAGTATGTGCTCTGTTATAAATGATTTGCTTGAACCACCTAGCGCTCACTGCATTACTAGTAATTCACACAATGAATGCAAGTTTGGAGCTCATACTCATAATTCTGCCTCCCCCCTCCCCCCCCAGGGTCCTGTGGGCCATTGAGGGTGGGGGTATAGCAATAATTGCTGATACCCAACCCCCCGCCAAATCCTTTCCAGCTATTCACTCTGGGTGTCTACACATGTCTAAATGACATGTTTGCATCCCTGTCACGTCAGACACAGCCTGTTAGGTGTCCTGCTCTGCATGTCCTTCCAGGAAGGCTTGTTCGGGACCGATACTCACTCTCCCAGAAGGACGAAAACACTTCTTCGCACACAAAGTCTAACAACGGGAGAGGCAGGGAGACGCATGCTAAGACAGGCATTCGGCAGTCCTGTCATCGTTAGGAAAAAGAGGATCTCTGGAATAAAAGGGGCAGCGAGTTCAGATCCTGCTAAGTGCTCGGATAGGTTATTACAGCAAAGGCCCTTTGTGAGGGGCGGCTTATTGTAGAAAAGGTAGGAATGCCTGAGCTATAATTCTGCCCGGCGTGCTTGTGAGTGCATGCCTGTGCTATTTCAAATTAACTGCGATAAATTTGAATGGCAGACAAAGCGTCTTCGGGACCAATTTACCTGACAGCGCAACTGTAGCAACTGTACGGTCAAAACACATTTTTAGAATGCGTTTTTTTTTTGGTTTCTGAAATAAACCCTCTACGAAAATCGGGCGATCTGCATCTGAAATGATTAAGCAGAGTGTGTAACGCAAGGAATGTGGTCCACAAGAGCCCTGCGCAGGGCACACATGCGAAAAGAACAGCCAGCCACACCAGGGGAAGTTCAGAAATGCCAGCTTACCTGAACTGCAACTCTGCCTATTTAGGTTCCTGCGGGATTACGGAGTATCCGGTGTGAGCCAAAACAGACCCGTAGCCAGATTTGTGCCTGCAACCATGGATACATGTAAACAATGCCACCACTCCACTAGACTTCATTCATGGTTTTCAAGATTTCTAAAACCTTCTGCAAAGACAGTGGATTGTATGAGAGGTAATATTCAAAGGTTATCCTCCACGGAGTCAATGCTATGGTTTCATTTCTATGTCCTTGGCTTTTCATAACCTTTTATGTTTGGTTGTGTTTCACTGTGAAGGTTTCACTTTTCACGGCTTAAATTAGCACAGTAATACTTCTATTTCTGCCAAGGCCACTAAAAGGTAAAGATTTCCTGAAATCAATCAGCTAATTTCAAAAGTTTGTGTTCTTCTATTTGTTAGCTGTATAACTACATACAGGTCAATATCCACTATCTTAGTGTTATGAGTGTACAGTTTTTACATGTAAGTAAACATAAGTAGGATTTTGCAATGTTGCACTGTCTAGGTAACATACATCTGTGCAGTCTTACAGTCGTAAAGTTGTAAAGTCAAAAACCTACCTGCTTATACATGGAAAACATGTTGCATCAGTGTACATAGGTCAAGTATTTCCTGTCTCACTTGTTTTTGGGGTTTGAAGGCACAGTATTGCAATTATCAGCATATTGTGCAGTTATATACATGTTCAGTTAATTTCTTTCTTTATTGCCAGTGTTTTTTTAGCGGATGATTCTGACGCTCATTGGGAATTGAAAAGAATGCCTGTTCTGGCATGTTGTGACAATAGGAGATGAAATCAAAAGCATAACAATGAATCGACTGCAAAATGTCCCTCAGATATGGGGCCTGTGATCCATCTTTATCATGCCACACCTTGATGTATATTTAGGATTAGCTTGTGGTTTGGGTAGCAATTTTTGTGGTTACTGTGCAGAGCTGGGATGCATGGGTTATCTGGATTAGATATTGTATAGCATGCAACTCTTCTTTCATTAGGACAGTCCTCAGTTTGTTCAGAGAACCCTTTCACACAAAGCTCTCTATCTCCGTCAGATGCTTCTCTCTTTATCTAACAATGGAAATGTGGGTGTTCAATTTCATGCTCTGAACAGAAAACAACTACTCTGGTTGATATACTGCGCAATGATGTGTGAACAAACAGTTGAGAGATACAAAAAGCAACATGTATTCTTAGTGAAAAGCGGCTCTGTGCAGAATGACTTAGTGATACTTTAATCTAACAATTAATGTTTTTAACTTTATGGATAATCATTTAGAGAAGTGATCTGTCTGTAAAGCATATTCCCCTCATTTGTCACTTTTTCTTTTACCAAATGCTGTGGCATTTTTTTCCCCAAGAAAACAATAAATGTGCATATGAAGATGTTAAAATGACTAAAAGTAATTTTAACAAAGCATTTTCTTTTTAACACTGATCAAACATGATATAGAATCATTCAGCTGCATGTCCCGGTCACAGATCCACATAGCTCCTGGAGATTACGGACGCAAGGTACGAGGCTGGGGGACACCCAGGATGGGATATGAGTTGGCATAAATGTATGAACACCAACTAACAAGAGACATTACTAGAAACAAACAATTTAGAACTATTGTAGCATCACTGCAATTGTACTTTGTACTTCAATGTTCTTGGTGCATTTTTTCAACACTTTAAACCGCATTGTCATTTTGCATTTGCCGCATAGCTACTTTATCCTCATATTATACTACTTATGTCTTATTCATTCATTCTCATGTCTTTTTAATGATACATTGCCTTGCTGTTTGCCCCATTGCATGGACCCGTTCTTTCCGCAGCAAATGTGGCGGAAGAATTTCTTTGTATTTCCCAAATACTTGGGGACGATAAAACTTGAAACTCAAAAACTTGAAACAGGCATCTGATGATACTAATAATACTGATGACAATGACTTTTCCCAAGTGAATTGGTTGCAGGAAGTTTACGCGTAACTGATCTAGGAGCAGGAACAGAGACACCAACTCCCCATAGTCTCATATACTTAATGAGCTTCTGTATGTAAAAGCCATGGGTCATTTGTATGGTGAGCAAGTTGTGCCTGTTGCCTAGAGCTCTGCTGATTGGCTGTGGGGTTTCTGCAGGATAGGACAGGTTATAAGGCAGGTTTGTCTCCGTGTCATTTACTTGGTTTGCAGTGCCAGCATTCAGAAAAATGAAGGTGCTTTTAACTATTATAACTTATAATAGTTCAAATATTTAAATATTTAAAAATATTTTGTCTTTCTCTACAGGATGGAAAAAATGGATATTTAGATTATAAAAGCCACAACATAACTTAAAAAGCCTTTATCTTTTACTTTATTTTTCTGAAATTGTAGTCTACTTTTTACGAGATCAAGGGAAATTATGTCAAGCAGGATTTGATCCATATTATAATCTTAGAAAGTTATGTCCTGATCGATCGATCTATCTATCTATCTATCTATCTATCTATCTACCCATTTACTTCACTGCATCACTGTGGAAATGCCATCACTGTGGACAGTGTCTGCTAAGTAAAGTGAATTCAGAATTACAGGTATAGGCACAGATGCACAGACAAGTATTATCTATCATGGTACCCTAACAAGGAAACACCTTTTAGACCTTTTCAAAGTCATGAAAAATTTTGTACTATCTGATTAAATGATGAAAACCCATCTCCTACTAAAGAAGGTTGATGAACAAGCAAATTGTGCCCTTGGGATATTTTCTAGAGATCTTTAAGAACTAGATTTCTTTGTAATTGGCGGCCTTAATTCTCTGACAATTGACCAGCTTTCAAGGGTCCCTTGTTTTTCAGTTCATGGTACTGATCTGCAGTATTTTACTGGGTTTGAACATCTTCCTCAATGCAATAGATCAAACTAATTTATCTCATTTGAGTGCATGTCTGGTGGTAAGGTAGTACTTAGGTTTATATTATGAACTTGCCTTGAGCGTAACATTTGTGGGAGGTACTGGGCAAATGGCAAGCTTTAAATGCAGGGTTGATTCGTGGCTTTGTAAGTTTTTATTGTCTGACATATTTATACCTATTTGCTACCAGAACTGTTTAGGTAGGGGATGTTTTGCAAGAAGTTACTGCCTAAAGGTTACTTTCCCAACATGAGCTGAAAAGTCACCCCCTCCCTGTGTACGTTGGTCCCAGGACCTACGGTTACGATGCAGAGAATAAGAAGTGACGTTTCTGTATCTCAGGATATTACACAAGCATTTATTGTAAAATATGTCATATAAACCTTGTATAACAAGTTATTTAATTGTATGAAGAGTATAAAAGTGACTATTATTATTTACTGCTACTTTGACTCATTGTATAGACATTGACAACACAATGTTTTAATGTCATTTTGATAGCAGCATATCATCTGGTAATAAAATTCCTGTGACACTAACATGAACCAGCTACAAATGGAGTTTATACAGGGAGGCGACTGTGAGTATAAGCAGTCTGGGAATCAAGCAAAAGAATGGAGGCAGTAGCAACAAAAAGAAAGGAATTACCCAATGATGATCTGTCCCTGAAGCATTCTCACCTCCAAGGCTGAAGTACTACAGTTACCTAAGGCAGGCGGTATCATATTAACATTATTATCTGATCCGTAACCCTGAATAGGACAAGCGGGCAGAGAAAATGGATGGGTGGCTTAGTATTTTATGTTTGAAACAGGGGCTCGCTGATTAGCACAGCTGCCTGACTCCACCCCGGGGGGGGTTGGGGTTTCCACCCTGACTCTCTGTGTGTGCGGTGTGTATGCTCTCCCTGTGTTAACGTGGGGTTCCCTATGGTTTTCCCCTCACAGTGCAGTGCATGCTCTCCCTGTGTTAGCGTGGGGTTCCCCATGGTTTTCCCCTCACAGTGCAGTGCATGCTCTCCCTGTGTTAGCGTGGGGTTCCC
>JAODKE010000138.1:11662321-11678218 GCA_026779605.1 Mormyrus hasselquistii | reverse complement strand
TTTGGGCGGGAGGCCCCGCCCCCCCCCCCCCCCACCCCACCCCACTCCACAGACTCTATGGCGCAGGAAAACCTGCGCGTGTGCGTGGGTTAGACAGGCAGGCCGCTCCTCAGAAATAGCCACTACAATAAGTAGCAATAATAAATAAACGATGATGATGATGATGGCGATAAAGATTATGGTGACTTTGATGATGATGGGAATCCGGAGAAGTATACAGTCACTTGCCCTAATGCATGCTGCTCTCACTATAGAAAACATATGGCCACTCGTATGTCACACTGTAAACCTTATGAGGACCCTGAATAGAAGCAGTTAGGGCTGTTTGCACTTAGAACCTCAGTTTACATGAAAGATAAAGGCTGCAGACCCAAATAATAATCCAGCCCTTTGTATACATGATGACATATGGTCAGTAGTGAGGGTCTGGCGTCGCATAATCCTGCGTGAAGAGCGCAATGTGGCTCCCCTTTCACACACAAACACATATGTGCTGGTCCCACTGCCCGCCTGCTCAGCTCCCAGTTACCTCTCCGCTTTTGTAAAGAATACAATGAATGCTAACGGGACAAACAGAGATGAATCTATGAAAAAGGACAGTCTGTCCATAGAGCATTCTGGGAAGATGGCGGGGAGGGGGGCGGCTATTGGCTGAGACCAGTGGTGAAAAAGCAAATGGGTATTTTCTAGGAATTATCTTCACGGGATACAATGGAGAGTTCGGCAATAAATCAAAATCCTTCATTTTCAGCTAAATCTACGTAATAGTTTATCTAACAAAAAAGACATTTTTTGACTACTATAGTTGCACTGGAGTGAGTCTAAAGGTTAATGAAACAACGTCCATATAGCTATCGATACACGAAAAAGCATGTTGCTGTAGATAATGTTATTTTTGTAGACACATCCAGGTCGCGTCCTTTCCAATATCCTTCATCTAGACACGTCTTCTCGATTTCCTGCCAGATTTCCCAATGTAAACATGGATCGCCTGCTATTTTATGGGGGCCTATCCGACTCATGTGTTAATTCAACTCCCATGTAATAATCTCTAGTTGGCCCAAGGGGTCAGAGGACATAACATGTGATTTTATTGGAAGTTATAGTCAGAAGTATTACAGCCCCATCCTTCCCCAGAGATTCATGCTTTCCAGCTTAATAGCGCATCGCCGTTCCTCTCCTGGCTGTGATAAACCACTAATTTTAACTGCGGTGTTAATTTCACTTTTCTATGCGATGCCGGGGCTTCGTCTACCTATGGGGTTTTCGGGGGGCCCAAAGGCGTCTGATATCACAGCGTCCAAGTTCTGCGCTTCACACCAGGTCACGGGTTTGACACGAAAAGATTCCCTCATTGATTTCTGTATGATTACTTAGCTGGTCTTAGTCACAGAACAGGAGTCATGGTCTGCCGCTAGCTTTAAAAGACTTCTGGGAAATATTTGCCTTTTCAACATCAATCTAAGAACTGTAACCAAGAATGAAATGACAAAATACTAAAATTGACATTTTGTTTTAATCAATGCACGATTTACTATTCGGACAAATAGGCTACTGAAAATATATACAAATCTACATATATAACCAGTAATCAGTAGATGAGATCGTGCGTCTTATTTCTGACAGAGTACCTAAAGGATGTGTGTGTGTGCTTGTGTGTGTGTGTGTGTGTGTAGAATCACACAAACTTTTGAAATGTCTGCAGATGGAGGCACACTGGAAGTGTCCACCTGTCAGGCCAGGCATGCTGTTTGCAGGCCAAAGGGGGACTGTCATGCTGTCATGGCAACCCCCAAAAGAGGAGAGACCACCACTGGACAGGCACACATGAGAGCGCACTGCGAAACTAAGAGAAGGCATATATGCCTGCTGACTCCAGTTACGTTTCATCAAAACATCCAGTTCACAGTTCAGATAGCAGTTTGCGCATAAATGATTTAACTGATTAAGATGTTTAATGGCAGAAGTGTTGATTACACAAAAAAACTTCCAGTTCTGTTTTTAAGTGGCCAAGTTTCATGAAACTGATACAACAGATTTGTGTTGCTTCCATCTAGGTTTCAAATTAATTGCTGTTACATATACACATTTTCTGAATTTATGTAAACTAGACTGGATTATTTACTCCTAAAAGGAAAAAAAAATCTCTGCTTATTTTACAAAAAGCACATCCACTTTAGAGATGAAATGTTATTTAAAAGTGCGCTAAAGTCACACCCATACACCGGTTTGCCTGTTGCTGCCGCAGTTATATCGCCGTGCCGTCGATACACGCCGATGGATTTTCCCGAAGGGGCATCGCAGTAAAACAGGCATCTCGCCCATTACTTAGGCTAAAAACAGATCTGGACCCAAGAGAGACCAGAAGGCTCATTTCTGCCTCAGAATGTATTCAAATTACCGCCTAAATGTCAGGTTCATTTTGCTATCACCATAAAGGCTATATAATAATAAAGGATTAACAGCTACCGAATGAGTTATAATAGCAGATAAAATACCATCCGGGAACAAAGGGGGCGATTTAAGCTTGGCTGGAGGGATCCAGAGGTGCTCTCAAAGTTTATAAAACCTCGTTTATATTGCTTAACTATATTTTTATTCTCTAACGACTCTAATTACTAATATACGCCCTCCGCTATGCCTCATTTAATAGATTTGTGATAAAATGAAAACGATTATACCATTACCATAGTTGTATCTAAGAGTAAGCTAAGTAACTTGTTGGGGGGGGGGTTCTGTACAATGCCTAGGTTAATTTCAAAGCAGAACTTGTACTTATTTATCTATCTATTTATCCATTCCTCCACCATTTTTGGTAAACGCTCTTCCGGCACTTGCGGTAATCCAGCAAACTTGCATGAGGCTGCATGGGTGTGTCACGGGTCTCTGGGGAGGAGGGCGGTCCATCGCCTCTAAATAAAACAGCGCATTAGGTTATCCTTATTTAAATTTTGTACAAACTACGGAAGTACAAGTAAAACATACATACACAAACATATAATTCACCATTATTAAGCTCTGTGACTATTAATGAAATTCTAATGCTTTGCAAAATAGTCAAAGGTACCAACATATTAAGTTGTATGAAGACAACGCTTATTTTTATTATTATAAATCGCCTTTGTGAAGAGATCAGACGGCGATGTAATTGACTTCTTTTTGTTTTAATGAACTTAATTCGTAGCCTATACCTATTTACAAACTGAATAGTTTTAATGCGGAAAACACCGCGGCTTGTGCATTGCATAGGTCTACGTATCTCTCCGGGTCAGATACTTATGTTTTAGAATCATTTACTTAAGGTTTCTCTGATTTTTTAGATGCGCAATTAATATATTTAGGAGGTTGCGGTGTTGACGGCAAGAATACTATGGGCTGCAATTAATCTGAAGTCATGGCGTTAATGATCTGAAGAGGAATATTTATATGTGTATCTGTCAGCATTACACTGAAACGCCATTGTCTCGTTTCCAGCGCCCGAGAGTCTGTTCCCTCTTAAATGATTTGCCCTGAGGGTGAAGGCTAAATGCTAAAAGGTGCGTGTGTTTATTGTATAAAAGCCCGTCTTATCCTCTGTAAATATTTATGTTCTGTTTAATGTCATTTTGCAGCTATTATTTATTATCGCTGGTTTTGTTGTTGTTTCTGTTGAATAAGAGTAGCCAAATACTTTTCACTACCTTCCAGTTTCTTCACAGCTCCTCTCGGCAATTTTGCATGGCATAAATTTCGATCTCCCTCTTTTCTTTCCCACGGGAGGTGCCAGACGGCCAGTAATTTGGTTGTCTTGGCTCGTCTGGACCAACACCTGCCCCCTCTCTGGGGAAAGCGCCTTTCAGCCAAAAGCGAAGAGGAGCGCCGCACACAAGGATGGGCGATCTCTCTCTCTCTCCCTCACTTCCTCTCTCTCTGTCACCCCTTTTACTTCCCTTTCTCTTTGCACCTTCGTTCTCCCTTCCTCGCCTCATTTTCTCCCATTCTTTCTTGCCTAGATGAGCATGACTTCCTTCCAAGTTTTTTATCCTCTGATCGCGCTAACGTCGGTAAGATCGTGAGAAATTGTGACGTCACGTAAGTTCGTGAAAATAATTTACATATAATTTTAGCTATCTGGGATATAAAGTAATTTTAAACTTGTCCTGGGAAATGTTTTATAACTGTCGCATCAAAGCCCATGCTGATGTTCGTTGTACTTTACATGTCAGAGCAATGTCCTAATATTTACTTTGGTACTTAGGAACTACGCAATGTTCAAGTTGTGTAGACAATAAAGAATAAATAAGCATAAGTGATCATATTGCTTTCATTCGAATTTGTGATGTCTGCTAACTGTTCATTCGCATTATTACATGCAAAGCTAGGCCTATTGTTAGATTTGTATTCAGTTGCAAAGAAACACGAAGTCGCTCATTTTTAAATATTTATTTTTCTAAACAACTTACGAATAAGATATGAAAAACCGTGTCCGGTAGAAACCAGCCGGAGGCTACTCGGCTAAACGAAATGTGTGCTACAGGGTAACGAATACACCTTAAACCCCTGAAAATACAAGCAGTCTTTGGATGCTGGATATTCATATTACTATAAAATTAGATCTTGTTTAAGAGGTTCAAAGCAGAGCGGGTACACAAATAGAAGACTTTCTAATAACAGCATGTAAACAATAGTCATATAAGTTAAACATAAGCCAAAAGGAAATCGTTTTTGGTCGCAGCACTGGGGATCTCGCCGTGACGTCACATAAGGCGCTCTCTTTACTTCTCTGTCGTAGTGCTTTACAGCGCCAGCACATCTCGAAGGCTAAGGTTTTAAGGGGGAAAATGACGTTTTTCTTATCATTCCGTGTCCCCTCCCCTTAACACTGAAAACTACAAACGTTGATACGATACACCTAAGGGCGCTAATCAAAACGAAGTGCTCTTTTTTACCGCGGACATTAAAAAAAGAAAAACCTGTTACAGAAATAAACGGCATGACGTACAGATCCATTTACAACATACCAACAGGGAGCTGTCACTGAAAAGTGCGATTGAAGAGCAACGTCACTTTTTAGTCAAACATCATAATTTGAGATATAAATAATTATAGGCCTACCTAAATACAAAAAAATACAACACATATATACATTGTCATAAACACAAAAAACGAATGAATCGTAAATCGCAAATCAATAAATAAATGAACAATTAAACAAACAGGCAAATAAATAAATAAATAAATAGATAAATATTCAAAAATAATTAAGGTCACGACTTGAAATAAGAAAGTGGCACTTATGCGAAATTCCCCCTTTAGGAAGGAAAACTTCATATTACACACATATAAGCAGCTAGTATACTTTAGTTAAGCTTTAAACAGTTCATTTTGTTATCCCGGGCTAGTCATGTATCTAAGATACTTACAGACTTATGAAAGGCGCTACTGTTATTGTATAAACGTTTTATACAGTACGCATATCTTTGTCAAACGACTGGCTTTGTTTTCTAGTACACACAATAGATCCTGTTGCATCATCTTAAATTATTGCAATATCGCGTTTTAAACCGAATTTCCGTGTCTTTTGCACTGCGTTTTATGACTGGATTTGTGACATTCTGCAATTCAAACTAAAATTTCAGTGAAAGTTTGTCTTCGTGCTTCCAGATTTTCATGCTCCTCTGGTTGTGGAAGCCCCACGCTGGTCATTTGTAATAATAAGAGCATTCATTTACCCATTGTCGTCCAGTTTTTCCTTTTCTTTCTGATAATGCTATTATTTTACGCTTTCCTTTATTTAGAAAAAAATCGACTTAAAGTCTATTGAAACTCTAAACGTCCAAGACGTGATTGAGATACGATATGTAGCATATTGCCAGCCGGAGGATCTCGATCTTAGAGAGCTTCTTGTCCGGCGGCAGGGTGGGTAGCAGTTTCCTCAGCTCTGCGAAGGCCACGTTGAAGGCTTCCACGCGTATCCGCTCCCGGGTGGCGTGGGCCGAGCGATACTTTGCTGTGGCGCGTCGCCTCCTGCGCTTCTCCTCCCTGCTCAGAGTCGGCGGGGCTATAGACCGCGTCTTCCCCTCAGCATCCAGCGCCTCGTCAGACACGCACCCGACCTTCATATCATTTATTATCGACTCGGCATCTGACTGTCCCCAGTGCAGGTCGGAGTCGGGCTGTTCTGGACTCAGCATCATTTTCAGTTTGTTTTCCAACTTAAATGCGGAAAAAGCTGAAATGGAACAGCAACAGTTTTTAACAAACTCTGAATATAACTGAAAGCACAACTGCAACTTCGTCGTGTCCATAGTGAAGGTAAACACTTAAAGCATGATTAAAAGTGGAGAGATGTGAACGATCGGTTTGTTTAACGTAAACATTTAAAAGCTAACCTATCAGGACATTATTACTGTTTACGCAGTCCCGTTAACATATATGGTGACCACTTCATCGTTGTCGTTCGTTATTTTGAATGAATATATAAAAATTCTTTTAATTAAACACTTTCCTTAGATTGAAAAATGCATTAATATCAAGATATTAAAGCAATACATCTAATATTTACATACATCATTTGAAGGTTTAGGCAAATTTTAAACTTAAATATAAATCTCTACTTAGCCTTCATTCATAATGATTTTAGAAGTATGTGTCATGTAATCAGTTATAAAAAGCTCCCTGTTCTGCAACATTTATTATGCATAAACGGAGTAACCATTGCTGTTATTACGGGGTAAACACCAGAACAAATAGCATGGAGGTTTAATTGGTTCAAGTAGCCATAATAATCATCAGTGTAGCTCTTTCTGCGGTTACCCTTAGAGCCTTGTAGAGAAACGCAGTAACTTTGGTTACACAGGCAAAGCTAACAGAGAGTGTAAAACATTGTACTTAACAGGGCAGTTTGCAATAAGTGGTTTTTTTAAAAGGTAGTTACTTAACATTTCCTAGCATTCCCGAATTAAAGAGTGGGATATTTTCACAAAAGCGATTCAGGCTGAGCACCTACGATAGCAGCCTCTGTTAGCTTATTGATATTATCCCAAATATCCTGTGGATCATTTAAGCGACGGGCAAGATGTGACTTTATGTGGTTTAACCCAGTTAGAACTGAGAATTTAATAAAGGAAAAATGGGTTAAACATCGTTTGAATGGCAGCATGTGTCTGTTCCATATTCCCATCCTCAAAGCCACATTTCCATCAATCGCAACGCTTTTAATCTATGATAATCATGTCAAAAACTGCAATTTGAATTCACTTTTTTATTAAAACAATATTTTGTATGTACCTAAACATGGAAACATTTTTCTATTTCAGGATTGGTTGAGCCCTTCTGCCTAGATAAAAATGGCTCACAGTCTCCCATTTCTTTTAATCACTCGTAATCAAGGATGTTACCGTTGTAAATGTCTTTCCTTCGGTCATTTTTCTTTGGGTAGGAATAAACATTGGCTTATGGTTTTCATTTTACACAATATTAACAAATATGCGCATGCTCAAAATACGATCTAAGCTTATGATCTTAGCTGAAAGAAATTTTTTCAGAATTCATAAAAAGTTTAAGCAATTTAACAAAAAAGTATTACACTTATACAAGTTAATAAATGCTATGGAGTAGTTGTGAAAACAATAACCTTTGAAATGCATTAAAATTTGAAGTACTGAGAAGAGACTGCTGATGTAACATTTAACAGTCAAATATTTATTTCTGTAGTCAAGGAGGAGTAAATGAATTAAAGAAGCACACACTCTCAAGTGAATTAGTAATTGCACTGGCAACATAAAACTTCTAATTTCACAGCAGGTTCTGAAGCATAGACTCACTTTTTCATAAGACCATTGGATTTGTATAACACCTTTGAAATGTGGCATCCAACCCAAATTAAGACAAAAAAAAGTTGTAAAAAAGGTCGAGATTTGATTCCACATAGAAGAAAATCCTAGCTAACTGCCCCAACAAGTTAATAATATTAAAAACAGGAATAAGGAAGACAGAGATATGTAACATAAGTTACAGGATTATCTTTGAAGTGTAACAATTGCCAACTATTCAATGATTGTTTTTTGCTTACATATGAAGACCAAATGTTTGCTTAAGCCTAGGAAGCAGGCTTTGAACTGATTCTTCAAGGTATCATTTGAGGAATTGGAAACCTGTCCCAAGAGATCATATTTACTGTGATCATCAACAATTTTTACATTAAGACCTATGATCAACAGCATCAATTTGACAATTGTAATAATAATAATAATAATAATAATCATTATTTCAAATAATATATAGCAGGTATTATAATGGTAAACTGCATTACTGATGAAATAAAGATATGAGAAATAATTATTTCGCAGTGCAATGTACTAATATAATTTCAGGCAAAGCTGAAGCTGGATTCTTTGTCCTTTCAAACTTCTCTCATTTTTGTTACTTACCCATGAAAAGAATAATTCATGGCACATCCAGCATCAATACAATAATAGAAGTTTAAAATGTTTTGTTTTTGCAGTTAGCAACATTTTAAATACTGGTTTATTATGTCGTCCAATAGTATGGAACTTCTTATTTACTTTTGTTTCTTCTCACAGACAAATGTTTAGACTTAGAGGTTGATTGAATCAACTTTATCACAACAGTTATCTTATTGCTCTCATAATTTCTTCCTTCCTGAAACATTGGAGGGATTAAATGCAATTAAAACAAGACTTTGTAAAAGCCTGACTTAAAGTAGTTTCCACTGACTTTTCAGTGGCCTCACTGAAATAAAATACAGCATGAACATTCAATCAGGATATTTTGCACTTATTTTATAAACTCGAATGAAATTAATGTTATATTCTTTTACATAAAAATTTTAGTAGAAGCTTTTATCCAAGATAAAAACATAAAAACTCTGTGGATCTCAGCATGACGGTACAACAGGAATACTGTATATCTAATGTCAGATTTGCAGAAACGGATTTATTTTGTTTTAGTGTTCTTCAAAAGAACCAGCAATCAGTTACTGTTTTCTGTTCTCGACATTTCCGTGTCAGTGGTCTCCTTTGATGTTTTGTCCTCCAAGAAAGCAATAAGAGTGACAGAGTAAGTCATTTACTTTGAAAAAAAGTAAATAATGATGATTATCTGAAGTCTGAAGAAGAGGCAGGTGGACGCCCCTGAACGAGCATGAAGGAGTGTTTCTGGAGTATGAGATGCTGAATGTCACAAAGCTTCGCTGCGTCGGGGTGACTATTCCCTGGGCCTTTGCTGCACGTCACCACTGGGCAGCGCAGCTCCGTGTCATCAGCGACGTGCCCGTCGGAGCCACGGCCACTGGCCCCGCTTATCTGTCAGAGCTGTCAATTTCATTCCCTCCCCAATTAAATGGAGTACAAGACAAGAGGAAGTGCAAATAAATAAATATACAACAGTGTAGGGAAGACGTGATGACCTGGGCTTAACTGTTTCGTCCTCAGCTTGTCCTGTCAGACTGTCACTGCGAGGGGAGCCTGTCTCTTGGCATCAACTTCAAGTACATCTAAGGAGCAGAAACACTAAACGGGGCAGCTGGGAAAGTGCTACCATCGCACTCATATTGCACGCCGGCGCCGGTTCTGGATTTCTTAACTGTTCAAATGAAAAACTACATATATAAATGCACTTTCAACTAGACAATGAAGATTCCAACTCACCATGTAATAGATGAAATACTTAACTGATATTGATAATGCTAATCATGTCTTTCGCATTTAACGCTGGAGTATTTTTTCAAATAAATCAATTTTTTCATTTTCTTGTAAAAGATATTGCGACTAGAGAACACTAGTCCTCAGATGTGGTTCCAAAAGTCCTAAAAATAGCCGGAGTTGTTCTCAGACTTGAGCCTGCAACAGGTCTTTGAAAGAAATGCTGTGGCAGACCAAAAAAAAGTGAAAACCACAGTGGATATGCCACAGAGAGCTTGTTTTCATTGGCAATGATGACATCATCTTGAGTATTGAGGAAAGCATTGTAGTAACAAACAGTAAACAGTCTCTGTGGCCTGGGGAGTCTGGACTGGGAAGTTAGTGAATGAGCGAGAATCACTGGCCAAATGTTTTCAGAAGATGTGAAATAAACTCAATAATAGCAAGCATACTATTATGGTTTCTAAGCAGCATACTTTCTGACCCATAGCTATTTTATATGTTAAGATCTGGAAAAGCATTTCACTTAAGGGTCCAACAGCCTTGTGCCTTCGGTAACTTGGGCACAAGGAGATTATCTCATCCAGTAGCAGAGAACATGGAACTTGTGGGTGAAAATTCAAAACGAAAAGAGGAAAACATGGTCTTTTTATCATGTGCAAGTGAAAATGTTTAGTTACATACTGGATCTCAGACTGGCCAACATAAAATATTCTTTATTTTTTGTTTATTTGCTTTTTCCCTAGATGTTATGGGCCTATATATATATACACACTTCTCAAATATGGACAAATTATATTTCGCTATACATAAATAAATAAATAAATAAATATATAAATTAATACATAACTGTCATTACAGTTGTCACTTCATGGTATGTCGAAATCAGAGAATATATTCAAGCCATCGGCAATGTTTGACCTTTTGCGAATGGTAAACACAGACTGACTAATTAACCCATCCTCCACAGCGCCACGAGACACCTTCATACAAAGAAATCCTTACATTTTTATTGCTGTCATAAACCTTTATACACCGGTGGCTTATGATAGCAGGTCGTCTGAATTGCAAATGTTCTTGTTTGTTCCACTTATGTTTATTATCCACTTAATTTAATAACTTTTTTTTAAATATTAACGACATATTAATATCGCCTTATGCTAAGTGTAGACGCAAAACTAGCTTTGTTCATCTTTCACGATGTTTTGTAGTTTAAAATGTCAGAGTGCGATGTTCATTAGTGGGAGCTGAACTTCACTGTCATGCGTCCCATCTTCTCACACATCACTAATTAGGTTTGAACATAAAATACTCTAATAGTCTTCATCACCATTGTGCCGGGGACGTGAACTTCATTAACTCATTAAATATACATGAATTCACTTATTGCAAATTATACTGATTAATAGTTACCCTGTCTTCGTTTTTTCCTGTGGTATGAGAATAAAAGTGACACTCACCTAGATTAGGGGAATCTTCATTTTATGTCTCTGAGGCCGGTACATGCAAATGGTCTAATTTACTCGGTTTTTCATTATCGTTGTATCAAGGAAACATACGTTTTCGGGTAAAATGCTTAGCAACACAGGTCAAGATTAACACCTGACGGTTTTATGAGTTTTTTTTTTTCTCTAAAAGCTTGATATGACTACACCTCAAAGTACAGGTCCAAACAAACACATCACCCGATATAGTTAATCTTTTTGGAGCTTCGTATAACAAACGTAGTAGGAGTCTTCTGCTTCTGTCAGATGAAAATGTTGCACCGACAGCAACCCAACAATAAAAAAATCAACCTTTTTGCAAAATAATAATAATAATAATAATAATAATAATAATAATAATAATAATAATAATAATAAAATAACATGTTTTTTAATTAATTCTTGAATTCCTAAAAGCAGACATTTTGTAGATATTAGTTACGGATAACATGTGACAAGATTAAAAATTATAATCAAAACAATATGCCGCATAATGTCAGAAAAACAAGAGACACATCGCATGTTTCATTTGAACACATCTGAGACCTCACTGACAAAACAGCATAGAAGATATAAATACATTGCTAATAAATATGAGATATTGTTTTAATTTATTGTCTGGGAAGATTTAAATATTTATTCTGTTAAAGAAATCATTTCAGTTTTTATAAGACCAAAACCATGTTTTAAAAGTTTTCTTTTAAGGGAATACATGAATGGTATTGGGAAAAAAGCTAAATTCTAAAAACAAAAACCTAAATTCATTTTATAGAAACATATCCCATAAACAGTCGCTGGATTCTCCAGCAGAATCCCCAGTACAAGTTTAATATTTATTTGCATTTCCAGGCTGAAAATACCTGCTATATAACCAGTTTAATACCTGTTTTGGTGTTGCGCTAAAAGCCTCCTGGATAGATCAACATTGTTTATGTCCTTTTTAAAGTTATGGCACATCTGTGGGTGCTGCAGTGCCTAGACACTCTTCACATCTGCTTTCTCCAGGCAAATACAGTCATAAGTTAATCACCCTGTTAGCGGGAAGGCAAGAAGGCCGAGGCAGCCAGCGGGGCGGACCCTCCTCCAATCAGGAGCCTTTTCACTTATTATCATCGCGATCTTTGGCTACCTGCTATATGAAAGCAGGTAAATCTGTGGAGTGTAAGAAAGGAAGGCGCAGGGAGTTTCTAGCCACTGAAAAGATCAGGGGCTACGTCAAGTTTACCTGGGGCTTGACTTTTTTTTAGAGGAAGATCGGCATCAGTGCTAAAATTCTCGGGGCTCGGTTTAAAGTACTCAGGGCTATAGCTATATGAGCATAGCCTCGAATGATCGGACCTAACGACGCACATGGGAAGGGGTACCTCCTGGCTAAGCAAAACTCAAAGTCATGCTCTTCGTCTAAATGAGTAACGTGAACTTTGCGTGATATGATTAAAAAGTTTGCATGGTTGATGTTGTTTTAAGGTCACAGGCTGGATAGTCTGAATGGGTTACAGCCCACTTTTAACAAGTTTTTTTTTTCAACGTTAAAAGAGACTTAAACAAACACCGTGCTTTTGTTCCAACGTGGCCAGCTAACCCCCCCCCCCCACCACCCTTCTAGACCCTGGTCACCCCTCCACCCCCTGATAAACATTCAGTGTAAGGGGGAGGAGTTTGGGGCTGGCAGGACCTCACCAGCGCCGCTTGGCATGAATGGGAGAGTTAATAGAAAGTCACTTGTATGGAGTGGTGAATGGGATGGGGGTGGGGGGGCTGCTCATTAGCCTGCTGGGGCCCCGGCCGCCGAGGGAAGCACTTGATGAGCCCCTGACTCCCCACTGGGGACCCACTGTGATGGAAATGCCGTTATTGCCATGATCTGATGGCGGCTCCTCCCCCCAACCTGGGTCCCTACTGGGCTCCCATCATATTTGACTAGCAAGTCAGGGGTCTGGGGGGCCTTTCAGGGAGAAAAAAGACAATCGGCTCAGCAGCCAGGTTTGGTAGTGAGCAGACTGTAGGGGTCAGCTCTTAGAGACCTGCGGCTCGACCGGGATCTCCCGATCTCTCTGGCCAACATTCCCGTTATGTGGCCTAAATGCAAATCAGCCTCCACGTCTCCTTTCCAGTCATCACACGCACATGCGCTCCGCAAGGACACAGCAACGTGAAATACCCAGGAAAATGGCATCTTAGACCTAAGACCCGCACCTTCTAATAACACAGCATCTGATACAGAAACAGAAGACTCAGAGCCACAGATACACCCTGATTCTGCATATCCGAAATTGCGCTTGGACTATGCAGCCACACTAATTAATAATGTGTATATTATTACTGATAGATACTATGATTTCTTATAGGAAGTAGCTAATGGACGCTAAGACACAGTCAGCAATACTTTTAGACCCATTTATAGAGAATTCATCATACACCCACATTGTGGCAGGAGTAGGCTGGTTGGCAGGAGGATGGAATCGCAGAGATTTATTCTGCTGCTACCATCACTGGCACCAAAACACCCGAAATACGGAGCAGTAGGGGTCTGCTGTTCTGTATGGGGATGTTACGACATCAAGACTTCATGGTGCAGCCCTCTAACTGAGAAGAGGGTAAGATCTTAACTTGTGAACTTCTGGTAGCAAAGGTGCAGCCCAACCAGTCACTCATGAGCATTCTCACATGCAGCACATTTTGACAGGAAGTGTTATTATTATAATAAGTATTAATTGGAATGTGTTATTATTGATATTGATGAAGTAGATCATAGACCTCCAAAGATCTAAAGATGTAACGTAATGAGCATAAACTGCACAGCAAGTTAGAAGATTATAGAAATAGAATAACTTTTCATAGATATAATAAAGGGAATTTAAAAGCCCTAAAAGTTTAATAAACCACAACTTAAGAACTACTTTTTTCACAAATAAAAAAAAAATAGGATAGTAGAGTATAAGGTTATATTTTGATTATGGTGCATAAAATATTTTATAACCACAACCTGGACTGAGGAAGTACAGTCCTCTAGGTACTGATTCAATATCATCAGTTCGTAGATGGGGGCTAATGCCTGCTTGAGAAATGTAACTTATTTGGAGACTGCATTTTCCTGCTGGCCATGCTGTGCCCCCCTCCCCCCACCTCTCGGATGGACCATCCCTCTCAACAAACACTAAACAAGACTGGCAGTAGGCGTGTGTGCAGTGCCAGGCTAGAGGACATGGTGAAAGGACGGGGGTGCGGGGGGGTAGCAGCTAGCCTCATGCCACCTCTTTGGCACCCATCAGTTAGTGGGTTGTGAAAAGCAGAGAGCTGGCGACTGTGACCGCGCGGGACACGCATCACAGGTCGTGCTGAGAGGCTGCCTGACACCTGTCATGGCCGCTTACAGTGAAGAGCCGCTATTCCTGTCCCTTGGCCTCCCCCGCATTTAGGTACAGATGGGGGGTCCGGTGGGGGGGGGGGGGGGGGGGGAGCGGGGTGGGGGGGGGGGGGTGACTGTCTGCCAGGACCAGCTCAGAGCTGGGGGCACCGCATGCGATCTCACAGTGGAGAATCGGGCTGAAGAATCCAGAAATTCTGTCTTGAACTTCGTTACAGACAGGAAGCTCATTTAATCTGGCACACAATAATATTCCATCAATAATGTTTCAGCATTCCAGAACCTATTTTTTGTGTTGGTACCACCTTATGGGAAAGAACAGGTGAAAAGACAAAGAGACAAAGACAGGAAGGAATATTTACTACGCTGCACTTGCTAGGGACGGAAACTGTGGTGGTGAAGAAACCATTACGGATTTACAATAATATTACCTACCATGATTGTCATTCTTATGGTTTAATAACATCGCTGTCATATGCAGTGCTTCTGTAATGGTTTACAGCTTTTCACAGCCATTTTTATTGGGACGGGAAAACAGGAAAGGGGGAGTCAAAGAGGAGGGACAGAAGGGCAGAAAGGAAGAGGAGATAGGAAGAAACAATAAATGTGACAGAGGGAGAAAAATGTGGAGAGGCGAACGGTGCAGGTGTGGGGCCGTTATCTCGGGATGTCTGTCCCAGCGCACACTGGAGACGCTGGGATGTGTTAATAAGGCAGATGGCACATCTTAGAGCTCCAGCTCTGGGCAGAAGGTTCCAGAAAACCAAGGCCAAATAAAAGGCAAAAAACGGGCAAAGCCGTCTGCTTCTCGGGCTACTGGCCGGAGATTCACGCATGCGGAGCTGCAGGGGGCAGCCTGGGAGGTGGGGGCTGCAGAATGTCCCGGAGGGGCAGGAGCTGCCCTGCCTAAAATGGCCCCCATTTACGACAAAATCGGTCCCATCTGCCCACGTCTGCAATTGCCTGCATGTTGTTACTTTTAAGTCCTCATGTGGCAAAGCATGAGTTTGTGTGTGAATCTTAGAGCTGGAGAGTGTCCCTCCTGTGTATGTGTGTGGATTAGGTTTATATTACATTGTGGGAACCAAATGCCCCCAACAATGTAATTAAAACCTGCTTTTTTGACGTTGTGGGAACCATTTTCCAGGTTCCCACAAAGATCTGTGAATGCTAATTACAAACCTATGTGTATGTGAGTGCCACTCCTACTTATATGTGCCTGTGTGTGTGTGTATGTGTGTGTGTATGTGTGTGTGTGTGTGCACACGGCCCCCTCTCACCGTCACAGTGCTTCTCCCCCCCCCCCCCGTTTGCCGCCCCCCCCATCCCCCCCGGCCCCCCCCCCCCCCCCGGCCCCCCCGACCGGGCGGGGGGGGGGCCGAACCCCCCCCGGCGACCGGGG
>JAODKE010000138.1:11650961-11662221 GCA_026779605.1 Mormyrus hasselquistii | reverse complement strand
GGGGGGGAGCGTGGCTGGCCTGGAGCGGCACCCAGGGAACCCTTCACAGGCTGGGAAAGCCTTACGAGCTCAGTGTCTGTCCTTCTGAAGAATAAGGAGTTCCTTTTTCACTCGGCCCCTAGCGCGCCTCTGGGCATAGACATACCATGGTATATATGTTCCCACCGCCACGGCCAATCAGTGCTGGGCTGCTCACTACACATATTTATAGCTCGTCTAGTGAATTTGGGGGTGTGAGATAGGAGTCGACTGGGATTACAGGTCCGGCCTCTCCTGTCGACCCATAGAGTAAAGAGAGAGCAACGTTCACCTGCTTTACCCGTTTCCCAAGGTTGGATGAAAGGCTGCGTAACAGCCCAATGAAGTGTGAATCCAATGCGCTTTTTTAAAAAAATAATTTTAATATTGAGTGTATTGTAGGTGAGTTTTAAGAAAGGTGTAAAGTACTAAAGTAGAGAGAGACGGGAAGGGAGAGGCAATGAGACGGAGAGAGAGAGAGAGAGAGAGAGAGAGAGAACTTGTTTGGTTCAGGAACCATTTAACGACTTCCCCTGGAAATTGAAAAAGGAAATAGTTTTGGGATGGATGGCAGTGGAGGGGGGTGGGGGCTGTAAGCCTATATGAATACCAGATGAGACGAACATGAAGCCAAGCTGGGCAGAAGACAGGCTGGGGGCTGGGACAGAACAGTGGTTTGGGGGTAAGGGAAGGGGTGGCTGGTGTTTATGAGGTCATTTACCAAACTCGTGTTTTCAACATTTCCTCTAGACTTTAATTTTTCGGCTTTGTTCCCCCCTAATTGCTTCCATCCACGTGCAGATGCAGCTACTTCTCCACTCTGAGTTCGCTACAGAAACAGGAAGAGCCGTCCGATCCCCATGCGTCTGCGCAGCCGCCAGCTTAGCGAGTCCCGCAGTAAATTATCAGCTTGGTGTCACCGTCAAATTTACACATACTATCGTTTGCAGCTATAGAGCTGAAGTGCGGCTCAGGTTTAGCGTTTTATATGGCCCTAGCTGTCTGTATTAACGTGCTTGTACCGTGTCCCCAGGACGTATTTGCAATTTTTCATATTTAACAGCATCAAGGCATCAGGAAACAAATTGAGCATGAAAACATCACCTAACCAGAAGCACATGTGCTCTGCTTACGTTCAACAACACATAAAGCCATGTTCAAATCATCCCTGCACCAAAAACAGGACAAACTTCCTAACAAATATCATATAATAACTGCAGTTTGTAGGCTAATGAGAGATTGATGACTACCCTACATAACCCGACATAATGACTATGTTCCCAGGCTCATTTGAACTGTAACACGTGGCTTTTCAGACGCAGATGCTGATTGGTTTGGCAAAAAGTCTCCCTGAAAAAAAACACTTTGATGATCTTTCTGGAAATAATCTAATACTACCAAACTGGCAAGACGTAATCGGCTCTCCGTAAAGATGCATATGAGTAACATTTTAAATAACACATTTTTACAGAAATGTTGTTAATGTATTATGAATAGACATTGTGGTTAAATATAAACACTACCAACCAAATTGCTTTTTCCAAGAAAGAAACAGTTTATTTTACGCTATGGTAAGCTTTACGCTTACTGAATCAAATAAACCTGTTGTATTTTTGCAAATGTGTTCAGCAAATGGTCTAATTGCACTTACATTAAGCGGTCATGTCTGTTTAACTATAATTTAAATGTCATCCTCACTGGCCTGATTTGGCACTGACTTTAATGATTACATTAATTGCTAACTAATATCTTTTAACAATGTGTTGTACTTACTTTTTTTGGCAGTGGGGGGGTACATATGGATATCTAATTTCCTTTTAGTTGGTATTAATTAAATACTACAAAAAACAGGAAGACAGACAATGGGAGTCTCAAAATATATATTCTAAGCTTGATAATGCCTCTGATATTCCACTGTCTTGTGTACAGCTTATAGATTCTAAATAATTATTTTGCAAATAACATTTTACATTATGCGTGTTCTTCGAAAATATTCAAAATGAAAATGTACATATGTAATAATGTTAAATGTAAATGCAAGTTGGCCACAGATTTTTTAATGTTTTCTTTTATGAAGAAATGTTTTGTATTCAATTTCATATGCAAGTCATCCATTATGTTTGATGGGTCAGCGTGATGCTGTAATATCATTAATGAGCATGTAATTAAGTGAGGTGGACAATCTGAACACTCAGCAGTGAAAACTTGTCAGCCTTTGGCCCTGAAAGTATCAGACATTTGCAATTTTTTATTTATTTATTTATTTATTTATTTTTATTTAGAGCTCTGTCCCAATGCAAAGGGCCCAATATCAAATGTTTTCCTATTGGTGAGAGACCTGTGCCCTCAGTCAAGGGTAAACTTGAATTAGAGGGGTTTCAGAGTCTTCTGGGGAGCACTGAACAAATGCAAAGTCTGCGACATGAACGCGCACCTTCTTACCACAGGTTGGAGTTGCAGTTGGAGAACTCCTCTACAATGTTTACGCATTTAGCCAGAACAGTGTTGTGTTGCAGATACTGGCTGGGTTATTAGCATCAGAATTTCTGACAGGAGAGGGAGTGACAGAAGGGGTGTGCTGTGAACAGATATACACAGAGCTTCTGGGGAGGGTCACCTCAAAACAAACAGCCCCAAGGGGACAAAAGGCCAACAGAAAGGATGAAAAGACGCAGGGATTCTGTGGCAGAGAGGGAAATCTCCATGGCTACAGGGACGCCTGCTGCAGCAGGAGGCTCCTAATATGTCGCCACACGGGAAATATCCCTTCAGCCAATATTTATGATAGGTGTTGCAACCTTTTTCTACTGAAGAGTTTCCTGAGAATTAAAGAAAGAACATCATGCAGATTATTCAAAGGGAGTGTCCTTAAAGTATGAACACTATAACAATGGACCTGAATTGGGCTTGTATGTACAGTATTTGAACAAAACTAATTTACATCATTGCTGTGCGATAGATGCTGATGCCGCTGTTATGCGCAGTGCTGCAGTAATGAGTCCCCTTAGTGCCACTACCGACCTACCATTAGAAGAATCAGAGCAATATAACCTCCTCCTTTTATTTCCTGCTGGAGTAGCTAGAGAAATTTGACAGAAATTACTTATTACTAGATGGAGAGGATGTAAGACCAGTCAGATTTGAATGCCCAGTGTAATATTCACAGTACTTCTATTGCATGTTCTGAGCTGAAATTTTCAAATGGCTGACAATTTCAAAGAGAGCTTACCCCGGTCATGACGGTGGGGGCTAGAGTACACCGTGCGCAGCAAACATGGGTAGAGCACGTAAACTCCATGCACAGATAGCAGAGGGGAGATCTGAACATGCAAACTCCACACACAGAGTGTGAAGGTGGGATTCAAACATGCAAACTCCAGACACAAAGAACGGAAATGGCATTCAAACACGCACACTCCATACACAAAAAGTGGAAATGGGATTCAAACATGCAAACTCCACACCGAGAGAGCGGAAGTGGGGTTCAAACATACAACCCTAGGAGAGTTACCCACATGACAGCCCTTTGCATAAACATGCCTGTATCTGTATAAAAATAAACACACTAACGCCAACTTCCTAGTACTTGTAATATTATCCACCATAAGATGAGTGAAGTAAAGCAAATATTTAAAAATGTGTTAACAAATTTCCTATTGATAACAGCAGAAGTTATTGTACATAATCTGTGATATAGTTTCTTAGCTCCAGTATTTCAGATTAACAGGCTATGGAGGAAAACATATTAGCCTAAGATCAATAGCTCTTTCTCAGTGAGGTAGACTTGCGATGGATAGTTTAGTTCTGGTCCCAGTGGGGGCAGTTGCTTGACTTCTCTTTACTGGGTCCTTTGCACAGGTACAGTGTATAATTATAAGATGTTTTTATCACTTGGGAGGTAAGTAATTGGCAGGGCTTCTGGAATATGAGCAAAGCCTTCACTCGAATTCCAGTTTCATTTTTTAAAAACATTGCATATAGGGTTACAGGTTTAGCCTTGAGCCAATCACTTGTCAAAATGAATTAAAGGTAGCTACTGTGTCCTGCCTACCAGGATGATCTTGCCAGGGGCCTTGAGGCATGTGATGGGGCGACAATGAAGACATGTGTATCCTCAGTGTCTGTGTTTCTCAATCCGCTCCTCGGGGACCCACAGACGGTCCGCGTTTTTGCTCCCTCCCAGCTCTCAAAAACGTGGACTGCCTGGCAGAGAGCAGGGAGGGAGTAAAAACATGGAGCGTCTGTGGGTCCCCGAGGACTGTGTTGGGAAACGCTGCTCCATGGAGCGTCTGTGGGTCCCCGAGGACTGTGTTGGGAAACGCTGCTCCATGGAGCGTCTGTGGGTCCCCGAGGACTGTGTTGGGAAATGCTGCTCCATGGAGCGTCTGTGGGTCCCCGAGGACTGTGTTGGGAAACGCTGCTCCATGATCTACAGATCATCACTACAACGCTACTTTAAAACCTGTCGCACACCATGCAACCCCACTGCTGCTGTGTAACGCAATACTCCACAGACTGGGAAGGTGGGGTGTGAAAACACCAGTTTATTTTGATTATTATTAGACATGTTTATCCAGATTGAATTAAAATTACAACTACAATTGAAATTGTATTTTAATTATTTTCACATGTATAGAGATTTTACTGACAGGCTAAATGCCTTTCTCATAAGAATTCAATCAGAATTTCACAATCTTAACCACTATGTCACCTTTTAACCCTTTTCGGGAATTAGTCTACTGAGATAAAGTCACATCCCTAGGCCTCATCAAAACTGCAACACCGCAGCCTTCATTTACACTTAATCTTTTCTTGGCATCTCCATAGCGCCAGAGCATCTTTTAAACCAGCCCATAAACGTGTGCTATGGTATTTACCATCTGACCAGGCTCGGGATGAAATTTAACAGTTTAAAATATACATTTTCAAAACATATTTAATCAGCACATTTCATGAAAATGTGTTAATCATTAATTTTAAAATGCGATAATTATGGCTCCATGGAAGTGAAAAACTGCATTGAAGGACTTTCATAATCTTTCCCTTCTTACAATAGACCATGTAGGACGGGTTGTGATAAACCCGCATAATGTGATAATGGTCACGCAAAATCCAATATTTATGTTCAGTAAGCGATTCAGAAAGTTACCAAGTTTGCATGGACATGCATTTGTTGAAGGCAAAAAATGTTGTGTGATGATCCTTTCAGAAGCAGCAGACATAAAACACACGCCAGATACAGCTTTAATGTATTGGAAATCATTATATGTCACTCTGTCCAAGATCTCATATCTATGAAGACACATCACACATAAGCATGTCGCTCTAATTGGACTGTTACTATAATGTGCTTTAATATACTGCAACAGAAGCTGTGACTTCAATGGATCATTTGGGGGCAATCTGCCGTGTTAACAGGAATGTCTTCATCAATGAGATGCACCCAAGGGGCTTATTCAAATTACTTTAGAACATGAAAACAGAATGACTCTCACACGGCTGTCTTGTATTATCTTTTTACTGTTTTATATATGAAGATTGATGGTTGATACTGTATATGCACACAAATTCTATTTCTATCCAATACATTTATCTATTTCACTTTTTTATTTAGATGTTTATTAACTGTCTTTATATATGGAATTAGCACTAAAATGGCATATATTTTCAAAAAAAAAAAAAAAAAAAAGAATTAACAACAGAAATAAGTTTTTCCTAAAATACAAGCATATGCACATACATTTTAACAACATGATTACATTTCCAAGTACTTATTCCAGGCAACAAAAACCAAATGTTATGACAAAAAAATGTACTGTACTTTACTTTGTTAATGTCCTTTTTCAGATCCAGCTCAGAATATCCCGGGAAAAGGAGGAGGTAGGGCGCCCTCTTGTGTTCATTATCCAGTACGACGAAAACATCTTTACGCGATAAATATCTCTGCAGCTCACGAATCTGGCAGACGTTGATAAAACCTGAAGAGTAGTCACAAAAATAGCAGTAATAACTACTGTTATGGAAAAACAAACATAAAATGGGCTGTCATGAAA
The DNA here is from genome assembly GCA_026779605.1 of Mormyrus hasselquistii. Classification (NCBI taxonomy): domain Eukaryota; kingdom Metazoa; phylum Chordata; class Actinopteri; order Osteoglossiformes; family Mormyridae; genus Mormyrus; species Mormyrus hasselquistii. Next base: position 11,656,150 of record JAODKE010000138.1, on the reverse strand, counting down.
TATCAATCTGCCTGCATAATCTTTGATCTGACCCGACTGCGTTTGGCTCCCACACCTGACACTGGTGGGCAGTCTTCAGGTTGCCTTTAAATGCAGGGTTCATTTCTAGCTTAACTGTCACATGCAGACGGTTGGACGGAGATCAGGGCGTGCAGAATGCATGCCATGCTAAGTGTCGGGTGGGGTAGGTCACCGAGATCAACACCGCCCCTAATTATCTCAGGACCTTACCCTAAACGGCCGTGACACATTGGACAGCTAGAGACAACACAGGTCCATACCACAAATACTACTTAATTAGCTTGTCAGTTTTACTGCTGTCTTTCCTAATTTTCTATCTATCTGCCTCCCTTCCTATCTATCTATCTATCTATCTATCTATCTATCTATCTATCTATCTATCTATCTATCTATCTAAGCACACACACATTACTACAATGCAGTATTACAGTAAAACAACAGCAAAACAGAAAAAATGATGAACTCTGACCCAAAATTACGTGCTGCGCTGAAGGGGAAGGTATTCCCATATACTCAGAGGTCAGGAAACCTGCAGATTTCTGCATTAAAAAAACACAACAGCACTGACCTTTTTTGTGACTTCCGGTATTAGGAGCCTCTGACTGCCATTAAATGGGTTATTTAGTTTACAGGACAAACATCCCCATAGGCAGAGTTCACAGAGATGCTATTCCGGAGAAGCTGCCGGTCTCCGAAGCTGAGCCACTTTCATGTCCGCCAGATTGACTGACGCCGCTCATGTTAACTGCAAGTGAAATTAGGACAGAACAAACACTGTAAAACCCAAAGGAACTACACTTTTTGCAGCTGTTTTTTAAGTCGTAACATGTGTCCACATTGCAGATTTATTGCTATAGTACTCTGAGAAAAATAATGGACTATCTTACTTTTAAACAGAAAGCAGTGGACACAGAAATGGTCATTTAATAAAGGTTGATAGGAATTAAATATGAACAAAGTAACATTGTATACCAAAATGAATTCAAAAGTACCAGAGATGTTCCCTCAAAGTTATTAAACAAAAAGAAATGATTTTCATTGAAATGAGACATTTGCTTCGCATTTACCAGTAACGTCCCTCACACGAGACTTCTCATCTGGTAGAGATTGCTTTGAAACTCTTGATACACAATGCAGAAAAAAAAAAACAAACCAGAAAAAAACAACAATGCTATGTAACAATGGAATCTTTTATGCAAATTGGATTCTTAACCATTTTAAGTTGCCATTGTGAGGATATATGTCCAACAATGGTGGTGATGGTGGGGCTGCAGTGGCATTTTTGTTCCATTTTGTTTTAATCGGGTTGTTTTTTCTTCTTCTTCTTTCCAGAATGATCACTAAAAGAATAGAACTTTTCTTCTTGGGGTATTTTCACAGAATTCTGCCCATTTCTGTTAATTCAATCGGCATTGTCAATTCAATGTACCAAGCTTAGCAGTGATCCCTTTTATGGTTTGTTTACTGTAAACAGCATGATATCCATCTTTGAGGACAGAACCCTTGAGGTAAGATCATCAAATGGCAGGTTTTCTTCTTGTGAGAATTATAAAACCCCCATGGTATAAGATTAAAGTGTGGTGCGCCTAGATTTAGAGGAGCTGAACTGATTAATAATTTCAGTAATATATTAACTACAAAACTTTACTATTAAAATCAGTTTATATTCTGTTTAAACCAATAATGATCAAAACAAATAAAACAAAACAGACCTAAGAAGGTGCATAATAATGCAATATAAACACGTATACATGCACACACACAAACGTGCAATACCGACAAAGCCTGTAAATATGTATTATATCTTTGTAAGAGCTTATGACTGAAGAGTAGTTTACCGTGTGACCAAAAAAAAAAAAACTTTTATTATAGTTTTCCTTGTGAACCTCAACATGTAGAAAACAGGGAGCGATTCAGAGAGTAGCGTGACTGCGCTTGCTACAATTAGGCAGTGATGGACAGCTTGACTCGGCTGCGATTTTATCCACAAGCAACAAAGACACGCGTCGTGGTCTTCGGGGACTCGCACCAGCAAAGGCATTCTTATCTGCTTCGGGGTGACGGCTGAGCCCCCGGGCGCCGAGTGAGCTGCCCGAACTCCGCGCAATTCACCTTGAAAAATGAGAAGAAAAATGCAGGTGGAGGCGTCTAATAGACTAACCAAATATTCTTAGGGATTTAGTTTTTTCCTTTATACGAAAAAGAAACCATCAATACATTTTATGAGTATAACTTCTCTAAAGCACACTGAACAGGAAGGTCATATGATTTATAGCAGCAACCCCGCAGCTTAGTAAACATACACTGCTCACCGTGACTCGTTAGTTATCTTTACCCACATAGACTCAGAGCAGCCGCATACACCATATATCAGGCCTAACTTTGAAAACCCATTTTAGACCGCCGGCCATAGGCCTACATGAGCGCGTGTTGGTAATATTGAATAAAACGTTTCACAGATTCGGGGCACAGATTTCAGATTTCTTGAACTGGCAATAGGCGATTTCCCTTACATGCATTTTATTTTAATAAGCGGGAGCAGCGTCTAATCCACAATTAAAAGTGAAGAGTAAAACTTTGGGCTGTGACGGGGCACAATTATCCACAATTCTTAGTTTTTATCAAGTCATTGCAGGTGAGATTGCATAATAATAATTATTATTTCCGCAGTTTATAATTTCCGTCCAGCAAAATGACTGAAACAGATTATATCCGCGATCTACTGTCACTGCCGATGAACTGTGCAAATAGGCCTATCCATGACTAAATATTGTTAGGCCTATGTAGTTAAACTAATACCTGTATTTGTTTCCAGAAATAATAAATAATAAAACAGACACGCACTTGCACGATTAAACCATTCAGAGAACGTTAAAATATCCAACTAAACAGATTCTGAATGAATGCAATTTCGTTACGGCACTTATTATTAATATTTAAAAAATGTATAAATTATTCTCTGCTGTCAGACATTCATTTCATTGCTTAAGGCACCAGCGTAAAAATGACGTTAAAGGTAAGAAAGGTGTTTTACCGGGTCTTGCATTTTTTATTTAATTTATTCATCGTACGTTTTATTTATCATTGCATGTCGGAGTGCTTATTAGAACTGCGTTATATTATCATATTGAGACGAACCGAATATTACCAATTAGTATAGCGAGTCGTACATACACAACACAGAAATTAATCTGTTTGCCGTATATCATTGTTCCCTCGGGAGGACAATTCTTCTTGCTTGACTGACCGCACACAGCAGGATTTATTCCATTTTTTGCGAATGTGTGAAATATAGCACTTATTCTCCACCCGAAGTACTAAAAATTTAAGTGTACATTTAAAGCTTTAAAGAATTTTATGAAGGCGTCAAAGATTAAAACATTTACTTAACTTACTAAGAAACCGGAGCGAAATTCACACAAATGTATATGAGTGTATGGAAAGCAGTCTGAAAAAGAAAAGAAAAACGTAATTATGTTTTCAGAATGCGAGATAGATTTGCTGAATTATAGTATTCTCCCCCCCAAAAAAAACGACTTTCCTGTGTTGTGCTACATCAGTGTGAAAAATAAAATAAAGAGCTAAGTTCCTTTCGCCTTGAAGGTACCCCTTCTCTGTAGCAGAGGGAGACATAGGGATATATCCTCAGACTTAAGTCTCTCTATCCTTTTCTTCTTAAATTACTTTTATGGCATTATTATTTGTCATAATAAAGAGTGCCCTGTGTTTTTTTCTCATTTGCTTGCTCAACAGGTGCTATCATCCATGAGTATAGAGAACAAATGAAATACTATCCTTCATGCGGAAGAACACCTAACAGGCGATTCCGCTGAAGTGTCTTTCCATAGGGCACATACGCCGAGCCTGTTCTAAATCCACTGCCTTCCCAGTGACAATGCTGTTGGCAGATATAAGGGTAACATCACTGTTTTGTCTGTGTTCACTTTACGATGAAAGATTACCTTTAAACTACAACCCGGTTTTTTAAGATAACATATGTGAATGTATATAGCATTTGTGACAATGACATTTACGTATCTTGTCACTAAACCTTCCCATCGGACATGAGAAAAAAAAAATACAATCGGTTTAGCACTCAATAGCTTAACGTTCAACTTAACTGACTGTTGTTATGAATGTTTTTACTGTGGTAACTGTCATTTCAAGGATGGTTAAAAAAAGGTTGAAAATGACAATATCATGCATACAGGTGAGTTATTTTCCTTTATGAGAATTTTGTTTGATGTTTCCATTAAATTTACATTATTCAGTAGGCCCTTTTATCTGAAGCGGCACATGGTTGAGAGAGCAGGGTTAGCCAGGGCCTGGAGCGACTTGAGCCTTGCTCAAGGGCCCAACGGTGACATCACTCTGCCAATCCTGGGATATGAACTGGCAACCTTCCAATGATGGGCACAGAGCCACACTCCACCTGTGAGTGTGAGTTAAATTACATGCACCGTGAAAATGAGCATCGCCATGGACACCGCAACGTGTATTAGCTTTTACGCTACAGCCTTACGTTTCCTTACCGATTGCTCTTAAACTATACAAAATCAATTAATATACAAAATTAAAAGTGAAAGTGCAAATATATATATATAATGTTTTTCTGATCACACTGTTGGCAGCCACTTTTTTCTATTGCAGGATGATTTGATTTGCTCTACAGCAACATGCAACATGGTGATTATACCTGCTTTAGAGCCCTGGGAGGGGGGGGGTGGGGGGTTCAACAACTGGGCGCCACAGGATGAATGTGGGGGTGTTTTGGAGGGTGCACCCTTGTAATAGGACCTTTGAAATTAGTTTGCTGCTTATGGGTGTAGATTTAGGTGAAGGTTTGATAGGTCGTGAGAGGCATAGGGAGAAGACGCCCTCCTACTTTTTCTAGATTCTAATCGGCAGATTTCCGTACATCATTGCTGCTACAGAGCGGTAAGGAAATTCTACAGGACAGTGAGATTCTCTTTTGTGATAGGATGAAACATCCTACTACCAACTGCGATGCCCACGCCCGCAAATATGATGAGCAGAACAGAGATGACATTATAACCTTCAGAAGAAAACATGAAATCTAAGATTTCAGTGTGAAGGAGAGGTGCACTGCAGCTAGTGATGCATGATTTCTGTCTGAAGGAGAGGTGCACTGCAGCTAGTGATGCATG
>JAODKE010000138.1:11607051-11623622 GCA_026779605.1 Mormyrus hasselquistii | reverse complement strand
AAAAAAAAAACTTTTATGTCAATTGCTGGAAGTGCATTTGCCAAAAGCTACACAATAGTTTGTCCACAGCATACATTGCTAAAAAAACAAGGGGATTTTGGTACCAAATGGTTTATAAGTTATAAATGGTTTATAAATGGTTATAAACAGTGTTATAACAGTTCTCTTTTTATTAATGAATTAGACCCATTTATAAGGAGCAAAAGGGAGCCTTACTGTAAAGTGCTACCAGAATTTCACTTATATGTGACAAAGTTTCATGTTGATCTGTCTGTCAATACGGATGAGACGTGCTTGTGGCAGACCCCCCACAGAAAAGCAGGGGGTTCCAAACCAAGAATCACAGTGGCCCAAAAGTGCCTTTCAATTTCACAAAACACAAGCACAGACCATTGGGGGGTACTAAATATTCTTTTTCAGTGAAAAGGGCTAGATGGTTGGTGTGTCAGCCAGGGTGTCCCCTGTCACGTTCCCGGTGTTTCCTCGGAGAGGATTCAGTCCTCTTTGACCTTTATTCATGGGAAATGAACAGACGCTCATCACCTGAGCAGGAGGCTGTTCAGTATCATTCCATACAAATTCTGCAGGCATAATTATTAATGACTTGGGCTTCAGTGCACCATGGAGGCAGCGAGAAGGGAATGTAATTAGTCGACTGGGAAAATTGGCTGTCTCTGGGGAATTTCACAAAGTCCTCAGTTAGTAGCTATCAAAAGGTCCTCGATCTCCACACAACGCTTGGTCATGACAGCACAGTTTTCATAAAATCGCATCATGGGCGTCTACTTCCAGACCATTACAGGCAGTGAGAAGGCACCTCTGGTTTAACTTGGGGCGAAAAGTCCACCATGGCAGATTTCTTGTGACTGGTTTTTGAATTAATCAGAGTTTACTGACCATCTTCTCCATTCCATATTGGAGTGAATACATTTTTTCATCACTTGCCATTCAAAGGTATACAATCACAGATGTCTCCAGTGAGAGAATGATATTCAGGTCATGGTGAAATGGCCCCTCATACACGGCAGACTGCAATCTGCCACATCAGGTTTTTTCATTCCCTTGGTTGATCATTGCCAGCTTTGATTGTGAATGATTCTGCTAAATGACAGATTTACATTAGTTTGAGGATTCTTTCATGTTTGGTTTTGCACAATTAAGAAAGCAAGGTCAGCTAATCCCTGGAGCAATTGGGACTAAGAGTCTTGCTCAAGAGCCCAATGGTGACATCACACTAACATCCACAGGATTTGAACTGACGACCTTCTGATCATAGGCATGGGGTCCTCACTTAAAAACCCATACACTGCCCCCAGGCAGGATGGACGACAGACTGGGAAATGCCTCACTGCTATTTCTGTCTGCTTATTCGACCTTCCCACCTATGGAAGGTATGGATTAATACATTTATATATAGATATTAATTCAAAAAGCATAATTTCCTTAATTTGCTGCTGATTCATTCAAGTTCACAATATTTCATAGTTTTAGTACAATACACAAATATCGTTCTTCAGTAAAATAAGAGGACAAGTAGCCTGGGTGATTTGTATCTGTCAGATCAGCTTGCAATCTAGGATCAGTGTGTGCTGTTCATATAATCACCTGTATGGTGTCACACTCAAACACTGATGAGTTTCTGATGATAAAGTCAGTGTTTAGCTGCTTACAAAGTGGGAAGCCTTGCATGCTAGTCTAACCCTTCTCCAGTGGTGTGCTTGTGAAGAAATATATGTGACTCATTAGGAAAAAATACATTAGCTGTGGTGCATTCATAAATTACACAATAAACAATTCCACCAAGAGCATTAAGGCTGACTGTCTGCTTCAGGTGTGTGCAGTGAATAATGGGTAAAATTAAATGGAAGTGACATATTGCAGAAGGCACGTGCAGGTTTTGCTCTGCATCTCAGGCTGTTGTTTGTTTTCGCTGTGAATTTGCAAGACCATGAGATTTTAGGGAAATGGGTAACACTTCACTCGAGGGCATATGAATAATGTAGTAGTACATGCTTACTTAATGCATTAATTAACCAGTAACTGAGTGTTATTAGTGTATTAAGTACTAATCCCATGGTCATTCATCATTAATAAATCATGACAGTTCACGTGTTTCATGGGGAAATGGGGAGATCTATATGTCATGATTTGGTCTTGAGTAGTGAATGAGTTAATATGCCATTTTTACCTCCTCAAGTGAAGTCTTACCATTATTAAATAATTAGGTAATTGATAATTAATATTGTGACTGGACTACATGAACTGTCATGATTTATTAATGATGAACAAGCCTAGGATCAGTACGTAATTAACACTTACACTTACTTAACAATTAATGCATTAAGTAAGCATGTACTGCTACATTATTCATGTCTCAAAGTGTGACCAGGAAAGGCATTGTATTTTATATTGTGCTAACGAAAGTATAACAAAAAATACTGTTTTAAGCTATAGAGCAATATGTTAGAATAATAATTAATTAGAAAGAATATTATTTTTATGTATAGCACCAGTAAATGATCTGGACGCGCAAAGATGCCTACAAAGGAGAGTTACAGTGTTGCATGACCTGGCCATCTGACCTAAACACAGCAGAAATGGTCAGGGAGGAGTTTGATCAGAGAGTGAAGGAAAAGCGGCCAATGAGCACTGAGCATATATGTGGGAGCTCCTTCAGGACAGCAGGAAAAGCATCCCAGGAGACCATCTCATGAAACTGGAGTTGAGGAGATAGTCGGGTCAGCCAGTCCCTGGAGCAATTGGAGTTAAGGGCCTCGCTCAAGGGCCCAGAGGTGGGCTCACTCTGCTGACCCAGGGATTTGAACCAGCAGCCTTCTGAGTCCCATCCCACAGAGCTGCCCCCCCCCCCCCCCAACATTTTTTTTACTTACTTTTTTGGTCAGGACAATCCATATATTTTATTTTATATTTTAGATGTCTTAAAAATGAAGAGAATAGTATAAATAAACCATTCTATGGGAAGGAGTGTTCAAATAACTTAATGCTTAATGTTGTTCAATAGTGTTTATCGTTCTTCAAAGGATCCTTGAAGAAAAGTATGTTTAAAATCAATAAAGTTAAATAAATGCAGATATTATGACTGGCAGGTGTTAATAGATTCATAAATTGTATAGGACAAAGTGGGGCGTGAGGGTAGGGTCACTGTGGAGTTGGAAAAATGAGGTCACAAGGGCATTTATTCACTTGACTTTATTAGTAATCTTATAAAATGAGATTCTGTTTATTCGCACACTCGGACACAGAGCCCTCAGATTACACGACCCGTTCAATGACCTCACGCCAGTTTCCACTTTCCTGTCTGTTTCTCAGTTAATAATGTCACGTACTGTAGTTCTGTTGGCTGTACTCCCGGCCAGAAGTCTTCCCCTTTCCTTTGTGCATATCTAAAGGTCATTTTATCTCTTAAAACTGACATTCGTTTTCTTTATGTAAAAGATACATTATATGCTGTCTGGCGGCAGCATTCTAGGCTGATCAGACCTGGTGTCTATAAATAGAGTGGTGCATAATTTTATATATATCATGCCTTCTTCACTGATATGCTAGCGTTGCATTAAAACAAACAAATAAAAAATATTAAAGAACTTGTCTCTCAATAGGTGTCAGAATTGTAAATAAGAGTGTACAAAGTACACACTCCGTGTCTGAGTTGAGAAGCTGCATTTCCATAAGGCCAATAATGGAATGAGTATCATTTGATGGAGGATTTACTAAAGTTTGATAAAATCCAATTTTAATCAGATTGTGCGTCAATGAAAAGCAGGCGATGAGAATTTCCTGACCCTTGTGTCACTTTTCATATCCGAGATGTGACCAGACTGCTATCAATTACTTTAGTTATTAAAATCATGATCACAGACTGAATTTCATCCCTCTTTCTTTAGGTAAGTTAATAACCTTTTAGATTGGGGATAACAAAATGATTTTATGTGCATCACAAGCTCATTATCTCATCCGCTGTGCTACCTGCTCTGGCACGCTGCATTCAGGTACTACAGGCATGTTGGACATTCAGATGTAAATGATGTAATGGGATTGTGTTGTAAAGCTAAACGAAATGGAAGCAATCTGCATTAACATAGCTAATTCATATACACCAGTATCCTCTCAGAAAATCTATGTCCAAAATGTAGTTTCTGTGGCTGTTTCATCATCTTAAAACTTCATCTGTGGGGGAATATATTTGGGCACCAAGTTGTCCAACATCTTACTAAGGGTGTTAATAGAAATTTGGTTGGCCTGTTGTTGCTATAGCAGCATCTAATCTTTTGGGAAGGCTTTACATTAGATTGCTTGATCATTGACGGTTGGATTTGCTGCCATTCAGGTTGGGTACGTGTGTTGGATGACCAGGTCCTTTTCAGTTGAGTCTGTGCGGCCAACCACTTGCTTTCAGATGGTTCAACTTCATCGTCACTCCGCACTGGACAGGGGAGGTCTAGCAGGGCAGAAACGTGGGGAACTGATATGAAATGAAAGCTGATATATACAATGAAACTTAATATATATGGAATGAATGTCGATATATATACAGTGAAACTCTGAATATATGGAATGAAAGCCATTTTGAGTGTAAACACATTTGGTTAACAAACTTAAATTTCATATGCAGTGTTTTTTTCTCTACAAAAATGTAATGTTTTATGTATCAGTAATAAGCAATTTTCATTACCAAAACACACTAGTAATTTAGGTGTTTAAGAAAGGAAAAGAGTCAGGAACACCACAAAGAATGTTGCTGGACATAAGCAGAATACAGGCTCGGTATAAAATGAGTTTATACAAATCCTTCCGGACATCATGTGAAACGTTAGAAGCCGTACTTGCAAATGTTTTTAAACTTAAGCTATAGCTGGGCATTGGTTTGTCATGGCACAGCACAGAGTGACAACCTTATCCAGCATTGTGGCTTATAATCCATGCATGCGAATATACACATACTGTACAAGCACTGATAAACATGTCATTACGGTTTTGCTGTTTACTTCTGTCTTTTAAAAGCATTCACTCTGTAGCATTAGTTTAACACGAACAGATTACCCCATTTCTGCTACCCTCTGTAGTGAGGCTAGCTTACTAGCATAGGTGAACCAATGTGAAAATAACAACTTTAGAAGACAAAAAAATGCATATTCAGTAATGTTACTTAAACAAAAAACATCTTAGTTGCCTTTATGAAAATGCTGAGAGCAAACACGCATTAAGGGAGATCGTGTTGATCGTGATCTCCTTCCGTCTCCCCGCTGTGACCCAGGCCACCCGACGCCCCTTCGTTACCTCCTCTACCTGCTGTCCATATCATCTTTTCCAAGTGGGAAACCGAAAAAATCTCACGTTGTGGTCCACCTTTCTACTACGTGATTTAGCATGACAGCTTTTCACACTGCACGCTTGTCCCATCATACCAATGATAATGCCGCACACAAATGCTGCCAATTGAGTTGTATACACCCACAATGGTTATTCGACCCACAATACACTGCAGCTATTGTTAGTGTGACGTCAACTGCCAGAGACGGCAACAAATTGAGTGACCCTCAAAACTGCCTAAAACGTTTATTTTATTATTATTATTTTTAAATTATCTTTGGCTGGAACAAGTGTATTTTTAAGAAGGGGTACAGCCTCAGATAATCTGGCCCTCTTGTTTGCGCACCTAGGTTGAAAATTGAGCGTACTTCATCATCCACTCTGTCAAATGATGACTGTGCATTACGGCCCGCAGCAGTGCTGTTGCTGCATACATTTGCAACAGTTTCTATAAAACCTTCATTGTTTAAAAGACTAAAAAACACTAGAGCTCGCGCTCCTTCTGCCATGTTTAGACTTCTGACTGGTGGTGGGCGGATCGATCCAAGTATCCATACTAATGTTGGTATTGTTATTGATCAATACCCGTTTAATGAGATCAATATTTTCGTTTCTCTCTTTTCTCTCAAGAATGTACTGCGGCTCTCTGCTTGAGTGTTGCTGCTCTCAATGGGTCGTATTAAGCTGACGTCATTGTCCAAGGTACGCATAAATGAAAACGAGGCAGCGGCCATTTTACCGGGGCGCGAGTGATAACAGCAGCAAGAAAACCCCAAATCTAAGTTTCTTCTGCATACCTTCGGATCATACAAATCAAGGCAAAGAGACCAAAGAGCTGCCGTAAGGCTACAGAAAACTTGGCTAAGGTTCATTGATCAAAAAAATAGATTGAGAGATTGTATTCTGTGTATTTAAAATACTTAATAAAATGCCATTTTAAGAACGCTCATCGATAGGCTTTTAAATCCACCTATCGCCATCCAGAGGTGGAGATTTCAGGTCCAGAAAGTACAAATCCAGACCAAGAATTTGTTTCAACCAACCAATTGAGTCTCTGTGACTGTGACTCTTCATGCTCAACTGGTCGGGCCTCTGTCCTTTGTCTCAGCATCAAACCTGAAATCTCCAACTCTGCCGCCATTTTTCGCATTATTCCAAGGAAAGAAGCTGCTTTGGTGATCAGCGCAAATTGCCTATTAATATATGCAGTAAATAAGCAATATTGCTGACATACAGGACAGCAGTGCTATGTTCTATAACTTGTAAATTAAGCTAGCCCCCGAAGGCTAGTGGCATTGTAAATTAAGTTAATTTCAACAGACATGCCCAGGCAGTGGCATCTTGTGGTTGGTCATATATGTAAACCTTCATTAGCGAGAAATCAGAAGTAAAAGGAAGAACCGACTGGTGTACTTGAAGTTGCATATCATATTGGTTTGGCGCCAAAGTGGTTTTAGCTCTTAAGTGTCATGTGGATAATTGAATCTCCCATTGGATGTAAAACTTTTACTGATTGACATCTCTGGCCCTTTTCGGTGAATCGAACCTGTGTGCTGAGTGCGTGGGGTTGTTATCATTGTCGTAGTTGACTATTCATAAAAAGGGTATTGTAGATCACTCCGCCTCACTTCCTTCAAATGATACGAAGAAATGCCTCAATCCCATTTGTCTGAACAAAATACATCATTTCATAGTCCTGAACACTCGTTATACATTTAGTTTATATGAAACTTTCCTTAACATTGAAAAGAAATACAGAACTTTATGTCTCTGTGCGACGGACATCTCCGACATTCCCTGGTAAAATGGCTGCTACGCACAGATCATGATGTAATGTAACTTAATACAACCCATTGCCGCTCCCGGCTGTCACGTGACTCAACGCGCCACACAGAGTATATTTTTTATAATGAAGTACTGTAGTAGTGGGTCGCTGAGCTATGATCGCAATAATTGAACAGCAGGGCGAGTTCGGGGTTTAATCATTAAATGGCGTTTATTACACCCGTACCACTACAACCCACATACTCGCACTGCCCACGGTGCTCGTCGCCCCGTTTACTCCTCATACACACGGTGGGTGCGCGCACACATACACACACCACGTACAACAATAAACATTAACCACTATACATGACATAACACACAGCACATTTATAATCACACAAGCGATTACTGAAAAGTATTTACAAGCTGGCATCAGTCCAACATGCCACGCTGCCGGCCGGTACCTTCGCGCTACAGTTTTTATTTACTTATAAACTTTGCCCAAATTCTGTCCTGTCCTAATTTATCTAATTAAATTAATTCAGCCTTAGCAATTTGATGACGTATCCACCTTAATTATTAAAATGTACCGATACCGTATTGTACCGGCGATACTTGCCCTGCATTTACTGTGTGTGTATATATATATATATATATATATGAAAGAGAGATTGATATAGATATATTTGAGGATGTTTTTCCTTCTTAAATCTGTTATTTTCTCTCAGTACAAATGTCACGTGTACAGAGAAGCATTCATGCAGCTTAGATTTCAAAAGCTCTTGTGTTCGATAGTCTGCCATCTTCAGACATCCTTTGAAATTCCAACAGGCTCAGCCGGCAGAACGAACTTCACACGCATAAAGGAGACAAACCGGAGACTGGAACATTATTTCCTGCAGATGAAAAGATGCTCAATCATAGATTTTAAGTGCCCTTTTTCTTTTTAAAAGCACAGCATCCCTAATTGCAGTCTGAAGGTATTCAAGTATAGTGGCGCAAGTTGCCCCAGACAAACATTATTCTTGATAGCAGCATTTGTTGCAAATGTTACATCTCATTCTTTTATCTTCTGGTTTGAAAGATCCACTGAAACATCCTTAACAATTCTGCATTCTTTGGCATTGTTATCATTTATATACAGATATCTAAAAGAACAACCAGCCTGTAACCAGTACAGTTGATCTTCAGTTTGGCTTTCTTAGATTTGTGATCTCTTTACCAGGTAATGGTTTGACTAATTGACGAACCCCATGCAATTTTATTGTGGTTTAATTATACAAAATATAATGTGTGTTATACTGCCATTTTAGACAATTTATTATGGACTATGTCACCAGAAGAGTTACTAAAGAACTAAAGAAATGACTTGCTAATTAATGTATTGAGTAAATGGAAACTAGTTTACGGCAGTTGAAAATAACAAAGGTAGTAACAATAAAATCAATGAAAATAAATAGAGATGCTCCTCACTTTCAAGTGCATTTGATTTACAGTAAGATATTTCAGCTTTATGATATTGCAATACCTATGCACAGTCAGTAGTGGTCAGTCTTTGAATTTAAATCTGTTCCCCGGCTCTCTGTAGTAACGGCAAACTTAAACATCTAATACAATGTTTAACATTCACATTTTTGATATTTTGAAAGTTGTCCATCCATCCATCCATCCATCCACCTCTGACTAAGCATGTACATTTGTCAACATTCAGGTCCAGCACTGTGATTTCTAATGGCGCTACAGTTCTGTTCGGGTACAGTCAGCATGTGCTCCTTCTTTTTATTTAGATTTTTCTACATATGCTCTGTTTTTCTCCTACAGCACTAAAAGATGAATAAAAAATAAATGTATAACCGCCCTGTGCTGGAACAGAGCATTTTCCGTTATGTATTCCGCCTAGAATATATTCTCTGAGTGACATACTATTTAACATGGACAGAAAACACGCTTGGGAATGCTGCAAATATTGCAAATCTCATTTTCTCTCACTTCATTTACATCCATCCATTTTCCAACTGCTTATCCTGGACAGGTTTCCAGGAGTCTGCACCACACAGAATAGGGCATGAGACGCGAATGAGATGCGAAGCCCTTGCAGGGCAAATCTACAAACATTCACACTACCGACATATTACACAGTATTGTTTTTCTGGTATGGGTCAAATCAGCCTTCTTCAATAGTTCACTCCATTGTATTTTTGTTTAAAATTTAATTCACAGACATGTTATAAAACACTCATTATAATGACTGAAATACATTTTTTACAAGCATTCCTACATTACAAACAATCTAATTACTTGGAGACCCTACCACCTACATAGTGCAGACTGTAATACCCTGTTACACGGTAATACCCAACACATCACCAGAGTATTTTCTAGCTGGCAAATTAACAATGAGGCTGTGAGACGTCCCTTGTCTCCGAGGCACTGTCTTGAGACTGTTGTTGGTTGAAATTTGTCACGCAATCTGACACGTATTGCATAACGAGTGAGGAGATTACCAACTTCCATGTTCTTTTGCTGCACAATTTATCACATCAAGGCTTAATGATATTGTTATTTGATGTGAAAACCCAAGTAATTATAATATCAAGCTTACTTCAATGGCTTTGGCAAATGGAGATAGCGCAGAGGTGTTTTGAAGGGTTGCCAGGCAACTACGGTATAACAGGGTCATGTCTGCTACTCAAGTTAAATTTTATTGTTTTCATGCATAGTTATTGACTTTTGACTGATCTCATGCTACACGAGGCCAAGTCTGTGACCATACTTTGATGGATACCAGAGAAGCTGCTGCACCTGAACCTCTGAAAGACATAACAAAACAATTAAATGAGACTGACAAGCATACTAATGATGCCATCTCAGCTAGTTTCCAGTAACTCATGCTGGGTGCAAGGCGGTGGCACACCTTGGTTGGCATGCCAGTCCGTCTCAGGGTATATACACAACTAGAAATCTGGACATGGCATTTAGCTGCAACGGCTAAATGTATTGGGAACACGGAAGATATGTAAGTGTACCTGCAAAGCACTACAGGAGGGATATGCAATCTATGCATCCTCATGTTCATGCAAAAAATAGTTGCTTCACAAGCAATACCCTTACAGACATAAATGTAAATATTTATAAATTTCACTTTTATATTGCTATAAATAAATTTGCACAGACAGTATATTTTTAGCAGGACTGTGGTTCATCTCTGTCACTAATGATAAATTGGCAGAGTGATGCTGTTTCATGTGTCGTACTGTTTTAGAAAAAGGCCTTTTAAATTTTATATAAAATTAAATTTTGCATTAAATTTCTATTTTATAAAACAGTAAAGCAAATCATCCTCCAATTACTTATCTATTACAGAGGTGCAGTGAGCCTGGAGTCTATCCACAAGGAATCACAAGGCAGGGGACACCCTGGATTGGTTGCAGGTTCATTGCAGGGCGCGCACACACACACACACACACACACACACACACACTACAAGCAGTGACCATGTGCCAACACTTAGAGAACATTCAGACTACAGTCAGACTAGCTTTGAGAGCGGGAGACAGCAGCACCACCCACCGAGTCACCTTTTCACCCTAAAGGAAAGAACAATTTGGGGAAAAGAATGAAACATCATGTTTGTTTTGAACTAGCTGCTGTCTATCTGTCCATAGTTTAATGCCTGCTTGGGTTCTGCGCAGTCAGTGATCAGTTGAGAGGTAGCAAAAGGGCATCATAAGAACAGTTTCCACCAGCAGAAAAATGTATTTATTTCAACCTATATCAGTGTACAGGACATTAAATCAAAGCTTATATGACTTAAATGTCGTGTGTGTGGAATGGAAGCTGGATTATATGAAAGGTAACAAGCTCATGGCTGCCTTTATGACTGTCATCACACATCCATCACATAAATTATGTAAATATGCTATACCAAAAGCATGCCTTGTCCAGCTATAAATAATCTAGTAAGATATAATATGTATAATACAAAGTTTTATGGAATTGACTGTCTTTTTTGATGATCAAAGCACGCTTGGTTAGGTCAGGTGTCGGAATTGAAACCGAGCACCTGCACGCTGAGATGGAGGAACGGAGAGATGAATAAATGTGGTCCAGGGCAGTTGGGATTCGGTGGAATGCGAGTCTCAGGGGATAAAGTGGTGTAGTGGGGTGGGACTCCTGTTTCACACTCTGTGTTTTCAAGGCTGAGATGACAGGAACCAGCCCAGAATAGGCGGCATTACTGGAGCTGACAGCTACACTTCTGTTATTTTACAATATATAGCTGTATGCAATATATATACATATACATATATATGGATTTTAATTTATCTATATATGTCGTGTTTATTATTTTTACAGTTGCTACCATGTACTGTGTACCCCTAGCTCCCCTGTGTGTTAATGTTTGTATATTCTCTATTTTTATTTATTAACTATCATTCTCCTTTTCCCCTTTCCCACATGTGTTGCACTTGTCTTGTTTTTAGTGTCTGGACTTATATATATATATATATATATATATATATACTCTGTGTGTAGATACTGCACTGTATTCTTGGGGAATGTTATTTTGTGTCATTGTATGCTGTGAATTGTGTATAGATGGTATGACAACAAAGAGGCTCCTGACTTGACTCCACATGTGCATGGAATAGCTCAGCGGGCAGCCCTGATTGCTCACAGCTCCCCTCCTGCTTTGGGGTTTCACCCCCTGCTCTGCATGTGTGCCATTTGCGTGTTCTTGCCATGTTACGTGGGTTTTCTCTGGGTGGTTTGGTTTCTTCCTGCAGTCCAAAGGCATGTAGTTAACTTAAGGTAACTTGTGTATGGTGATCTAGAGAAGGTGACTGTTTCTGAGATGCTGGAGTAGCAGTGTCTGGTAACGACAATTACACCACACTCAAAATCATTTAGATTATGGTTCTCAGCTGGTGCTTCTTTACAGTCAGTGATTCTCTTGACCTTGTCTGCATGCCATATGTATTGAATTGCAGCTGCACGATTCGATGAGAGCAGGATGTTAATCTTAGCATGCAAGCCTTTGTGACCTGTTCAATACTATGTTTAAATTCCTTGTGAGGGCATTTGTGAATATGTGCCGGACAGGTATCAATGCTGCATGTCATAAAGGTTAAGTCGGATATAAGACAGGGCAGGTTATGTAAATCTAGCATCTCTGCAGACATATGCCTGGCACTGTGTGGGTTCAGGGACAGAAGTCCAATTAGCAGAGATGTGCTGTTTGTTTTCAGAAGCGAAAAAGGAAGAGGATCCGAAGCTGAGACTTGGCTGAGTTGTGCTCCGGGGTGGAATGAATGACGAATTAATCAACAACTGTACTTACTGTACCACAACTTCTTTACCTGACCTTGACCAAGCAGCAGCTATAGCCAGTACCAGTCCAAGCCAATATGGCGCCCTAAGCGAGCATCAGTGCCGGCGCCCCCTATCCAAGGTAAAATGAAAGTGGCTGGTAAGTCGGTGCCCCACTCAGCCTTGACCTAGGCAGCCGCCTATACCACCTACAGGATTGAGCGGCCCCAGCTTCAGCTGTATGAACAGGCATCAGTGCCTCCGTCCTTCGTCTCAACACCAAATCGAATTTGTTAAATGAGCAGCTAAACGACTTAGCGACCTGCCCCCCCCCCTCCCCTCCGCCCCCATTCTTTTCCTCCATTTCCAGTTGCAATATTGCGATATGTAAACATCCCCATCGATCATTGTCTTTGTTTTTCCAAGGATTGACCTTTTATACTTTGTATGATATTTTTCAATAACAAGCAATTCAAAAGGTTAGAAATAATTATAGACTGATACATTTATATTCAAAAAATGCAATATAAATGCATATAGTACATATTAATTGTCAGTCAAATATGGTACAGTATAAATTTTCCGAATTAGTATTCTTTGTACTGTTCATAATAATTTTAGTATTATATGTTCTTTTTTTGGTGACACTTTACTTGACAGGGCACAAATAATATAGTATTATACTATTACTTATGCATTAATTGACCACAAACTATATCTTATTTACATACTGTTCTCCTGTTGATTCATCATTAATCGTGATGCATGTTTTATCTCTAGCAGTTAATATATTTGTTTCATATCTGTAAATTCTGTAAACCATTGTGATCTACTGAAGGAGCTACTGAATGAACAACTCATGAATAACACAAGTAAAATACCGATAGCATAACTTACAACTAAAATTGAACAAATTTTCAGAACCTTTCATTCTGTCTTTTTTTCACGCCCACAATGTAATAATAATAATAATAATAATAATAATAATAATAATAATGATGATGATCCAATTCACACCCCACCATTGTCTTGGCAAAACTATTCTTTTCACTATTATTCTTTACTGATTTTTGTTTCTGTGCTTGCAGCCATTATCTGTTCTTGACAAAATTATTACTCACAATACAAATAATCAGAAGCATGTTGTTGCCAATGGCAACGCATTGACCAGCTAGGGAGTCCTGTTCCCTGAAGGCTGTGGCACCAATTCTGATCCCAGCTATGTGTGCCTAGAGTCTGTATGCTCTCCCTGTTCTTATGCTGGCTCCAGAAACCTGTGATGGGCTGAATGCATGCCCCTCAATTCTAAATAGATCATGGTCGTCA
Source organism: Mormyrus hasselquistii (assembly GCA_026779605.1). NCBI lineage: Eukaryota > Metazoa > Chordata > Actinopteri > Osteoglossiformes > Mormyridae > Mormyrus > Mormyrus hasselquistii. Next base: position 11,609,888 of record JAODKE010000138.1, on the reverse strand, counting down.
GTGGCAGTGTCCTGTTCCGGGTTTCGCACACTTTACTGTGACCCTGCAGTAGAGCAAAGGTTATAGGGGTGGTTGTGGTTCAGTGGGTCTGGTTGCTGTGCTTATAATCCAGTGATCTTCAGTTGAAATCCTATATCTGACAGACTGATATCACTGTTGAGCAGGGTCTTTAACCTCAATCGCTTCAGGCACTGGTTGACCCTGCTCTCTCAGCCCTGCATCACTTTGGACAAAAGCATATGTCAAATAGATGTTATATCAATGTATGAGCAGATTTTAACGTCAAAATTAGGCCCGAACAAACTTTTCTTTCAAATCACACTAACACACAAACCACTGGAATGTTTCAAGAGGCTGCTTATGGCAAAGTATATTTTCCTTGATTATCCTGTAATTGTACCGTATCCTACATTTGGAACAGAGGAACAGCAGCAGCGCATCATTGTATATGATTGCGATGTGTTATTTGTTTGATCCCCTTCCAGAATGTTCCGCACGTACCGTCTTCTCCCTGTATGAGTATCTCAACCAGAGCCTGATAAGTCCCAGACCACTAAAGGAGGTGCTGGTTAGTTAAACAATGAAGGACTCACAACAAAGTTCACAGCAGCTTCTGCCCCCTGGGTTTCATTGTTATAATTGTAAATTTTCCAAATGAAGCAGGCATACATTAGCATGTTTCAACACGAGTGCCCTTTCTAACATCAAAGAACAATTACACACTTCTGGGAACGTTTTCAATTAATTGGACTTGGGCGTATTCTTCCCTGTTTGTCCCTGCACTTCACTCATGTCATTACCTCTGTATGTCTGGAGGGCTATGAAAGATTTGAAAATGAAACAGGGCTTTAATCAATTTCAATACACTCTTGAATTTATTGTAATGAACTTTTATGTTTCTGCTTGCCATCGCCGATCCCAGTTGCCCTGTCTCGTTAGGGCTGCTTCATTTACGAACAATTTCAAATGAAACAAATTAAATAATTAAATACTCTCAGATGAAGGTTTCTTAAGACCGGCTATTTATCCACTAAATCATGTGTAATATTTTGGTTACAAACCTCTTAATATATCCTTAAAAAGCATGGATCAGAGGATGGGGCACGGATTTCCCCGGGTTAAGCAAAGCCAGGTGCTGAGCACCGTTCACTCGTGCCTTATTACTGATAATTACGCTGAACTTTGCGATAAGGTAGGTGAAGAGCAGATTCACTGCAGAATCTGCTTTGAAAGGGTTCAGAATATAGTTATAAAGGATTACTGCTATTACAACAATTATAGCATTATGAATGTGATCACTTATTGAGAATTTAATTCAAACGGCTGCCAAAGTTCAAAATGCATTAATCCTTGATAAAGTCTTCTTGTGTCCTGTAAGAAGAATTTTCTTACCGAGGTGGAGCATTGCCACTCAAAGGAAGGGCAGAGAGGATCACTTAATCTCTCACTATCATTGGCTTACATTGTTGATCCTCTAATGATGGTCAGATTTGCGCACAGGTTGCATAAAGTATATCAACCATCTCCAGAAATTCCACCATATGTATCCACCATGAGCACGGTGCTTCATCAAGTAATCAAGTCAGCTGTTGCTGCGTTTTCAAACTTTAATAATAAAAATAACTGTCATCAACACCACCCCTCAGCACCCAGCATCACTGGACCTAATGTTTGCTTGCATGTTGATGTGATCACCACACCTATGCTTCAGTTCCCTGTCAAAACAGGAATATGCAGCATGAGGAATCCACATTTACGTGGTATAGTATGGTGCTACCAGCTGATCCTCAGATGTATAACTCACTCATTCTGAGCTATTTTGGTGACATCTACACTTCATCAGTGCATTTCGAGAGTTGTATTCTGGTTTATTTTACCATGCTTCTTAACTGATGCGCTGATTATTTTGCTACCATGAGAAGACTTACCTGAAAAATCTGCCTCTAGATCAGCGATTCCTGGGACTTGGGAGGCCTTTCCAAGGTACAGGGCCTGGGCTGGGGGGTTCTGGGGCAATTCCCAGGCTGCAAAAATACACATAATATGTAGGTCCGGCGTGATATATACTTTTTCCTTGACTAAAGTATTGAACTTGTTTTGGGGGTCTGTTCATTATCATTTGTCATTAACTCAGCTGAGGTATAATAATTGAACATCTGCCACCAATTATTGATACAGCACATAATATACGAATGCTGTTAACATGTAAATGAGATCCCAGGTTTTATTTCTAATGGAACTCTTAGTCTGTAATGGCAGGAAATTGCATTATGAAATGCTTGTCGGAGACACAGAAACAAGTTCCATTACTGCTGGGAGACATGACAAAGGATGTCGGCATTTACTACATTAATCTCCTGTTGTTTGGGGCAATGCGTACCGTCGCTTGCTGTCAGATGTGTTACATTGCCAGCAGAGCTTCCTAACCTCTTAATGATCTGATTCTGTAGTTTATACTACAGTAGCTGACTGTTGTCCATTCATCTACACCCTGTATGTGCTATGCATCCGACTGTAAGCTTTACCATTAGAAGTGCACAAACATATCCACCATTAAGCACGAAGAAACACGACGCAAGAACATTGAAATTGCGGGGAAATTCACGCGCTTTTTTTCTAGCTATTTCAAAACGTAAAGTTATAATACAGAGTTTATATTCTATGTTTTATCCGTTCACATTAGTTTTTTTTTTTTAGATTGTTTAGTGATTGTTCATGCATCAATTACTTTTAGTGGGTGGGAAGACCAGAGTAGATGAATGTAAACATACACACTGGTCAGTTTGCATTTTTTTTATTATGAAATGAATCAATCATCCTTCCAATAAATTATGCGG
>JAODKE010000138.1:11584863-11598481 GCA_026779605.1 Mormyrus hasselquistii | reverse complement strand
ATATTAGTAAAGTGCTAAATTAAAGTAAAATTAAATTCAAGTATCCCCAGGATTAAATCGCTAACCTACGGTCAAACCTGTTGCTATGGATATCATTTAATTAGAATTCATTATGAGAGATGGGAACATTCTGGAAGGTCAGATCTTTAACTGAGAGCGCAATTGTTCCATCTCACTCCAGGCTTTTAGGCATTTCTGCTATGGACTTCTAACTACTTTTGTGTGACTCAAATATGAAATCCATGCTGAACTATTCCACTATCTTAGCTCTATAAAAAAGGATCCATTCAGAATGAGATATGACTCCTGTTATTTAACTCTAGATAGAAAAGGGCACTGCTTTTTTCTATTATTTGATAGATATTTAATTTTTACATCTCTTACTTTTTATTATTCAATAATACATTTTCTTGTATTATTCTTTTTGATGATAGGTCTTCTCCATGGTTTTCCAATGCTATATATGGTTATTTAATATATGAATAAGTCAGCTAAGCCTAGCCAGAGATGGAAAATAAAAATGGTTAAGTGGTCCTTTCAAACAATTCTCCTTCATCTCCAGAAGGGGCTGCAGTGACTGTAATTTACCTTTCAGTAGCAAATTCAATTACACAGACAAAACCTGTTATCCCAAGACTGACCCCTTTCAACAGAAATGCTTTCTGTCTAAATTAACTGCTGTATTGATTACGGATTTTCACTTTTAATCTGCATGGGTCATTGTTGTTAAAGTATTATATAACTCAGTTTTTATTAGGATTAAATAATAAATCACACAAGTATATGATCCATTTTAAAGACTAGAATCTGTAGCTGATGTATATGATTTTGTCAGTTTCATGTAATCTGTCATAGAAGAGTGAGACTTAAATATTTCTGTTACAGGCTTTGTTACTCAACCTAAAACTGAGTTGTTATTAATGGTAAAATATGCCAATTTTATTAAAATTGAATGCAGAAGAGCACTTTTCAGCTTCAGTGTTTGGTTTACTGAAACATACAGCAACATGCACTCTTATAAATAGACACAGAAAATGAACAGGTGATTTTCAGGTGGACTGGGGAAGTCACCGCCGTCCCAATCCTGGGGTGAATTGTACATCCCTCCCCTCCGAAATACAACGGGAAAAACAAAAGAATCACAAGCATAACTCTTTATGTGGGGGGGTTTTGCATTAATTTTGCAAGTTATACAAACAAAACCATAAAAATCTCACTTTATACACTCATTATTCCTAATGCTACCGAGTTTATATGCATCTTGAAAGACAAAATGAGATTTTGCATCGTGTATGAGTATGTGAGATAATATTAAATGACATCAAACACATCCTCTTCAGTCACCTTAAATTTCACAAGCAAATATTTGCTGCTGCACTGCATTTCTGCTTGTGTCTATATTGCAGGAGGGCCAGGTATATGTCATCTATAATAGCTTCACTAACTGTGGTGACAAAAGAGGTCTGTCAACAGCATGACACTGACACCACTGGTGACACAGAAGTACAGTGAGTATGACCGAGCAGCTGTTTGCCACTGAGCTGCGACGCTCTAGCCTCAACCCCCACTACTCAGAAAACAAGCACTTATCCTTTGTGTGACAAAAAGCATAAGCTATTTCTATTCCATACAAATATTGATACATTTTGGGAAACCCGTTTTGAAAAATATGCATTGACTGCAATACAATAACTTATCCTTATGCTATTTTATAGAACAGCAGAGATTATATTACATGGTACATATAACATGCCTCGTCAGATAAAAAATGCACAAACACATGCATCCATCTGTAGCTTTGCCCAAACATGACATGTGAGGGGGGCATAAAGCAGGAGTGCAACCTGGGCTAGGGGTCAGTGCACTGCAGAGCATAGAGAATCATACGCTATGCTGCCCCACACAGGCAAAACACTGTAACTACGCTGCCAATGGAAGTGAGAAATAGGGTTGCTTTGGTTTTAAGTGTAGATTTTGTAGGTACTGTAATTTTCACGCTCTGTTTTCTTAGAAACTGAAGATGTTTTGTTCCAAGGTAAAACAAAGCCTAAGAGACCCGATTTCAGTTATTTTAATATATTTGTAGTTATGGTATTTGGCCTTTGTATGGCAGTATGGGCAGTATGGAGATGCTGGTTAACCTGCCTGCATGTCTTTGGGCTGTGGGAGAAATGCTGCATGACACAGGGAGGATATGCAAGCTCCACACTCACAGACAAACAAGGTGGCATCTAAACTGCAATACCCTGAAGATGCGAGGCAACAGCGGTACCCACTAAGCCCGCTGGCACCATAAAAACACTTAAAACATATAAATGCTTTTCGGATGTCATTTTGCATACTGTAAATAGAGGTGCACTGATCCAATGTTTGAATCGGAATCGCTGGTACTGCTCACTGGACAACCACAATGCCCACGCACCATTTCTAGATTTGCCTGTGCAACATATGTAAAACCTCATGCACTTAATTAAGTAACTGACTACCATGGACGTGCAATATGCCTTTTTTTTTAATGGTCATTGCTATATATAGATATTAACAAATACATGATTCGGGTGTAATGTGAATGAATTGGGCTATTTAATAAAAATAAAGGGTCCCCGACCAAATCCCATTTTTCAAGCATGATTAGGAAAACAGTAGCTCAGTTAATTGGACGTGAAAGAGCCCAAGTTGGCAACCCCAGTGAGCTTGGTGACTTCTGCCTGCTGTGACGTCATGCGCAGTACGAGGAGCTTAAGAACATCAGATAACGATCCGGAATTATTTTATGCTTATTTTATTCACAACAACTAGTAGCACAGGGATTTACAATCTAAAAACAGACATTTGAGAGGTAGAAGTAGTGTTTAGTGGAAAATCCCACTAATCAAAATGCATACAATTGTGTGAGACAATGCGAGTAGTATGAAAACAGCAATGGATGATTTTGGAGTTGCTAGCTTGGGCAGTTTTCCGCACTCGTGGAATACAGGGGTGGCTGATATCACAACAAAGTGTAAGTCATGCTGTTGCCAGGAGAAAAAAATTGTGGGGCATTTTAAGCAATTGCCACATGCATATCATTGCTTGGAAGATATTCAAATTGACCTGCAAATGCCTCAAAAATGCTTAAAACAAGACGTACAAACAAGGTGTTTCTAGTATGTTTGTATGTTTCTAGTAGCCTAATTAACAATGCTATTTCATTTGTATTTACTAGTTTAAAAATGTATAAATATTTGCATATCATATATATATATATATATATACATATATATATACATATGCATGTATGTATATGTATGTATAAATATTAAAGTAAACATAGGTCTTATCTGTATCAGTATTGGCAGTTGTGTATCGGAACTGTATTTTCAACTGTAAAATAATGAAATAATGTAAAATAATGAAACTGTCAAAGAGTTGGACTCGAGATAATAAAAAATGCTACGTCTTCTGTCCCTGAGACCACTGGATAAAAATAAAAAATCATCGGGTTGTGAGGCTGCTGTCTAGTTGGCTGTCTCAAGGATGACAATATACACTACATGTAAATAGTCTGACCACACCACCCTGAGACTTCCACCCAAGGACAGATTTACCGTTAACCCAACACAGTTAGTCACAAAGTTTCATTCACCAAAGCAGAGGCATGTTTCCAGGTATCAAAAAAAATGAACAGATTAATACTATGAAAAACAATTACATAAAGCCTCATAGCGGGAAGGTCCTGGTTTCAGTCCCTGGGTCGGGTGCAGGCTCTGGTGACCCCAGTTGGGATTAAGTGGTGATGGATGAAGCCTTAGTAGCCCTTACTAATTCACACACCGGGTGAGAGCTGTAACAGGCTAGGTTTGACTGGTAGGGAGGCGTGCTCGCCCAGAAAGCTCACACGTGCTCTGAAACACCAAAGGGCACTTGAAACACTGCACTCTAATACAAAGGTGTTCAAGCTCACAGCCCTGTTAACAATTAAACCACTGGCGGCGAAGATGGATTTGTACTGTATGTAGGGCTTCTGCCATAATGGCGACTTTCCGGAACACAAGCCAAATACAAAATTAACGAAGTAACGCCGTAAAATTGGCCCAGTACTGATAATATTACTGTACCAAGAAGATAACATGGAGGTGAATGTGTGCAGATGCCGAAACCACAGTGAGACGAGGAATAAGCAGGAGCAAAACAACAGCGGCTGGTCTACACTTCTGAATCCCCCTTGGCTCATCCCTCGTTATGCCTGCAAAAACCAGAAACACTCAGCTGCAATTTACAGCTAAGCAGCTACATAAAACAGTACCTGAAACTAACCTGCCAGTATGACACACATACTATAAACTATATTAAAACAGTCATACCTTAGCGGTTCACAACCCAGCAGCGAGTTAGGGGGCACCAGCAATCAGGTGGAGTACGTAACCACCCGTTCAGGTCAGCCAGGAAATGAACAGCACAGGGGACGAGCTTAGAAGCTTATGGACCCGCAACGAATGATGACAGCAGATCCTAGGCGCAAAAAAGAGCCACCAGACAGGTGACCACCGGGCACATGCTCAAGACCGTGGAGCCCCTGCTTCATTTTCAGTGCAAGGACAGGCGAACCTTGCTCAGAGTCATGGTGCAGGTGTAACACTACCTGGTTTCTCAGTCATGTTGTCAGAATCTTAGTAAGTATTTAAAATTACAGCCGTTTAGTTTTAATATAATTTTTACATTTAGATTTTATTTGCTAGGAGATGCTTTTAAACAAAGGAATCAGCCAGAATCAGTGTCTGAAGCAGTTGGAGGTTAATGGCCTTGCTGGGGGGGGTCAAACCTGGGACGTGAACCAGCGACCTTCCGATCACGAGCAACAGAGCCCAATAAAAAAATTTAACATAATTAAACAAAATAATAATAATAATAACCATTCATTTAGGTAAAATGTACAGGTAAAGTTAAGTTTATATGCTTAAGCTACATTAGTAGTTTGTAAGGATAATGGGCAAAAAATAAGGGCATGAAAGAAAAGAAGGCTGACTCACTGTTTTAAACGTACAGATGGAATTGAAATGTTGAGAAGCTCATTGGCTTCACCGATAGTTTTGAAATTTAAATTTATTCTCCCACTTTACTCAAACCATTTTCCTGGTATAGAAGGATTATTGAAATTACTCTTGTCATTCTTCAATAACGAGCTAATGTATATGTTTAGATCTTTTAGCCAGATGTGTAATTAAAGTGAAACATGGGAATGGACATTTTTCTACTTTGCTTGCACATTAATTAGAAGTCTAAATGTTTTCTCAATACCAAAAAAGTGGGTAGCATTGCTAATCAGAGCCTATTCCCTGGACGTCTGTCCTTTTCTATTGAGCTGATTACTTTCTGGTCGACAATGGGTTTGTTGCATTAGCTCCCTCTAATTAGCAGAAGGTGGTGCAGCTCTTTGATCACTCGCTCGCATGCTCCGAATACTTCAGAGGCGCCTTTGAAGGCAGCCGGGGCGGCGAACCTTCTCTCTGACACTAGCGAGTTCCCCTCCAGGTCCCTCAGAGCAGCTCTGCTTTGCTCACACGGCCATCATCTGAGTGATGGCTAGCTTGCCCATCATTACAAAGATGAGAGATGGCAGGTTGTGTAGGATATGCTCATTTTCCAGACGGCGGGGTCTCGAATAGAGATAAGTGTTATTGGCTTACATGCTTATAAAGAGCGATACTCTCATTCTCCCTCAGCCTGGGGCAATCGAACCTCACCTGACCCCAAAGTTAGATGCTCTGCACACAGTACGCAGACATGAGAATTTGCCTGTCATTGACACTGACCCATGCCTGCACCATATCTCTTACTAATCTCCTTCCAGTGAATGCTCTATTGCACTCAATCAATAGTTTATCAGACGAATTTAGGGATTCAGTATGTACCCCAGTTTTGGAAATTTGAAACACTTACTGCTAGATTGCAATCGTCAGGTCTTTCTATGTACTCGGAAAGTTGCAATTGCGAAAGAATGTCTGCTGAACAGGTCATTGATCTTTCCTTGGGTTATTGGTTTGTAGAAGCTATGTCTACATTAATCGCATTATGAATTGCGTGAGTTGCATGACAGCTATGTAACATAGCTTGTCAGGTGAGCTTATGTAAATAACTGATCAGGTGACCTAAGGGATTCAGTATGTACTTTCAATTTTGTTTAAATTACATATTGCTAGATTGCAATCGCCAGTTACTTCAGTGGACTCTGATAGTTGCAGTAGCGAGAGAATGTCTTTGCTGAACAGACCATTGATCTTTCTTGGGGTTATCGGTTTTTATAAGTTATTTGCACATTATTTGCATTATTAATTGCATTAGTTGCATGATAGCTATGTAACAGTTGAGTTCAGTGCTGGGATACCTGTTTCCTACATGTATCTAATAATTAGGCAGGGAAAAAATGTCTGGGTAATCATACGTAATTCCAAGGTGAGCGATGACCAGCCATGGGTTTGCTGGTAGCTACCAAACCAGATGACCTCTGTGGCCTTTCATATCTTCAAATCTTTTAGTAGCAATATTTAGTGGTTTAGCTGGATAGAGATTAGAGAGGTTTCTTCTCTCTTCAGCTTGCAGAGCATTTATTTAGCTGTATTTAGGGATTTTTAGTTACTTTATTGTAGTATAATAATTGTATTCAAGAACAATAACATTATTGCCCTAAAATTAATTGTGCTGCTTCAAACAAACAAAAAAGTATTCCTTAAATAATTATCTGTGGAATAACAGGGAAAAAAAACATATTTTTGATTGTTTATATGCAATCCTACTGTTTCTATTGTTTTCTGAATTTGACTAATTATTATATATTTTTAAATTTACTTTTTATAAACAAGGAAGAAAAACTGGCTTAATCCCATAATGATTTAATATTTTTTGTCTGTTGAATATGCTAAAAATGAAAGGAATTTTATCCTAATATTTTTATCTTCATAAAAAGGCCAGAATAGCTTCATTTTCTGCTATTACTGCTTACATAAAACTAAGCACATTTATAATAAATTAGTTCTGTCTTTTATATGATAGCAACTAATGCATGCTCTGATTTATGAATTAACCTAATCAAATGTACCACAAAAAGCTGAAATTTCCGTCTTCTTTCTGTGATGACCTTAAGCTTTGTCATCAGGAGGGTCCTGAGCCGAACAACATCAAAGAACGGAGACAATACGTTAGCATAATGTACTATAACATGTCGGCACAGAGGGCGGCAAAAAAAATAAAGACAAGAGGAAAACTAAATGAACAAGCCTTTGCTCACTGACAGCAGCCATGAAAGCAAGCCAGAATTAGATTGAGCTTTTGCCAAATTAGATTAGTGCAGAGGAAAGCATTGATTATTATGGTTGACTTACGATTATGTTGATTTATACTGTAGTCCAAATCAGTTTTTGGGTGTATGAAGCACAGATCATTCTCACAAACATGTACTTGAAAGCAATAACAATCATTTCAGCTTCATTATTTGACCAAAACACTTAATATTTTAAGAAGTCGCTCTTGTCCCTGGAGTCATGCCCTGTGATTGTTGGCTTTAGATTTTATGCAATCCTCTGCTGGGTAATCTTATAGAAATGATTTGTATTATATTCATATTTTATTTGTGTTGTTTTTTGGAAAGACTATAATGTTATCAGAATTTAACTAAATCCAATTAAATTTATAGCAGAGTCTTAAGCACTTATGTAAGTCGCTCTGGCTAAGGGCGTCTGCCAAATGCTGTAAATGTAAATGTAAATGTAAATTGTTGAGTATTGCCAATACAATAAACAGTATGGAATGTTGTGTGCCCGCCTCTTCCCAGAAAGCCCATCCATCCATTTTATGTACCAGCTTGTGCCATGCAGGGTCATAGAGGTCAAATAGTGATTATATAATCCTTTTCAAATATAACTCATAATATGTATACAGACGTGGTGCCATTGAAGCCCTACAGCCACATCCGTGACATTAGAAAATTGCAATTTCATCCTGGCTGGCATATATCTGCAGAATTTAATGTACTGTAATTCATTGCTCAGTCTCGTCTGACTTTGCGCATACCTTTTAGTTGAGCTAATCTCTGACATTTGCATGTATGGCCTTTTGCAGTGCATGGTCAATTTCCAGTATATCTGTCAATATTGTAGCAGAGCATGTGGCAATTTTCTGGTAACTGTTTTGTCCATAGAGTTAAAATGATGTGTGACAATGTATGGTGTGTCACAGGACTATACTGATATAGCAAATAAGGGCAAGTGTTGGAGAGTAACTAATTTAAAATTTCTTAATATCATACTTAAAAAGGTCAGCAATTATTAAGCGTGTTTTTCACCTCAGGCTATAACACTAATTAACTCCTTGTTGAAGTCGGAGGATATGACAGGTAACATTCAGTCAGCTAATTTGAGAATAATGGTGAAGTGTTTACCTGAGCTCATGTTAATCCATCTAAACTAGGATTAAACTCCATTTTATACATTAAACCCCATTTTTCAAAATATATAGTATAGCTGTTGTTATTTAAAAGGTAAATGTTCAGGTCTTCGTTGTTATGAAATTATATTCATAGGGATTACAAAAGGTGTTGTTAGTTGAATTGCTGTCTATACTGTATATGTCTGTATTATTAATTTTTCACACACCTCAACTGTCTTTTAAACCCTTGGTACAGGGTGCTGCTTTAATAACTTTTGATTTTTTTTCTGATCTTGACAGCATTATTGCTTGCAGTGCAACTAATCAGAAGCCCTTCTCTGTTGACAGGAAGCACAGTGCTGCTGTTGGCCACACTGAGCTACCCTGAGGATTGTGGGATTGGTTCTGACCCAAGTTACTGTGTGTGTTTGTGCGTCCTTCCTGCATTTATCTCTGCTTGCTACAGACACTCCAGTTTGCTAAGCTGAGCCGTTCTCTCCTCATTCCCCATAGTGTGCTATGTAATGGCCTGGCTCATTCCCCATAGTGTGCTGTGTAATGGCCTGGCTCATTCCCCATAGTGTGCTGTGTAATGGCCTGGCTCATTCCCCATAGTGTGCTGTGTAGTGGCCTGGCTCATTCCCCATAGTGTGCTGTGTAATGGCCTGGCGTATTGGTCGGGTGGTCCCCTGCTTTATGCCCTGTGCCTCTGGGACAGACCCCAGGCTCACCATCACCCTGTTTTGGAATGGGGCTTATTGAAAATGCATGGATACTGTATATAAGTATTAATCCTTCATTAGACACACTGTGGTCTTTTTTTCATCAATGCATTAAGCTGCAATAACTCAACTGTGAGCATAAAGGTGCAATAAATTAGGAATAACTGAGACCGTGGTTGATGAACTGGACTAAAATGTTGCAATGCTGTAGCTATGCACTATGAGGAAAATTGTATTTTAGACATTAAAACCCTATTATTCAAACAAGTATGCTTGGTTTTGTTCTGGGGCATCGCAATGGCAATGCAATGCAGTTAGGCATCTCTGGCGACCCTGACCATGATAAGAGCTTATAAGATGGATAGCTGGATGAATGGATTATGTCTTTAAGCATAAACATACTAGAAGCATATCAACGACAGACATCCCGTCCAGGGTCTCTTGATGTCTGGCATCCTGACCAGGATGAGCGATTAGAAGATGGATGATTTTTAACAGCTGTTTACGACATGTTGAATTTTGATGTGAAATGAAACCATGTACCAGTTATAAAAGGTCAACAGATCCCAACAATATATAGTCACATGGGAATGAACAACAACATAATTTAGCTCTGATCTATGATTTATGGTGAAGTAGGCTGAGCTCAAATAATTTTAATACTTTTAATACTCAAAATTACAGTTATCCGCTATTGCATCTTCTGTGGGGTACACCACTATTGTTAATAGCATACTGTAGGTCACTACACATCCATGTTATATTGTAATTAGAGTGACTTAATATTCCCTTTTGCTTAGATTACAAGTATCAAGAGAAACATGCCATGTATGAGACAATTTAATATTTTTGCAAATTGAACTGACCTTACGAAACTTTATCAGTTTTTAACAGCCCTAATCAGTAAAACACAGACGCCAATTAATTAAATGTGTAATTACTAATAAGTGACTTACATGCATACATACATATATACATACTGTCATGCCCAGCTCCGTACGATCCAGCTTCCTTGTTCACCTACTCCTCCCTGGCGTAATGTGACAGAATGACAAGTCTCCAAGAAGACGCACCGCAGCAGGGTATTGATCTTTGGCTTACCCTGCTGCACAAGGTAGCGTATTGGCGCGAGCTGCCAGACATCCGTGAGGATCCCGGCTTGCTCGCCCTTGCTGAGCGGAGTCGGGATCTTCTTCAGGGAGTGACCCCACAGACGGAGGAGCGCGACATGGTGGAAGTACGCTCCCTTCTGCAACAGCTCGTCCTCCGGGTGACAGAGAAACAGCCCTTGGGGACCTCTGGACTCCCGCTCCCTTGCCCTTCCGGGACCAACGCCCTGTGGGACCCGCCTATCAGTGTCGGGGCTATAGGCATCGGGCCCGGTACCCGCCCGCCCTGTTCCCTTGCTCGCCCTCGCCCGCAGCTCCTCTGGCTCGGGGTCGGCGGTCGCTTCCGGGTCCCCCCCCAGTGCCGGTCCTCGGCGTCGCCTCCGGCGCCATGTTGGTCGCCTCGGAGCCCCCCTGCTCCGGCTGGGCGTCAGACGCGGTGCTGCAGCTTCCCCCTCCTGCTCCCTCCATGTCCGCTCCATCTCTCCCTCGCCCCGTTCCCTTGGCCCCTGTGTGGTCCCCTGCAGCTCCTGCCTCCCTCTCACCTGCGGCCCCTTCGGCCGCTGCCCGTCGCCACCCCTGGGGCGCCCCCGGTGTGCGTGCCTTTTGGGGGGGGGGGGGGTCTGTCACGCCCAGCTCCGTACGATCCTCCTGTGTGCCTCGCCCACCTCATTACCTCGTGTTTATGCCCGATTGATCCCACCTGTTGCTCGTTGAGTTCAGCTTGTCATGTGTATTTTGTCCGTGTCTCAGTCTGTATTCCCCAGACTTGTCATTGTAATGTCTAGTGTATGTCACCTTGACCCAATTAAAACTCGTTACCCGTTCTCTTGCCTGCCAACCTGCTTCCTTGCTCGCCTACTCGTCCCTGGCGTAACGTGACACATACATAAATAAATATTTTGCAGTTAGATGTATTCTGATCCAATGTGATTGTTGTGCGTTTTATTTGTTTATTTGAATATTGGATATGTAGTAGCCACATTTTCTGCTTCGTTCATAAAGCAGTTCAATATGTACTTTAATGAATTTCTTGACTTACCTTTTGCAAACATCATTATTTGAAAAATTTTGATCAAGGTTAATGTAGTGTATTTCATTACTTAACGCCCGTCATTGCCCAAGGGCCACAGGTAACATAGGTTTTGGGGGGGAAAAAAATTTTATGCACAGTATTTTTCCAAAAAAACTGCTTTTCAGTGCCACAGCTACAAGAGTGTCATATATAGCAATAGAGGAACAATTTCCGTCATTTATAATATTGCAAATAAATTTATCATAAATATTGCTGGTTAACAGAAACTTATTCATCATGCAACAATATGTATCATTATATTTTTGTGTTCAGTTAGATGCAGCCTCATTTTATGCTGCTGAAAGTATGTATTTGAATTCAGACCATTTTTTTATGCTGCATTTTTCCAAAATGACCCTTTACATAAATATCATTAATAAAGAAGCAGTTTCAAATTATGAACACAAAAGCCTGGCATTTTCCAAACAGACGTGCATTATTGGGTTGTTTGGCATGAATTCCATCTGAAGCAGCTTATTATGAGGAATCAGACTAGGCCCCTTATCTTTGTTTGACAGACTTTCCATTTTTGAAAAATAGGGAAGAAAAAAAAGTTTCATTTGTGCTGTATTTGAAATTGCCGATGAGGTACAACCCAGACACCAGTTAGGATAATGGTTCATGGATCAGAATCGTGACCAAGAAATTTCAGATTCAAGGTCACTGAAGAATCTTCTTTGATTGAAATACCCTCCCTCAAAAGCAGGTAAAGTTTACAATGTGTCAATCATGTATACAAATGCGAGGATTTCAATCCAATTTCTAGCATCCAGGAGTACATACAATCTATTTCATTAGTATTTCCACAAATTGAAAGAATTCAGTTCTTTCGCTCTCTGCCAAGCCCTATGGTCTTGTCTTTAGCTAAATGCTGCAATATGCCATTGTCAGTGGCTAGTTAATTGCTGACATCTTACAGGCAAGTCTTTATGCTCCTAATCCAGATTTGCAGCTAGAGTGTGATTTGAAAGACCTCCGTCAGAGCTCATCCAACCATTTTGACAGCAAGGGTTTAAATCAAAGAAGAGACAGCAAGACAGGATGTCATAATGTCACCTCAAACAATCTCAGCCTTCCTGGATGACATTATTAATTAGCAAAGCCAACCTGGTGAACATCAGCTCCTCTTATTGTGTCATAAACCTGATCCACAAACCTTTAGGTGAGTTACTCTCACCAGATATTGACAGCTCCTCCAGTGTTTGACAGTAGAGTTTGACAGTATATTTGAAAGCTATCAGGAATACTTTTAAAGGAGACTGTAACAGTGGGGTGCATAAACTAAAACAGAGATTAACAGGGAGTCAACTCCCACTAAAATTTTGTAGAATTGAACGCAGAAAAAGTTGAAATCGATGACCGTCTGACACAAATCTTTGAGGCACTAGCTAAGCTTGAAGGAAACTGAGGTCAAGGCAACATCACTAGTGCTACAATAGCTGTTAAAGGGGGTGATGCTAATTGAAAGGTAACTTCTCCAGAGAATAAGGCTGCACCGCTATGCTCATTCCTGACAGATGTATGCTGGTACAGTAGTGGGTATTGGGACTCCGGTACAGGCACAGCACCCCAGTGGAAGCTTGTGGTAGGTATTCAGAGATATATAGAACATGATGGCAAACTGACTGAATATTGCCCAAATCTTAATACTCTTACCATGAATTCACGCCTCAGCTAACTAGTAAATGACAACAAAAAGCAGCACAGAAACAGACTAACACTGCTATAGATCTGTCATAATTAAAAGTATAATAATAATCATTACACAGGTCTACAAAAAATGTTTTTTTTTTCAGTTGCCAAGGTTTTTTGAATTGATTTATGGTATTTTCTGAATTCAAAAATCAGTTCCTACAATTACTAACTGTGTCCCAGCAATTTGCTCACCACAGTGTGAATGTCATCACTGGGCGTATACAGGACTGATGTAGGCTAACCATTTGCAAAGCCCATAGCACTTCTGCTTTCGGTGTGTCGGTTGAGGAGTATGTACTGAAGGCATTGCTTGTCGTGGGATCTGGAGACACTACCAAAGCAGGTGTAGGCCTATCTGTAGAGGTTGTACTTGCAGGACTGGCAAACAACTGAATGGGGACAGTTGTTGACCGACTTTTGACAAAATGCTTGTGCTTCTCTCCCCTTATATGTGAGTCACAGAGGTGTAAAGAGTACCTGAAAACCATACTTCAGCAAGAGTACAGATACCTTACTGTATAAATTACTCCATTACAAGTTACGAGTCACCAATTCCAATAAGACTTGAGTAAAAGTCGTAAAGTATCCAATTTTAAAAGAACTTAAGTATTTTACTCGTA
>JAODKE010000138.1:11569398-11584763 GCA_026779605.1 Mormyrus hasselquistii | reverse complement strand
ACAAGTACAAAGTAGCCAAAAAAATACTTAAGTACAGTAACGAAGTCCATTTACTCAAGTACTTTACACCACTGGTGAGTCAATGGCTTTAGAGCCTATTGTTGCCAGTTTGATGACTTTTTTCGGAGACATTTTTCAACCAGCCACAGTACTTTTTCCTTGAAGTATTGACATTAGTAACAATTAATAACGATTTAATATTGAATTATTTAATCAAATCATACATTTTTCCTTCCTGTCACTGTTAGATGTTTTACATTTCTTTTTTGCATGATGTTAGAATATCTCAGAAACTAGAGCCAATCTGGCAAAACTGAAGTCATATTCTTAATCAGCACAAACTTAATATAAAACTGTTCAGACATCGTTGGCACCAAAATCACTGTATACCAGTATTATTATTATTAAAATTGCTCCCAGTGTCTGACCTGCTCGTATGATCTTTCTGCGTCCGATGCCCCTCTCATTACCTCATGGGAATTTCTGATTGTTCTCAGCTGTTCTGTGTATTTAAGTCCACGTCAGAGTTTGTATCCTCAGTTCCGTCATTATAGTGTTTTGTGCTTTATCCCTGGACGCCTCCATTCACCCATTAAATCTCCTTTCGCCCCAGCTTTGATGTCCTTTACCCGCTTCCCCGGCCTGTGCGCAGCGGAACGTAACACTCAGTCATTCGATTTGATTGATCTATAAATATAAAGTTAAAGTATGATTATAAAGCTATTTCTTGTCAATGTGTTTTTTATAAAACACAAGTGTAAGCCTGTAGGTGATTATTTGGAGACTTATTTAATTTACTTCTTACAGTATATGTATCTGTAGATAGATAGATAGATAACAACAATAATGATGATGATATTATTATTATTATTAATAATAAATAAATAAGTACCATAGTTACATTAAATACTCCAACAACCAATAAAATTAAAGATACTTCAGAAAAAGACAGATTTGCCATCCTAAACTTGATTTGAACCTGTGTTTAGCTACTCTTTCTGCGACCGGTAGACTTTCAGAGGCTGAAGCGCGGTGACTGAGACGGCACACAGTGGGAACTGTCACACTGAATCCCCCCACCGAGATCTGCAGCGCTGTAAATAAAAGTAATGTCACATAACACTGACATATTACTGTAACACCCACTTGTCAAGGAACTCTGGGATGTGATAACTTGATCACGGTCGCCTAGAGGTCCCTGAGCACTGGAGGCATCCTCAGCTGTGCCAGAAATTAAAAAGGGAATATGTTTCGTCTCGATGCGGGCGTGTTACACCGAGTGCTGAAAGTCATCGGCTCAACACAACAGGCTCCCAAGTGTGTCTCTGAAGATCAGCACAGTGAACGTGCACCGACAAGAACAAGAATTAAAGAGAAGCTCCGCAGGGTGGAGTAAGCTGCCGGAAAAGGATGCGTTTTATGTCTAACGCTGTAACTGAGAGAAATTTTTCTGTTTACGAGCGGAAGATAAAGAGTGACCTGCCCTGCCCGGGCAGATCGGTGACGTCCGATCCCGCGCACTCAACATCTGTGATGGACACGGCTTTCTGCCAGGTTCTGCCATTTTTTGAGCAGCTCCAGGCAACCTCCACCCCCCTGGTGCCCCTGTCACTCAAAGCGGGGGCTCACACAGACCTGGAGTGTAGAGTATTGCAGATCCCTCCATAAGGAATACCAGTGAATAGGAGGGCTATATTGAGTGATATATATTGACATATAATACAATGTAAAATTTCTCATATTAGTTATATCTCCATATCATTTTTTGTTCATTTTTTAAAACAATTCAATACAATGTTAAAAAAGATTGTAATGCTTGCCAATCTGTGTTGATGAAAGAAATTTCTGAAACAACGGAATTTAAAAGATTTGAATTGAATTTATATTAAAATTTGTTTAGAGCAGGGGTCTCCAGCTCTGGTCCTGGAGTGCTACTATCCGGCAAGTTTTCTATCCTTCCTGGCTTCTGATGAGCCACACCTGCTCCTGGTATTTACCCAAAAACAGGTGTGGCTCATTAAAAACCAGGTAGGATAGAAAATCTACTGGATAGTAGCTCTCCAGGACCGGAGTAGGAGACCCCTGGTTTAGAGAAATCAGCCCTTTAGGTATTTAGAACCTATTTTATTCATTTGAGGGGGGGTACAGAACTTTTAATTAAATAACAGTCTGTTCCTGCACTGGGGTGGCACACTGGGTCAGTGGTTAACATTGTTGCTTCACACCTCTGGGAAGAGGGTTTGAGTCTCTGCCATATTTGCATGTTCTCCCCCTGTTGTTGTGGGGTTTCCACCATGGTATTCCAGTCCTCATCCCCCCCTCCAATTTAAATTGGCTACGGACTCCTGGCAATCCTGAATAGGTCAAGTGGTTATAGAAAATGGGTCCCTACAAGAATGGATTGATATATCATCCATTTCAACAGCAAGGCAAATACTATTCAGATATTCCATTCATTTTGGGTACCACTTGTCCTCTTCAGGGTCACAGGGGTCTGGAGCCAAGGAACAACAACATTCATACTATTCAGGCAATTCGGTTAAGTCAGTTCATGGTTTTGAACTGAGGGGGTTAAGAGAGCGACAAAGTACCTAGAGGGAAACCCCAAAGGTAGAGCATGCAAACTCCACACACATGGGGCCAGGACAGACACATGAACCATGGTCCCACAGATGGGGGGCAACAGTGCTTAAAAAAGGTTAAGTAAATGTGTGTAAAATAAGTATAATAAGTGCTATAAAGCATATAGCTAATGATAATCAATAAAGAATTTAAGCATAATATCCAACACACACCCTGGCCTATAGCTGGTACAAATGGCGCTATCCTGCGGCCTACAAGATAAAAGCATATGGCACCAAAGCGGGTTCAATAGTCTTTAAAAGAAAAAAATACATGAATGTATTAATGTACTGGTTTAAATGCGTTTTGAGGATAATAAAACTTAACGGTGTAATGTGAACGGGGTCACCGGATGCAGAGAGCAAAAAGGGTCTGGCAGTTTTAAGTGGTAAAAGCAGTAGCTGTGTATTGTTAACTGGGTGTTTACACACTATTTCACATCGATAAAAACACAGCCATCCTATTTTTAGGGGCGATTCATGCATATTGCATGTCTAGATATGTCAGTCAGCTAATGATCACAGTGGGGGAACGGGGCGTCGGCGCAAGAGCTGTTGGAGTCGTGAGCGATAAGCCCATCAGAAGGAAGCATCAATGAAACAAAATGGACGCCGTTTAACCGCTGGTTCTGAGTGTGAGAAGCACACAGCCAGCAGCCCCATCCTGGCAGAAAGCACATTACCTATATTTATTAATCTGTCTTATTTGTAAATAGTATAAAATAATATATTTCCAATTTAGATAAAAGTCGATCTCTAACACTTTATAATAGTTCCGTAGTTAACAGGTAAATATGCAGGAACTAAGCAGCAACAAAGGAGTAGTGCTTCATTAACACCTAAATAAGTACTATTCACTACTAAGGCGTTATGGTTAATTACTCAATAGGTACAGTAATAGTGAACTAATTATTATAGTCGTTCGCTAGTACTTCATTAGTAACTATTGAGTATTGCAGGGCTCATTGGGAATTATCTACAAACTATAGTTTATTTCTAATAACTACTTTATCATTACTCGTCAAATGAACAGTGCTTTTTTTGGACTAACTGGGACGTATATGCTACTGTTCTCAATGGTTTTTGGCATTCTTTTCCTTTTGGAAAAACAGGCTTGTTTCTTCCTACTTGTTTGTATGACATACAACTTATTCTACAAAAAGTTACTGCCTAAAATATGTATACAGTACCTACATTTTAATTGTTGTTCTTTGTACTTGCGTATACCCTTAAAATGATGTTACAAACAGCCATTCCGAACGTAACTCATTCGTAGGTAGAGGAGCGTCTGTAATTTAAATCAAGTAAGAAACATCTGTAAATGGTATGTAAAACATTTACTTATGATGAACTGTGTCACGGATCAGCCTAGGAGATCCCCAATGATGTCACAATTAATAAAGGATTCAAGCATATCCCACACGCATGCGGACTATAGCAAGGGAAATGTGTTTTTCTTATAGCCCAAGAATTTAGGATATTGTTTTTTTATTTAAAAGAAGGTGGATATTATTATTTAAGTACATTTAATAAGGACATTTAATAGTAAGCTGCATTTAGAATTAATCGCTAGGCAGATGTACCATGCTGATAGCCTGTCCTACGGCCTACAAGGTAAAAACAAATAGTCAAAAGTAGTCTTTAAAAGAATAAAATACTTTACAGGTGTTTATTAACAAACCATTTTAAATGTGTTTTAAGGGTAATAGCTTTTACCAGCATGCTTGTAATGGTGCTCTGGGTGCATCGATTTTTTCTAGCTAGAGACAAAAGACAGTCTGGCGGTTTTAAACGGTAAAAAATAAAAAATAGCTGTTTGTTAACGTGTCAATTTAAGCAAATGTGCTATTTTATGTCAGTAAAAACACAGCATGTCAGGGGACAAATGGCCGCAAGCCCTCTATGTTGTGAGCAATGTTTTTTTTTTTTTTGGGGGGGGGGGGAGGCATGAAGAAGCAACATGGCCGCCTGTAGCCATAGCATATAGGGTACAGTACATGCCAGCAAAACGGGGGTCATTAGTCTTTAATAGAATAAAATACATTACAGGTGTTTGTTAATGTACTGGTTTAAATGTGTTTTAAGGATAATAAAACTTTTAGCAGCGCGATTTTAACTGTGTCCTGGGGCTCATCGATCTTTTCTAGCTACAGTAGAAATGAAGGAGGGTATCACGTTTTTTAATGGTAAAAACAATAGCTTTGTTTTGTTATTTTAAGTAAATGCACTATTATCTAATCTCCGCGAACTTCGGGGTTAGGCCACACGTTTTCGTCAACATGGCATCTGGTCTCATCCAAGACGATACACCTGGGATAAAACCGCTAGGTATGACGGATCCACCCTTGGCAGTCTTCAACTGCAATGTCCCTGCAGCCAGCATCCATGGCATCCAGGAGTGACATCTGGTCATGTGGCTGATGGTCAGAAATCTTCCACCTCCATGCAGAAAAGAACTTCCTCTATGGGACTGAGGAAAGGTGAATTGGGTGGAAGGAAGAGACGGACCAGACTTGGGTGGACTTCAGACTATTTTGTGATTGCTTGAGAGTGTGATTGAAAGCCACATTGTCCCAGGTGATGACAAAGGGTCCTCATGTTCTCTCCCTCCGGATCCTGCTCTGGAACCAAAAAGCCAAGGAGGCGCTCGGTATTGTAGGGTCCAACCTGACATCTAGGAAGGACCAATCCAGTATTCGCCAAATTTTGCTGCACACGTTGTGATGTTTGTCCCTCTCTGTCCTGGCACTTCAACTGTGCTTAAGCTGTAGAACTAGACATTGAATATATACACTATACTATCTGGGCATATAGTCGCTGGAGCTCCTTGACTGTCATTGTTCCTTTCAAAGGGAACCGTGTAGAGCTGCTTCATCCATACTCTGTGTTTGGACAATGCATGAGTAATAGTTGTGAGGCCGAGGCTACTGATATTGCGAAACATCCCATGGTCCTCCGCAATTCGAGTTTGAATTTCATGCAATTTTATTGCATTATTGGCTACAACCATTTCTACATTAGCAAGCTCTTGATCGCTACTGAGGAGCTTTTTTCTTTCCCCAGAGGGAGGAAGATGTTGCATCCTTTGAAGAAACAGAAAAATACAGGAAACGTGCATTACTGTATGGCCGTATTGACATGGCCACTGAGAACAGAAACAATCCATGTAAAATTCAGTACTTACCTGTTGTCTTCTTGAAAGATACGTATAATGGAGGCAGCCATGGACCACCTCAGATCGGGCTGCAATCTCTCACCAGCCTCAGTGAAAGGCCGCACTTAATTACATGATCAATGATAGTTGCACGTATTTCATTACTGACTACTGCTCTTTCAGCCCTTGGAATACCATCACCACGCATTCTTACACCTCTACCTTCGGCCCCTTACTCTTCCTCATCCAAACATTACTTTATTTGTCTTTTCCTGTGCATGCTCCCAAAAACATCACTCCTCAAGGTCCTCCTTTTATGTGTCAATGTAATTGAAAAAACTTCAGCACCTGCCTCTGAAATCCAGTCTAGAATCAGCTGTGGTTGGCCTAATTTACCCAACATAAATCAGCTGTGTGTCAATTATTGGATTGTTTGTTAATTTTCAGCTTATTTTTCAGCTGATGTGTTATTTGTAAAATGATATTATTGTAGAAGTAGAGGTTTT
Source organism: Mormyrus hasselquistii (assembly GCA_026779605.1). Classification (NCBI taxonomy): domain Eukaryota; kingdom Metazoa; phylum Chordata; class Actinopteri; order Osteoglossiformes; family Mormyridae; genus Mormyrus; species Mormyrus hasselquistii. The sequence goes on along the minus strand of JAODKE010000138.1, from coordinate 11,578,482 downwards.
ATACCATAGCTAATGTTTGGGATGTTGTTGTTTTTATTGTGGTATGTTGTGTGTTAATATTTGTAAATAAGACAAAAATGATCCATTATTTTGTTGGTGGGTATAACTTGTCTGTTAGGAAAATGTAAGCATTGTAGAAATGTGTTGACTGACTGCATATTTTGTGAAAACGACATGGAATTTGTGAATGGCATGGTCACAACAGACCGATGCTGTGTGAGTTTTGAAGATGTGACACTTGGTTGGACAAATGCTTGTTAGCGACTGAAAAAAACTGTAAACGGAAAGGAAAATGCACAGTAAATTAAAAAGAAACTTGTAAACTGAAATAAAAATGAAACCTATATTAATCACAAAAAAGTGTCAGACTTTAATCTGTAAAAAGCAGATCTTTAAAAAGATGTTGCTGCTGCTGAAATGCCCCTTTCTTCACCGCGACTTCAGTAGTTATCGCTTCCATGATATAGCAAAACAGTGGTATATATGGCATGTTCCACAAATCGAATTTAATCAGCATAAGGATACACTGAATTTATAGCAATTATTAACCTTTGGGCATCACAATAATTAATATTTTAGGGATACTACTAATCTGCTTATTGAATTGTGAGCGAAAATAATGTCCAAATAGTGTGGAAAAGCAGGCGTCCATTATCTAAAGCCCTGCAATGACCTACAGTTTGTTATTGTCAAAATAAAATTAACTGGCAGCCCTAAAATGTTCATCACATGTAAATGTTTTACATATAATTTATAGATGTTCCTTAACTGATATAATTTGCCTATAAATTAATACAAGTCATTTACAAATGTTTTTGCATCTCCCTAATCTAAAGTCTAAATAATTCATCACATGTAAATGTTTTACACACGATTTATAGATTTGCCGTAACATTTTTTGGGTGAGCGTGAGAGTCTGAAGACGTGAGTGTCATGTCAGATGTGTGAGAGTTGGTAACCTTGCATTGCAATCCTGCTAGCTACCTGCTAAAAAGGCCCACGTATCTGTGGCCGGGGAAATCCCACTCCAGACACAAATACAAATTTGCGTCTTTTATTCCCTTTATTTATGTTAACATTATAGGCGACAGCTTTATGCAAAGTGTTTCCATAAAATATTTGTGATCTTTTCCTATTTAATCATTTAGAAAAGTTTATTTAAGGTTTTGCAAATGATTAGTTAGCCCGTAATTTGTTAATGCTTATAAATGTCTTATTGAGGTTTTATAAATGATTAGTTAATGTTTAACTAAAGGCTTATATATGTGGTTTAACTGAACATTATTATGAAATCGTACTGAATTTTTTGATTGTATGGGATCGGTGTCGTATATGTGGTCAATGACAGGAACATTGTTATGTGGCCTGTGATTGTATGCTGTTTGTTTTTTGAGGGATGGGCCTGCCTGATACAGCACAGTCGCTCAGTCTGGAGCAGTGTTATCTCGCAGCTCCAAGGCGGAGGGTATGATTCCCCCCTCTAGTGAAGGTGTGGAGTTAGCATGTTCTCCTTTCTTCTGCATAGGTTTCCTCCTGGTCCTCTGGTTAGTCTCACAAGGGAATTCAGTGGAATATGTGCACCTCCATGGATCTTATAGATATGACCGAATAATTGGTAACACTTTACATTAAGTGCACTTTCATAATGCATCCATAGTGCATTCATAATGCATTCATAAGCAGCATGCAAGAACACCTTAACATCCTAACATCCCTTACCAGCTTTAATGTTACGGTATACATGCATGATGTTTATGAATGTTATTAATATTATTGTGAGGGTGTACTGAACATTTTATGAATGCAATATAAAAGCATTATGAAGGTGCAGTTATATAATATAGCGTTACTGAATAATCTTAATGAAAAGTGTAGGTTTGATCTTATGTTTGCCGTGAATTTAAATTTCCAGCCTGTTTTAATGATGATACAAAACCTCAGTATTGCTGATCTCCTTTGAAGAATGAATATTATCTGGAAACGCTGTACAGCAGTTACTTCTCTGTTTTATTCCTAATGGGAAAGGTGTTTGATTTTTTGATTATAATAGAGCAATGAAGCAGGAGATTGTGCTATTTGGACCCAACTGTAATTTATTTTATGTGTGTTTGACTTTCCCTGGAAATTTATAATGTGGTTCCCTATCACACAGTGATTTCAGGAATTAATTTATCAAATCTTAAATATTCCTATAAACCAGGATTTCCCAAATCTGGTCCTGGAGGGCCATTTTGTAAATCAGTCTGCATATTTCCCTGCTCAGAAACAATTACTAAACCTGGTAATTAGTTGATTAAGATGAGTTTGAGCAGGCAAACGTGGAAACTATGTTGGATTCTGACCCTCCAGGACTGGAATTAGGCAACCCTGCTACAAACATTAAAGCAGTCAATGAATGCTTCCTTAGCATTTGATTAACAAACAGGAAATCTAGAACACCAAACATGAAAGGACATTGATACTTGTGTGGGCTCCAGGCCTAGATGGTTATCCATTGTTTTTTTGGTTTGAATGATGTATTTTATTGTATTATTAAGTTCTTTGGGTGTTGGATGATTTTAGAGCTACATATTATGGTCAGCAAGCATGATAATGTCTTGAAGGCAATTGTTATTCTCCTATTACAGGGAGGGTATCAAAAAATGGGCACACAAGACAGAACTAAATGCATGTTCTGTTGTTGTGGACATTGATCAGTGGAAATAGTCATGAATGTAATCTTGTTAACTGTAAACTCAACTCACTGTACTTTTTAAGTGTTAGCACAATGTAGTTGTGTAGGGATTATGTTGCAGAGTCACGGTGGGTCTAGAGCATACACCAGAGTCAACATGACAAAGTACTCTGACATTTTATTTTGGATTTTTGACTTAAATTAGCATTCCGGTGAACAACTGTCAAGTGACCAATTTTTCTCTTTTCAATAACCACCTATCCATTCCTGTATAGGATCCCAGTGAGTCTGGACCCTTTCACAATAAGTACAGACTAGTACAGACAGACACCCATGAAAGGATGCCATTCCACAGCAGCACAAACACAAAGTCGGGCATTATAGGCGAAATTGACACACTGATTTCACCTAACTGCATGTCTTTGGACTGCAGCAGAATACTGTCGTGCCTGCAGTAATTGTGCAGAAACACAAGAAAAACTTGCAAGCTCCACAAATATGGGAATGAGGGCAAGGCGAAGCCATGGCACTGCACTCTGTACCACTGCACTGCCACCCAACAAGATGACAATGAAACCAAATGCACCAGTGAGCTGGACAATACCTACAGTACGCAACACAAATTTTCACCGGACACAACATTCCGTTCTTAGGGGAGAGTCAGTGTCTACACGAATAATATGCCATTTATCAGATTCTCTGCTTCAGGCAAGATACCTCATTAAACACTAGCAGAGATTTGGTAATAAAAATACATTTTTAGTTCACCGAGTAATGTTCAATTTACCTCCTACGTGAAGTGTGGTCCGCTAAAACGGAGCATATGCTTTACAATCCCGACAATATCCATAGGTGGCCATGGTCGAGCCATCTTCCCCTCTGAACACATACAGCATGGGCTTGATGGAGCCGTCTGTAAGACAATGGGCCCAATGCAGCCACAGATATGTGTCTAGGGGTTCCCTGTAGGGAAACAGTCTGTTGAGAAATTTCTGCCAGGATAGCTACCTGCTGCCTGAGAAACTTCTTTCTCTACCTGCAAAAAATGGACAAAACAAGTTTTTTCAGTACTCTTACATAAATATTTAAGCAATCAAGACTGTTACGCCTGTCTATCCATTTCACAGCCTCTTATTCAGGTTATGGCAACTGTTCATCTTACAGTACTGCAACATGCATGATTTTCAGATATTAATAATTAGAATAGAATTTAGTGATAAATTGTCATTGTTGACACACCACAGCACACAACAACATAATGTGTCCTCTGCATTTAACCCATATGTGACAATGTGACACAGCAGGGGGCAGCTAATTCAGCACCCAGGGAGCAGGACCTTGCTCCGGGTACCTCAGTGGTGCCTTGCTGGTCGGGATTCAAACCTGTAATCTTTCAATTACGACTGCAATTCCCTATCCAGCAAGCCACCACCACATTATAACAGGCATATTGAAAACGTTAAATGTGAAATATAATAGATATACAAACAAAATGCTCCTTTAAGTAAACATTATATTATTTTGTTTTTATAGACTACTTGGCAGTACAATATATTTCTCCAGTTCTTTATGCTACACACTTTTGCCCCATAGCCAGACTTCACACTGCAGTTTCACACTCCATTTCTCTCTGCTCCCGGAGGAGAATCCCGCCGCAGTCACTGCACTGTAAGTATAATTGTCACACTGTCATCACAGATGCTTGTCTAGATCAGTAAAACAGTTTACAAAACAGACTGCAGCCCTTTCAGTCCTCTGTCAAACTCATCAAATAAAGGAAATTTAAGTTACAATTTTACCTCGGTAATGTGTAGATCAAAAACGAGAGAAGTCCAAAGAAAGTGACACGGGAGTGACTGCACACAGATCTGCACAGTTGAATTGTACTAAAACTGTGGGCCAGTAAAATCCACGCAGGTGCAATAACAAAGCTGAGATTAGATTTCATACTGTGAAATAATGTTCTGTAAAAATAATTGATTTTAGGATGATATTTGAATTAAATTATTACAGCCTTGGCCTCAGAAGAGATTCTGTAATTCTGACACACTGTATGAAGAGACCAAGAGCTATGCAATTAATATCCATACACACAATAACATTTTTATATGACAATACAGTAGGTACTGAATACAGCAGGTACACCACATGATAAAAAATGTATATGACATGTAGTCGTAGTTACATGTCCCTTAATAATAATGTTAAAACTATATTTAAATCTATTAAAAAACTTGGAATAAATGTGAAAGAGAAATGATTTTATGCAAATAGCTTTAATTAAAATTGGATTGATAGAAGTTTTAATGGCTATTACTATTATAGTTCTTTAAAGTATATGCCTACCTAATTTGAACTGAAAACACAAATTAAATCACAAACTACAGCACAAAGTCCACTAAAAAAAACAGTGACCATTTTATTATGTGAAAAGATTGTGGCTGGATTGTTTGTTTTCATGTTATTTTCCCTCTTGCAGATCATTAGTCAAATTAGATATGTGGGTGTCTAGAATACTGGACGTGTAAGGTTCAAATTAATCACTGAAAACTCTATTACCTATATGTAAATGAGTGTAAAGATCAGTCAGCCACGGAGAACAGCTTAATCAAATAAAAACATAAGCCAAAGCTGTGCTCTGCCAAACGAAATCCGCTTATCTTTTATCTATCTCCAGTTTCTCTCTGCGGTCACTTTTCCGTCATTCATACACTATACAGCTGAGGAACTAAAAATTGCAACTAGACAACATATTTAGAGAGGATTAATATATTTCCTTAATGATATTGGTTGGGGGGGGGGCAGGATGCAATCTATACTGTAGGTTAGAGGGTCTTCAGTTAATCTTGGATACCTTTCAGTATCTTAAAATCCTGTAAGAGTGTAACAAAATTTGACCATTCAGTCTTATGTTTGGGATGCTGTCCTGAATAAAATCACCTGGAGTCCCAATGTTACACTCTTTTCAATAATTTCCTTTTGGGTAGTAATTTTTATATCGAGGATGCTATTGTGAAATTCAATCATACTAACAGTAGTACAGTTTGCTAAAATATACTACATTGACAGCTTTTTCATTTCACACATGTATATTATTTATCACTGAATAAACATGCGAAATGCAAAAACTGCATCTGTGTTTGCAGGTGCAAATAAAAGCTGGCAGAAGTGCTGAACTGCAGAATTTTCAGGTGTCAGCTAACGCCGTGGTAACACTGCATCTCTTAGCTTCTGTAAGCATGGCGAAATGATAACTATGAAACGTTCTCACCTATGTTGAAGGACGTGTTATGGGACTAGCTTCCTCTTCTGAATCCTACTCGTCTATTCTCTTCTAATCCTAACTATGACAACGTTAACCCCTACCCAACCCAACTTTAACAAAAATACAAGACTTTTGCCATTTATAGTTTTTTGATTGCAGTCAGATTTTTTATAGCATTGAGTTTCTCCTAGTGGGAAGCGAAAAAATGGTCCCGACACCAGATTTTGATCATGTTGTGGGGTCATTTGACGAAGTTTAGAGCATTGAAAATGGTCTCTGCTGTTGTGAACTTAATGCTTCCAGATAGCCATGCATGGGGTTTATTGAAGGAACTGGGCAAGCAGACAGACACAGAATCAACAGCCTGGATCGGAGTCAGGGGAACGGAGCGGGTCAAGTCAGGAGCCAGGGTAGTCAGTCCGACAAATTAGACTTCAGACAGGGGCAAGCACACGAGGGAGGCCCAAGGAACAGGAGATCGGGATGGGCGTCAGGGCCAGAATCGGCAGGAGAAGCAGGTGGGGACTAATCAAAAGACACAGGGCAGATCGCTCGGTAAGTTGAATGCACACACTCAACATGACTTTGCACCAAATACCAGACAGAACAGGCTTAAATAGGAGACAGGGCAGGTCTCTCCAATAAGATGCGGCTGGCAGGATCACTTTATTTGGGGGGGGGTTGGTGACATCTGCTAAGAGAATGTTAGCGTCATCCATTTATCGCCGTCTCCCTCCAATTTTGGCTTTAACTTGTTTTTACTAGGATTTGTAGCTGAACATCAGTCTGACCAAGATGTTTGAGCAAAATATTTTTTATGCACTTCACCAGTGTAATTTAATACCAAGCAAGATCTTTGCAGGAACAGCTGTCCAGCAATTTGTCTGGACAAATCACAGTTCAGAATTATTTGACAGCTGGAAAGGCTTCCATATATCTGACGGCCATTTTTTAAGAAGACTAATCTTGTGGAATAGCACTGGGGGATATCCATTCATGCCATTGGCTTGATAATCCTTTTCAAAAATGACAGCCTAGTGTACCACTGACCTTTTGATTAGATAGATTTTTCTTTTTGATTCTGGATGAAAAACTTGTTTTCAAGATTGATTTCAAATGTAATAATGCCTTCTGTTTTTTATTATTATTATTTTTTATATATTATTTTTATGTTTTGGGGAAATATATTGTAAAGAGGGTAATGAAAATGAATAATAATAATAATAATAATAATAATAATAATAATAATAATAATAATAATAATAATAATAAGTAATATTGATACGATGCAATCATGCAGTGGTTAGCACTTTTGTCTCACAGCTCTCAGGCTGGGGTTCACGCCTGCGCCCTGGTTGCACATTTGTGGAGTTTGCGTGTTCTCCCTGGGGAATTGTACAGTCATACCGTTTTGTTACATATTAAACAAAAACAATTAATGGCTACTGTTACTGTAAGTCATACAAAAATCCAGGTCATTATGTAACATGCTACCGCTCTAGCAAGTATCATTATTGGATTGTCAAGGCAACAAGGAGACCAATCACCAAGGAATAAGTTAATGATTTTAACTACTTTCCCATGGAATGCACTGCCCCAGTCATTTGTATTTAATTAGCATGCTTGATATAAATTTTACAATAACTAGATACAATGCTGGATAGCCAGTGCCGCTATATTTTATGGTATGGTAATGGTTTTATGGTTCAAGCTACTCTGATACCATTGTTTTTCAGATTACAGAGTGTGTGTGTGTGTGTGTGTGTGTATGCATGTAGTGGGTGGGGGCTTGTCATTATGACATTGTGGGGACCCAGTGTGTTCATTTGTGACCCCCCCCCCCTCTTGATACTTGATCCTTGCTGCCTTCCTTCATGGGGTCATTTGAATGACCCTTAGTCTGGTCACTCAGGACGAATAATCTGCCTTGGGAGACCCAACCAGGGACAGCTGCCCAAGACAACACTGCTGCTGGGATCACAAAGAAAAAAAACTCTCCAAATCGCTAAGGCGGCAATTCATGGAATGGCCAAAATCAAACCAGCTGCAGGTAGAGGCATGGTCTTCTTCATACACTTGATTCAGATCAATGTTTTCCAGCCCTGCAGTCTATAATGCTTTTCTTATTTCCCACTGCAATCACAGTTTCCTGTTTTTGTTGACAGAACAAATCTGTAAGTCCAACATCTTCCGTGTGCCATTTTTTGTCAAATTTTCTCAAAATTCGCAAATTTCTTTCAGCAGTAGCAGTGATTAAAAGAGACAGCAAGATGGGAATGGGTAATTACCAAGCTACAATCCTGTGGGTTGTAGATTAGATGTAAACCTTCAGTAAACCGAAGTAAGACTGACTAAACTATGAATTCATAAACAGAGATAAATTGCAAAGCTCAAAATTCTCTCAAGCACCATAGACCATATATGTCCTTTTATGTATGAAGAGCCCTGAAATATAACGGTGAATTGAGGAATAAATAATCACTACACAGAACAATATCTCTAAAAACTAGACCTGTAGTCCAGTTAGAACAGCTCTTCCTGACATGATGCATGGCTATTGAACCTTGAATCTAAGGCATTGTGCAAAGCTGTTTTATAGGCATTGTTACACTCTTACAGGCAGTGCTCAGCCTCAGTTTATATGTGATAATATAAATTTATGTATATATTTTATATATGACATAATATAATGCCCGTTTAAGTCTTTATTCTTGAATATACACAAGCCAGTATGCTTGAAAAAAATGTTCACTCCAACTTAAGTATGAGATTGCCTTTGCAAATTCCTGTTCCAGCTTTGAGAACATATTCTGCATTGTATTGAGATCATATATTAACAAATATTACTGCTGACAGTATAAACTTTCGAGTGAAGCAGAGCAAGATTGCCACAACTTAATTATTGAACTTAAATAAATGACAGTGACCTTCATGCTGTGCTGTCAGGGCTTTTGGAAAGGATGAAATAACACTGAAGACTGGTATTTTTTGAGTTTGCTGTTTTGGGATCCTGTTCTCACATCACACCTTATCAGAAAATTTCAGTAATAAATTGTGGGTACTGTTTGCTACGGAAGTTCTAAGCGGCCATGCATTATGTATTTTTTTCCGTCTTGTTTTCTCGTTATCACGACTTAATTTTCTC
>JAODKE010000138.1:11546450-11564073 GCA_026779605.1 Mormyrus hasselquistii | reverse complement strand
CTTTTACTCAAGGATAACATGTATTTTTTTTATTCAAAAATAAATAAAAGAAAACAAAACATTTGCAATTTGGATATTATTTTAATGGAATTGTTGATTTGTTCCCCTCCTAGAGCTGGCACCTTATCATGGTGGAGGGCTTTGCGTGTTCCCGTGATCCCAGGAGACAAGTTGCCTGGGGCTTGATGAAGTGCAGCTTAGCAGACCCTTATGATGCAAAAAATATTTCCCGGACGGATCCGGATGCGGAGCCAGGCCTGGGGGTGGGGCTCGATGGCAAGTGTCTGGTGGCCAGGCCTGCACCCATGGGGCCTGGTCAGGCACAGTCCGAAGAAGGCACGTGGGTCCCCCCTCCAATGGGCTCACCACCTGTAGGAGAGTTCAAAGGGGTCGGGTGCAGTGTGAGTTGGGCAGTGGCCGAAGGCGGAGACCTTGGCGGTCCGATCCTCGGCTGCAGAAGCTAGCTCTAGGGACATGGAATGTCACCTCTCTGACTGGGAAGGAACCTGAGCTGGTACGCGAGGTGGTGAAGTTCCGACTAGATATAGTCGGGCTCACCTCGATGTACGCCTTGGACTCTGGAACCAGTTTCCTTGAAGGGGGTTGGACTTTCTTCTATTCTGGAGTTGCTCACTGGGAGAGGTGCCGGACAGGGGTGGGCATACTTATTGCCAACTATAGGGGGATCACACTCCTCAGCCTCCCTGGTAAGGTCTATTTGTGAGTTCTGGAGAGGAGGATCCATCGGATTGTCAAACCTGGGATTCAGGAGGAGCAGTGAGGTTTTCACCCTGACCGTGGAACAGTGGAGCAGCTCTATATTCTCAGCAGGGTTTTGGAGGGTTCATGGGAGTTTATCCAACCAGTTTACATGTGTTTTGTTGACTTGGAGAAGGGATTTGACCGTGTCCCTATGGGAAGTGCTCCAGGAATATGGGGTGCTGGGCTTCCTTACAAGTGTGTTTCGGTCCCTGTATAACCGGTGTCAGAGATTGCTGCATGGGCGTCAATCAATCGGATTCGTTTTCGAGGTTTGGACTCCATCAGGGCTGTTCTTTGTCACAGATTCTTTTCATAGCTTTTATGGACAGAATTTCTAAGCGCAGCCAGGGTGTTGAGGGTGTCCGGTTTGGTGACTTCAGGATTGGGTCTCTGCTTTTTGCAGATGATGTGGTTCTGTTAACTTCATCGGACTGTGAACGTGTGAAGCGGCTGGGATGAGAATTTGCATCTCCAAATCCGAGACCATGGTCCTCAGCCGGAAAAAGGTAGAATGCTCTCTTTGGGGTGGGGAGGGGGTCCTCCCCCAAGTGGAGGAGTGATGCTATGGTGGAAGTTTGTTTTGATCACAGATATTTGATCAGCAAAGTCTTGGCTACATGAAGATGACTAAATGGTGTAGTTGCAACATTCAGTTATATAAATAAGAAAACTCATGTCACTATTTCTGGTTCCTTTCATTGAATATGTAGCAACTTTCATGTGTATGAATGAGCCACATAGCCCCCCCTTCCCTTTTTATGGCGCTGACGGGGATGTATCTGGATCGCATTTCACTGAGCGTTGTTCATCAAATGACCATGTGAATGCAATTTGAATACGTGCTAATGCGGCTATTTAGAATGTGTTCACATAGAATAATAATCTTCGGGTGACAGCGACACTACAAGCCCGATGCAGGTAAAACAAAGTTAAGGTGACATGGTTTAATTTTTTGCCGATTTAACCTAATTTAAAAAACTTCAATACTTCCGACAATGGACGTTTTGAAAAGAAGACAGATTACATATTTAGGCAGCATTTTTTTTCATAATTCTACATAATTCTACATAAAGATTTCAGTTATAAACTGAAATAGACACGAAAAGTACACTGCAATGCCGACAATGCACTTGACCCCAGAGGGTTTAGAATCTCCGGGTCTTGTTCACAAGTGAGGGAATGATGGAACTGGATATCGGCAGGCTGATCGGTGCGGCATCTGCAGTCATGCGATCTCTTATGGTGAAGAAAGAGCTGAGCTAAAAGGCAAAGCTCTCAATTTACCAGTCGATCTACGTTACTACCCTCATGTAGTCTGTACCCTCATGGTCACAAGCATTAGGCAGTTACCAAAAGAATGAGTTTGCGAGTACAAGTGGCTGAAGTGAGTTTCCTCCACAGGATGGCTGGGCTCTCCCTTAGAGGTAGGGTGAGAAGCTCGGTCATTCGGGAGAGACTCAGAGTAGAGCCGCTGCTCCTCCACATTGAGAGGAGCCAGATGAGGTGGCTCGGGCATCTGCTTAGTATGCCTCCCTGGTGAGATGTTCCAGGCATGTCCCACTGGGAGGAGGCCCCGGGGAAGACCTAGGACACGCTGGAGGGACTATGTCTCCCAGCTGGCCTGAGAAAGCCTCGCAATTCCCTCGGAGGAGCTGGATGAAGTGGCCGGGGAGAGGGAAGTCTGGGTTTCCCTGCTGAGACTGCTGCCCCTGCGACCGACCTCAGATAAGATGGATGGATAAGATCGGATGGATGGATGGATGAATGGATGTTGATTTGTTCGCCTCACCGAGTTCCCCTAACATTTTTGTCATTACTGACACTTATTTATTGTACCTGTTCATACCTGTTTTACTATGAAAGAAAAAGGTATTGTTCATGGCACCTCTATCGTGGGCATTCACACGGACTGTATAACTCAGCCTTAATGCCAAAGCAGTGCGCAGCAGCGTTGCATTTACTCCTTCCGGTAATTGTATCCTATTGTATCTTATTTTACCCTAATGCCAGCGATGTTTTGTTTAGGAGAACGATTTGGTTAAACATGCAAGTAGCATCAAACACACAGTAATTCGTTTATCTAATTATATCGGTGAAGTCATTTCTGAGAAATCAGTAAACTTGAAAACGGCAAATGCAGCTTAGCCTAGAGGTCTAGCAAACGTAGTACGGCGTGCTGAAATAAACCTCTTACGACATGACAGCTATACACAGCTAGCCTGTTCCTTCCGAGAGATACTTGTGCGCACAAGATACACAACTTGTGCGCAAAGGATGTATAACTTCTTGTGCAGCCTGTGCACACAAAGACAACTAACTTGTGTGCGCACAATTTAAAAAATCACTCTATGGGACTTCAGGGGCTCCGTGAAATAGAGAACTTTAGACACAATAAATGCACCACTACCTCTATGAGAGATATCTATACAATCTTACAATACAGCATGTTAGTCACGTTGGTGCCCTTTTTTGGCGTGAGCAAGTAAATGGAAAAGTTTTCCGAGCTTGCTGAAAGCTCCTAACTGCTGCGCATTGCTTGGGTTTCCAGATTTTTATGGGTGATATTTTAACGAATCTTTGAATATCAGCATGTGCACTTCATACTCACTGAGTGTCCACTCATAGCACAAAGCATGTAATAACTGTTATAATAACTGTAAAACAACATGAGACAGAGATGTGTGTTTTGAACAGTTGATTGTGACAGATGCACACCCCTTCGCATAGCACAACTATTTACAATAAGAGATAAACACGGGCAATTCAATCAACTTGTGAGCATGGAAAATGTTAATGGACTGCATTAATAATGATTAAATAATAATTATTATAGGGGGCAGTGTGAGGCTCAGTGCCTGTGATCAGAAGGTCAGCAGTTCAAGCCCCGTCTCAGTATATCTGTAGGTCCTTGATCCTGACCCTTAACCCCCAGCTCCCTGGGCACTGCTATAGGTGGCTGCCCTTTGCGGCCAACTTGCTCTCACCTATAGAGAACATGCTGGAGGCGTGTAAAGAGAGTTTCCCCACAATAAAGCATTGATTATTTATTTATTTATTGTAAAAAATACTTTTTATTTTACTTGGTGCCACTCCAGTATTAAACTGTGAGGCATTGTGGGACAATCTGAGGTTATGTTTAATGAATCATTTTCCATTATGACAGGACTTGCTGGTGGACGGTGGAGTTTAGCAGGCAGTTTAAAAAATATTTTTAAATACCATTTTTAACGAAAACCCAATACCTCCCATTTTACTGAACACAAGTGATGGTAATAAAGCCACATATCTTTACCATTCCATTAATTTTTTAACACATTTCATATCAAAATCTATTGCTTTTATCTCACCTTCTTCATAGTGTTTGAACTATCAAGGCATCCCTTTCTGATGCCTTGATAATTATTTTTCCAAATTAAATTTAAATTTTGCTTGTTAATCTATTTGATAATCTTGTGAGATAGAGCTAAGGAGTGTGCCGGATAGATCAGCCTAAACAGTCTCCACTTTTATCAGCGTTCGTCCAAACATGTCTCTTTGTAACCAATAGTTTACTGTGTTCTTACATTTATAGCTCATCTGAGTTTAGCTGCACTGTTGTAGCTATCTCAGCTGGCATGGTGCTGTGCTGCTGCATCATTGACTGCTCATCTTCTCCATTCAGTCATCCATATGTTTTCTCAGTGAATCGATAGCCTTCAGTATAGTTTCCATTGAAACGATGTGTTTGAGGCCTGTACCGAAGATGTACCTTTCGCTTTCTCCGTCATGCGGGCTCCATCTCGTTTGTTCCAGCGAGAAATCTCCATGTATACAGTAGCATGATAACGCTATCCATCGTCGGGTTCATGTTTGAATGGGAGGCTTTCAGATGCCGTGAGGACACTTGGAAATTAGAGCGGTGCCGTGACCGGAGGCCAGCGGAGCTGAACGAGGAGCCACTCAGCAGAAGGTCCACAGCAATGTCATTCCACATCGGGACCTTCTCTTGTGTCTGTTCATCATAGCCGTGGTGTCAGGTGATGCACTGATGTCTCTTCTTCAGAGCTTCTGAGGCTTACACTTGCGAGGTGTCTGAGCGCACGCTGGGGTCCATTCTCCCATGTGCTTTAGCAGCGATGGGGCGGGGGGGAGGGGGCGGCCTCCCCCTCTACCTGTGGTATTCAGCGGCCACTGTTTGCATCCCGCCGGCATCCCTCATGGGCGGTGCTGCAGCTACTTGTGGAGATCTTATAGTAGCTCCACCCAAGGCTCCTCATCTGCATCAAGCTCACAAGTACATTATTGACTGTGACACCCCTAGGCCCCTGTCCAACCTTCAGCCAGGAGAAGTGTGATCGTTTGTTTTTGTGTTTGTTTGTTTGTTTTTAGCGCCAGGCCCCAGGACCCGTAAGCACTCAGGGGGTCCAGTATTCTTGCAGCAGAGGATGCCCCGGGGTGAGTGTTAGCCACAGCTAACGCGCTTTGTTCACCCTGTCTTCACTCAGAACCGGCCTCCTAGCAACAAGTACCTGCTGGTTGAGGGAAATGACTCTTGGTTGATGCCTTAGGCTAAAAGGCCAGACACATTAAAAACACTTCCTCTAAATTTATCACATGGGCGTCTATTAAATCAATAAGCACAGGAGAGTAAGCAAAATAAAACATATAAGAAGCATGAAAAACTGCTGAAATACACAATACACAAATTTGAAAAATAAACACAGTTAATCCATGCACGCTATCATTTAAAACTGATAATGTGGTATAATTTATATTAATTTGTTTAAGCTGTTGCATGTACGCTGCAGTGACATGCCAATGTTGGCTAAAGCCCTATAAATTAATTGTGTTGTGGAATAAGCATGACAGCAAGGCTCAAATGGAGATTTTAAGCCAACCCACAACTCAATTCCTTTTTCTTTTTACCTAATATGGAATAAAGCAGAATTATTTTCCTGTCCCTAAATCTTTCAGGCCTGCTGTGACAATAAGTTGCTACATATAAATATACATAAATATAATGCAGCTGAACTGGAAGATTATGTCATGACCTGCTCGTCCGATCCTCCTGTGTGCCACGTCCCCCTCGTTACCTCGTGTTAATTCCTAATTGTGATCACCTGTGTCCTGTTATCTCGGCTCGTCTTGTGTATACCGGTCCGCAGCTTCCTCTTTTTCCCAGATCCGTCATTAATGTCGCTGTCCGGTGTTTCCCCTACAATAAACCCCTTTTTTGGATCTTCGCCTGTCTGCCTCGTTCATACCCGCTTCCTGCCTGCTTGCCAGAGAGCGGTCGTTACACCGTACAAGGCATTTGTTTCTCTTCCATAGAAATTGCAAGACATTTTTTGAATTAAATCAAAGGGTACCTTCATTCTTTATTCTATTTTTATATGCTTTGTCCTGCTCCCAAATGTAGTAGGACCCCTGAACACACGTGACCAGTAAAATACAGCACTTTTGTTAAAATGTGTTAGTTTCTATTGACTAAAAATATCAGCAAAGCAACATAATGAAAACCCTAACAATGCTGTTTTTTCTTCTTACGTTAACAGTAGTATTTTTCATTAATGTCATTTATCTACGAGAACAGCATGATTTTTTTATGCACATAAAAACGCATAAAATTCATACTTAACATTTTTTTCTTATATCTATGTAGTAACATAAAAATGCATTATCAATAGTCATCTTAATTATAAACACATGCTTCCAGATAATATATTTCTAACTATAAGGTTTCAGAGTCATTTTCTTGAAACATGAAAATTCCAGACATAATTAAGTCGTATTTTGTTAGTTAAAAATAACAGTGGATGTCTGACCTGATTCTTTTCATATAATTAATTATTAATTAATTATAAATGCAGAGTTTGAAAAGCAACTTTCCCCCAATGGACTGCAAATTTCACTCCATGCATATCTATGAGATGCAATTCTGTTAACATGATCTTTGGGAATTTCTGAATAACAGAAAAAAAGTGCTTAACTGTTGTCATTCCGTGTTATTCTATTTTCTAAATTAAAAATAAATAAAAACAAATAGAAAATAAATTATTTTTAATGCAAAAAATTAAGTATTTGGCTAATTTTTCAAAGATATCACAGCCAGCACAACAACAGATATTCTGGGAGAAGAGCACTGAAGTATATCTTCAGGTCAGGTCAGGTCAGGTTGGGGAGCACGCGCTGATGCAGCACATTGCCACACCCACCACACGGCAAAACTCCTCGGGATCCCGGCCAGTGATCCCCCAGGCAGATACATGGTCCAGTCTCACCTTCCAGAAATGGCCATCCATCTGACACAGCCAGGTGTTACGTGGGCATCTCCTTGGCCTAGTCCAGCCACTTGGGTCCTCAGCAATGAGAATCCTGCAAGCAGGATCACCCTCGGGGAAACGCGCCACATGGTCGCAGTGCCGTAACTGACGCTCCCTCACGATGCAGGTAATGTGCCTCATTCGGGACTCCTCTAGCGACCCCTCATTTGACACAAAGTCAAACCAGCAGTACCCAAGGATTCTCTGAAGAGACACAGTCCCGAAGGAGTCCAGTCTTTGTCTCAGGTCACATGATAGCATCCATGTCTCACAGTCATACAGCTAGACAGGGAGCACCAGGACTCTTAAGATTTGGACCTTTGTCCTCTTGTAAAGGTATCGGGAATGCCACACACCCCTTTCCAATGACCTCATAACCCCCCATCCTTTTCCAATCCGTCTGCTGACTTCATAGGAAGAGTCAATTACAATAGTAGTAATAGTAAATGTCATATTACGATCAATAACTGAAGATCATCATGTCATGATCAAATAGTCCCTCTACGCATTTTGCTACTGTAATATGAATATGTAACAGTATTAAGCATTTGCCTCTTCACAGACCACAGAAAAAAGTACTGCAATGTTTATAACAAATAAGAATGGAGTTCACATCAGTCACATTTACACTATCTATTAACATTTATTTAAATTCAGTTTAAAAACCTTTAATTATTTTTAGAATTCATTTACTCTAGATGTCCCATTCCCATCTGCAATTTATTTCAAAACGAGTTTTCCATGAGGTACTTTGCATATAAAAGATGTATGATGTTAAAACCTATAATTTTATCCTAACTTTTTTTCTCTGGCTGCATTTATTGCCTCATATCACACTTTATGTGAATCACCATTCTATTATGGCAGCCCAGAATGTCACTGGTTGGCCGCATAACCTCACTCCTCCAGCATTGTTGGTTCATTCCCTGCGCCCAGCTGCATGTGTTGAAACTGCATGTTCTCCTTGTGTTTGTAAGGCTTCCCTCTTAGTGTTAATTAAATTGTCCATTGACTGTGTTAGTTGTTCTGCAATGGACCGTAGTCTCCTCCAGGATTTCCCATATGCCACCTGACCTGTGCTACCTGGGATTGCATCTACCCTACACCAACCATTCATGGGAGATGAATTATTCCGTGTTGGTGTAATTCCATATTGACTGCACATTCTCTGGCTCACTGAGTGGTAGTGTTGCTCCCTGTTATGTATGTGAACTTTGTGCTTTTTGGTTTAGGGACTGCAGGATATGTGGTTAAGTAGGTAGTAGTGAGTAGAGATGCATATATAACAGCAAAATTAGCATAGAATATATAAATTGAATCTTTAGATTGGACTTTTTTCTTTTTTTTTCTTTCTTCAATCACACAAGAACAAGTTACAAAAAAATTTTCAGCTGTGAGAAATTATGAGGCTACTGTCGAGATATAAAAAATATACAAAAGTACTTTTCCTTAGAAGACTTCCAGTGTAATCCCCATGGGGACAACCTGCAGGTTTTTTGGGGTCAATTCTGATATGGAAAGAATGGAGGATAATACTCAAGGGATGTGTCATAACCGGTGGTTGAGCAGGGAGAATACAGAGCAAAGAATCAGGGTCGGAAAGCCAGCGAGTCAGGAATGCGGGGTTTTATTCCACAAATGGTAAAACGAAGCACAATCATGATGGTAACGTCAATGATGGGACTGGGGAAACATACTTGAACGCAGACTTAAATACAGAGGACTTAATGGAGATAATATGAAACAGCTGCTAACAATTGGGATTCCACACGAGATGAACGAGGCGGAGTGGCACACAGGAGGATCGGACGATCAGACGTGACAGAACCCCCCCTCCATTAACGGAAGACCATTAACGGAACACTGGGAACAGGACAGACACACAGAACAGGCACAAAGGAAGCCACAGTTGCGTCTGGTGATGTGGCAGCCACAGCCGGTGAAGGCGCAATTGACCAATGAGTGGGGGGACCCGCAGGTGACAGGTGCCCCTCGAGCCTCAACCAAAGGGACTTAGGGCGAACCAGGGGGCAGGGTGGGCAGGACCCAACCCCGGTGCAGGTGTCCCCTCCCTTTCTTGGAGACGGAGAGGTCAGGACTTGACTGGGATCTGTCCTGCGGTGGTGGCGGAGGAGTCACTCCCCTGGAGGGATCCAGTGGGGCCATCAGGGAAATCCTTGAGAGATCCCATTTGAGCTCCTCCTCCCTCAAGAGGAAAGGAACAGTGGTTGAACCGTCCGGGACTTCCTCGGGGACAGGGACTGGTGTCATGGGAGCTGGTGTTGCGGGAGCAGTGTCAGGACTGGGAGCTGGAACTGGCAGAGCAGGTCACAGGAGCAGGTACGGGTGGAGAAGGAGTCACAGGAGCAGGAACTGCAGGGGACAGAGCAGGAGTCACAGGAACTATGGGGACCAGATTAGGTATCGTCAGTGTAGGAACCGCGGGGGG
Organism: Mormyrus hasselquistii; assembly: GCA_026779605.1. Taxonomy (NCBI): domain Eukaryota; kingdom Metazoa; phylum Chordata; class Actinopteri; order Osteoglossiformes; family Mormyridae; genus Mormyrus; species Mormyrus hasselquistii. The sequence goes on along the minus strand of JAODKE010000138.1, from coordinate 11,554,560 downwards.
CGGTGCATCGACTGCTGGTACAGGAACCACGGGAAACGGAGCCAGGGTTTCTACTTCCGTAGCAGGCACCGCCGAGTTTGTGATCCTAGGGACCGGGGGGATGGCATCCTACATCGACCAGGCCCCTTTAAATGCCAGAGGTGTCCCCAGCAAGGGTTAAGCGGTAGACTCAGACAGCGAAGAGGCAGGTGACTGCTGTGAAAAGGCGGCAGTGATGTAGGGCATTAATACTGGGCTCCTCCCAATATCTGGTGGGGGAAGAAGGGGGAAGAAGCAGAGAGGGAGACCTCTGGAAGATCACCGGCTCCTCTTCCGACCTTTGATCTTTCCACTTCTTTCTCCTCTCAGCTGTTTTAGGTGGGGTCCAGGGTGTCTCAGAGAGCTCCAATGGTGAAGCGGAAGGAAGTTTGTCATCAAGATCTCCCTGCTGGGTCCTTACCTCTGCCACCCTACAAAAGCTGCCAGAGACTGTTGTGCACCTCGCCAACTTGGTGCGCGTTCCTGGGTGGAGACATCTCTTGGAAGATGCTCCCACTCTGGCTGGCAAGAGTCAGCGCCACAGGGTCGCTCTGGACCTCAGGCTGATTCAGCCAGTATATTACATCTTCCAGTAGACCGAGGTGTCGGACACTCTTCTGAGAGTCCTGCCATTCTGTCACGACCGGTGGTTGAGCAGGGAGAATACGGAGCGAGGAACCAGGGTTGGGAAGTCAGAGATTCAAAAATGAGGGTTTTTATTCCACAAATGGTAAAACGCACAATTACGGTGAAAACGTCAATGAAAGGACTACGAAAACACACTTGAACACGGACTGAAATACTTACTGAAGACTTAATGGAAATAAGAAACAACTGATAACAATCAGGACTTCACACAAGGTTAATGAGGGGGGGTGGCACACAGGAGGATTGGACGAGCAGGGCATGACAGGATGTTTATTTTTTTAATTTGACATAGAGGACATTTTTGAAGAAGTCATATGGTATATATTGAACATGTTTTTACTTCAAATAAATGAGGATTTCAATTTCATCCAGATAAATGAGCCGTTGCAACCTGTCAAACAGGAAATCACTTACAAAACCCTGAAGAACCAAATGGGCACTGGATATGCAGAGTGGCATAACAGCATATTCAAAATGGCCGTTTCTGTGGTTGATAAATATATGTCTCAGTTGAAGGAGATGGTATACTTGAAAAATATGTCATTGTTGTAGCTGACCAAAACTGTTCAATGGTGGTATGAATTAGGATTATGTATGATATTATCTATCCTAAGTGTGCTGCTGTTAATATATTTGAAAATTTATTTGGACATGTTTTCCCAGATTTTAAAGCCTTGCTATTTTTAGTTTCCAAAGCTTGACATGTTATTTGACTGTTTAGCAGACACTTTTAACAAAAGTGACATACAACTGAAAAAGCGGGTCAGCTTGTCCCTGGAGCAATTGGGGTCATGGGCCTTCCTCAAGGACCTAATAGTGAAATCATTCTGCTGACCCTGGGATTTTAACTGGTGACCTCCTGATCACAAGCACAGAGTCCTAATGGGCAAAGTCACACACTCAACATGATAATACCTTAATGAAAATAAATTGAATCTTTATATCGTGTGGTCAGAGTGGTGGCTCTGAGGCTTGGGATATATGCCAGCAATCTGAAGGTTGCTGGTTTATATACCATGAATACTAGGAGTGATGCTACTCCATTGGGCCCTTGAGCAAAACCCTTAACCTGCATTTTCTCTATCCTGGGTCTGGTGCTAATCTACATCCAGCCCTGCAAGCAGCTCCCTCAACTTACAGGGACATTTTGTGGCAGGAATGGCACTCCAGCCACCAGAAAAAAATCACTAGACTAGTGTGGTGCTGACATATCACCCACTGCACGGCTGCCCTTGGGTCTCATCTATGAGGTGGTTTGTCGTGTGGTGGGTGCAGCAACGTGCTGTAATCAGTGCACACTTCTTACAGTACCTCTCTCTCTCTGTCATGTTAGTCAGTCATTGAAACAGGCTCGGTTGAAATGACAGATTCCTGTGACATGGGACGGGATAAGGAATGGGATTGTTATTTTCTGTCCTATCTATCTATTTATCTATCTGTCTGTCTGTCAACTTAAAACACTGTTGATCTAAACACTAGCAGTTGCTAACCATTCTGAAGTCTGATACAGCAGGTATCTGGTATAGAAGGCAGGGCCAATGTAACAGGGCTGAATGGTGGATGCATGATTAAAAAATAAATTTCCTCCAAATCTGACTGTCGAGACACAAGTAGTTAATGTGACCCTCCCTGACACCATTATCCTCCTGTCTGGGATTTCAAAGTGTACAGGAGGCTCACACCTTTACATGAAAATCCAAAGATGCTGCACCAGGTCACTGTCAATAAAAAAGCCATCTGACCCTGAATTAATAATGGGGAATTGCCAGCCAGAGGTAGAGGAGCAGATGCCAGTGACCTGATGCTCACTGTACAGATTCTCTCTGTAATACTGCAGTTTCACTCCATTAGAGTGCTGCCTCTGTGGATAGAATCTCTGAGGTGGTTGTGTTTCTCCACCTTGTGACCAGTGCAACCACAGAGATTATCCTGTTATTGCCTTCTGATCATGAGCATGTAAACAAATGGAAAGTTCAGTGGTACTCTCCAAGTCGTAGCAAACCAAATCTCTTCACTGCTTTACCAGTGACCTGCATCTGACTCCCTCCCCCCCCTTCCCCGCATTGCATCAAATGGCACATTAGTGAAATTCCACTTTCCTCACTTTGCCAATGTGTATTTTACTATACCGAAGTGTATTTACATCCTTATCCCCAATGTACTTATTACTAATTAACTGTTGACCTGTTCTTATATTGCACCATCTTGTGATGTAATGCACTTCTTTGTCTTTCATTTGCCTTGTATCATCCTTCTGTCTCTCCTGCCCATGCATCCGTTTGAAACAGTGACACTGCGTTCCTCCTAACACATGTAATAATAAAACTTGAACTACTTCATAGGAAGTAGTTGGAATCAGCAAAATTTTACATTATTGCTTCCAAGAATGAAATCTAGTATAGGGACTTGAGTTTTATTAATGTTAATGTTAAAAAGGAAAACAGTACAATGGGCCAAAGCATAATATTCAGCAGTTGAAAGACAGCTATAGGAGAACCTTTTGCCATGACACATAAAGGAGCAGGTGAAGGAAGCCGTGAATTTATTTGGGGCGATCGGACTCAAAGAGACTCGTAACATTAATGACCGGAATGGGGAAACAAACTGAAACACGGACTTAAATACATGAAAATAATCAGGACAACTCAAAACAGCTGATGAACACGGGGATTCCACACGGGGCTGATGAGGGGGCGTGGCACACACGAGGGTCGGACGAGCAGGTCATGACACCTTTTGAGTGAGTGTTAATTGATTTTTGGGGCCTTCTTCCTAAAACAAAGTCACACAATCAGTTTTTATTGACCGTAATGTGGGCTGCTACTCTAAATCGTTCCTCCTGCTCAAGAATATGCCTCCTGTTACAGTGCGAGCACTAACACAGCTTTTCTTGATATTTGGCTTCCCTGGGATAATGCAGTCTGACCGCAGCATGAATTGTATGCCTAAAATGTTTCAACATTTTTCCAAATTGTGTTTTTCTTGGAGCAAATGGTGTGACAAACAGTGCAGGACAGACACAAAGTACAGTTGTGACATGGCAGTGCAAAGGTCAGACAAGACAATCAGACGATCAAACTATTGCAACACTGTACTGCAACAACAAAATACAGGCAGCAAATAGTGCAACCAGTGGGTAGCAGGTAGATAATTGGCCTTGGAATTATAGCAGCAAATAAAAAACTGAAACATAGTATAAACACAGTTGCAGCTTGAAATACAGTTTGGAGCAGAATAAAGAGGATAAGTACAGTAGATAAGATAAAAGACAATATAAACCTGTTTGAGTACAGTAAAAACAGTATAAAATCAGTGTAAAGGTGTGATAGTATAAAATACAGTATAAAAACTTGTTTAAAAAGTCTAGGACAGTATGAGACCAGTTTGAAGTGTCAGTGCAGTGTGATTGAGGTATTCAGTTTGAAGTGTCAGCAGTGAGGTGAGTATGGTAGTGTATTAGTCTCTATATAGGCCTCTGGTGCGAGGTGGGGGCTCTGAATTGTTTAGCAGTCTGACGGAAGAAGCTTTTGTGATGTCTGGCAGTGGTGGTTCTGATGCTTCTGAACCTTTTTCCAGACAACGGGGGGGAACAGTCTGTGTGAAGGGTGTGTGGGATCTGCAACAATATTGGCTGCATGGTGGATGCAGCGTTTCTCACACAGTTCTGTGAGTGGTGGGAGGGGGACACCGATGATCTTACCCTATGTACTGCATAAACTTCCGGTCAGTGCTGTTGTGATTTCCGAACCAGGAAGTGATGCAGCTGTAGAGGATGCTCTCGATGCTCTCCTGGTAGAATCTGGTGAGGATGGGAGTGGGAAGGCTGGCCTTTCACAGCCTCCGCAGAAAGAGGAGGTGCTACTGAGCTTTCTTGATAATGGAGAGGGTGGTGGTGTTGAGAGTACAGTTGAGGTTGACTGTCATCTGCAAATCCAGGAACTTCACGCTGCTGACTCACTGGACAACTGAGTTGTTTATGTAAAGTGGAGTGTGCGGGACAAGGTTTCTCCTGAAGTCGATAACCATCTCCTTTGTCAACGTTCAGGGACCGGGCGTTGTCCGGTTGTGTGAGGTGAAGGGCAATTGAGATGGCATCATCTCTTGTCTGATTAGCGCGATATGCAAACTGCAGTGGATCTAGTATTTCTGGGAGGTGGATCTTCATGTGTCCCAGTACCAGCCTTTTGAAGCACTTGGTAATGATAGGAGTGAGTGGTACAGTCCAGTAGTCATTCAGACAGAACACAGTTGACTTCTTAGGCACTGGGATGAACCTAGTTGTCTTGAGGCAGACAGGAACCCCTGCTGTGTTGAGGGATGCATTAAAGATGTCTGAAGACATCTGCCAGCTGCTCAGTGCATTCTCTGAGAGCACGTCCTGGTACCTTGTCTGGTCCAGCTGCTTTTCATGGGTTAGCTGTTTAGAGCTTTACTGGCATCATCCCTGGGCAACCAGAACCCACGCCTTGGGAGGAGTGATGGCTTTCCTTGCTGGTTCCTTGTTCTGTACCGCAAAACATGCGTAGAAGCCATTTAATGCATCCGGCAGCGAGGCATCACTGCTCCAGACCTGAGGAGTTGACTTATTTTCTGCCACATAGGCTGTGTGTCTCTAGAGTTCATGAAATGGCCCTGAATTTTCTATGCATGAGCACACTTTGCTGGTAGCTTCCTTATAAATGTCCAGTTATACAGTTTGTACTGTATGTTCAAAACAGTCCTGCAGTGCAGAGATTGATCCTTGAGGCCAAGTTCTAACCTCTTTCAGGACTGGTCTGATTCGTTTCTGGATGGGTCTGTAGGCTGGGGTGAGAAGGATGGAGATGTGATCCAATTGTCAAAGGTGGGGCTGAGGAGTAGCCTTGTATGCACAGGAAATGTTTCTGTAAACAGGGTCTAGTATGTTTTCCCCACGTGTGGCTATGTGGTGATGAAATTTGGGGAGTGCTGACTTTAGCAATGCGTTGCAGTCACCTGCGATGATGAAGAAGCCATTGGGGAGAGCAGTCTGTAACTCGCTTATTTTCCTGTATAGTTCATCCAGAGCTTATCACCTCAAATTGCAAAAGGCTCTGAGACTTTCAATCAGACGCTAACATCAATGTTAAGGGCCTACTATGAAGGATTATGCTAAAGACTATCACATTGTGATATCTTTTGTTTTGCTTGCAGTTCATGAGACTGCCCGGGAACCCCTGGAGTTCAATCCCAGTGAGCTGGTGTTCAGGCACCAATGATGTGACAGTTTTTAAGCATTCATGATCTTCTGTTGCAGTTCCAGAAGACAAAACTGTGATATCCAAACCCCAACCCACCTATTTTATTATCTTCCTTGTGTGTGTCTCATGACTATTTTGGTCCAATCATAATTGAGTGAACATGCCTGCAGTAAAAGCTAGGCTAGTTTCATTAGTTCAAGGTAGATAATAACCCTCTTTAATGTTCCAAATTGTTGGATATTAATAAAATCCAAAATCTTTTGCCATCCCCCCCCTCCCAAAAAAAAACTAAGGATGAACCAAACCATGGCTCAAGAACTGAAATCTGAACCGAACCATGGATTTGTAGCATTGTTACACTTCTACCAGACACATTAGACATTCTCAACCTACAGTACCCAAGTAGTTGTAATGTGATACATAATACAATATATTGGGTGGAGGCTTGTTGTGAATGAGTTTAGAGAGCAGCACCACTTTGCCTGTGCTCATGCTAACAAAGCCATCACAACCTCACTGGTTGCGATGAAGGCTCCAAGTGATGAAATGGCAGTGCTGTCTTGCTTTAGCCCTGATGATCATTTTGCTGTCATTCATTTCTGATTCAGCTTTGCAGCCTCATTTCTCTGGTTGCTCTGATTTGTCAGGTCCCTGTGTTGTTGTGTGTGTCACATTAATATACTTAATTCTTATTTTAAATGAGCAGGAACTGAAAACTCAGTGTCTAGAGGCGAAGGTCTGTCTCCCTTCTGCAGTCATGATTCCCATGGCGATTATGGACAAAGACGAGGATGGTCTCATGCTCTGGAACCCTTCAGAGGAACATGCCATATTATCCAGGACTTCCATTCTGGTGGTTCCACACCCTTTTATGCACCTATCATCTGCAGCAGCTAGACGTGATGCAGTTAGCGAAGGAACGGCCGTTCTTGTTTAAAGATGTGCCAACAGTAACAACCGAACTGGAGCATGACCTCGATGTGAATGGGATCAAGCAGCAAGATTATCAAGTAAATTATTCATTCTGCACTGCAGGTTAGCTCAACCAAGCTCTAGTCCCAGAAGTTCATCATACATTATAGTATAAGGGTAAAAACCCTAAGAGTGGTGGCACGGTTCGCTTCTGCACAGATTACTGAACAGTGAATTCCATTACTGGGCCTGACTCATACCCATTGCAGCGCATAGCTGAAAGCTGTAATGAATACATTTGTATAGGACGGTGCACAGTATAAACTGATCACCTTACCTTGATACACGGATGATTTTTTTACCCCTATAAATTAAATTCTGAAGTTTGGAGTCTGATACAAATATAATGTTGCTTTAAGCGATGCCATAGAAGACTGTTCTAAACAAATTCAGCCAGGTTCCATGTACGTTCCCCCAACAGCAAAAGGTATGCTATACGCAGTCATACGTCATCAACATATCAGGGGCTTTCCTGCATAAATTAAAATTTGCATGTAGCCTGGCTGTACACCTGTAACCCAACAGCACAGCCTTTTGGTTTCCTTTGCCTGCCTCATGGCCTACATACATGTGCTGCAGTGATAAAGAATGTGGGCTTGTTTCATGGCCCTGTGGAACTAATGCGCCCGGACAGATTGAACAAAGCAGGCTCACATGCCTGGCGGGGCGCCTAGTTACCGGTGTCACCAAGGGAGGCACACTACCGGCGATCCATGGGGCTTCAGAGCCACTTCATCTGGGGTTAATTGGTGGCGACAGGTGAAGCGTTCCAACAATGCTTGACGTTGGCCATGTGGCCAGTGTGAACATATATATGGAATTTTCTGTTCATCGATCTAATGCTCGAAAAGGGGGAGGGGCACAGCTTTTTTCCCTGGACAGGTTTGTTTATAAGAATCTGTTCAACCAACTTTGGTAATCCCATGGGGGGATTAACAATAGGCACTGCTGGGATTCAAAGCCAGAATCTCCTGCTTGATATGCTGGTGCTTTAACCCACGAAGTCATGCACTAAAATGTTGTTATGCTTTATAATTGGATGGTCTGTAAAAAGCTAAGCTGTGAAAGCAGCCGTGGATGTGTTTGCTAAACAACTAAACACCTAAAAGCTAAGACTTATTGGATGCATGGCATAAGCCTGTGCTGGAAATCTTTATTTTTTTTTTTTTTGGGGGGGGGGGGGGGGGGGGTTATTGATGGTGAAAACTTGAAAGAGGGGAAAGGGGGGTTCTTTTTTCGGGGGGGGGGGTGGT
>JAODKE010000138.1:11467383-11487908 GCA_026779605.1 Mormyrus hasselquistii | reverse complement strand
ACCCTATCTCTAAGGGAGAGCCCAGCCACCCTGCGGAGGAAACTCATTTCGGCCACTTGCACTCGCGATCTCGTTCTTTCAGTCACTACCCACAGCTTGTGACCATAGGTGAGGGTAGAAATGTAGACCGACTGGTAAATGGAGACCTTTGCCTTTTGCCTCAGCTCTTTTATTTTAAGATGTTGTGAGGGGGATATAGGGCTCTTGATGGAACAAACCGGCACGCTTAGGTTCGCTTCTAAACACGATTTATTACAAGTAATACAAAATAACCATGCATTAAAATCAATACCAAGACATTGGATCAAAGGCAATGCGAAATAATCCTGTATCACAAGTGATATCCAATAATTGTGGTTTTATATATATATATATATATCATTAGCAAGAATAAAACTGAAAATACAGGAGAATGTATATACATATATAAAAGGGTGACAATGAAACATGCATAAATAGAAAGTGCAAATGGATAGTACAGTTATTGTGATAATTGATTGAATCGACACATTGACACTGCAAAGCTCTTCACACTCGGACATGACATCATCACCGACCATCACTCTTAGACTGGGGAGCCCGTTTCAGTCCTGGCAGGGGACCAACACGTAAGTCCTGATAAAGTGCCAGGCGATGTGCGCTCTATCCCACGGCTGAACTCCAGTCAGTACCGAGATCTCCCCCTTCCTTTATACTAAATTTTGGTTGGCTGGACAGGTGAAGTTGTCCTGCTGACAGATCTTAGTGCTGTTTTTCCATCTAAGCTTGTTGGTAGAGATCTCCCCCTTCTTTTATATTAAATTTTGGGTATTACAATTTTGTCCGAGCAATGCCACCTGCAGTTTCAATTGGAAAGTTTCTATAATCAATGTATCCCCTCCTCCTAAGGATGGGGGTAAGTGTTCTACACACACTGACTAACTACGTGCAGTTCCCAAAATAATTTAGATGAGTATCCTTGAGCAATGCTTTCCCTTCCCATGAAGATAAGGCAGGTATCTCATACACTGACCAATGATGTACAGAACATATTGAGCAACCCCTTTCTCTGTCTTCAGCAAGCCTCTCCAGAACCCAGGGGAACGTCCTTGAGTAGGGTAAGCATCCCAGAATGAGGATTCTTTCACATAAGAACCTGGATACTTCTTTCATGAGAAGCAAGTAATTTGTGAAAAACAAATTATATGAGTGATCAGAAAGGGAAAAACATGCTTTTACAGTCTAACCTTAATACAATTATATTATAGGTGAATCATGGATGACGTATTTGAATCTCAGGATGATCAGTCCATACACGATCAGAATCAATCAATACTTCAATCACCTCATATGTATGACAGTAACAGGACAATGATTAATTTTAGGTGACATAGTCGTCCGAAAATGCGTCCTAATACACCAGTTGTCATAATCTGTCAAACATATTCTCTATACATTTGTATTATAGGTTTTTTTTCATAATGTGTGCTGAATTGATTAATTTCTCTCAGTTTCACTAATAGAGGGGGATATTTAAAGCATGGGGTTCTTAACTTGGGGTCAATGAACCCCCCCAAGGGGTCCATCAGTGGGTCTTAGGGAGTCTGTAATGGTCAGATTACAGTTTTTCTCAGTTACTTTGATGCATTTCTCATTCAATTCCCACAACCTCTAGTCAGTTGTACACATCCTAACAGCAATTTCTTGTTGTTTTCATCCTTTTGCAATTGCTTTAGTACAGTCATGCAGATGCTTATGTGCAATTCTCAGCTAGTCATCAGCGGTTGTTTTTGTCATGATGATCAAAATGCATTGTGCTAGCCCTCTTTTGCGTTGTCTTACACTGCAGACGAACTTGTCATTTTGTCATTGTGTAAGTCATTGCAGTGAAAAGTGTTCAACAAGATAACATTGGCTGTCAAGTGCATTTTATAGATTTCTACATTTTTTTTTCATATATATTCACAATACTAATGATCCCTGCACCACCTTAAATAGCTCCTAGATGAAACATTATTAGAGCCATGTGTGAGATCAAGATTAATCAAGAAACCAATCACTGAGCAGTTCCCTAAAATTGCTCCCGAAACTGCAGCTGGCAAGCATACTGTATAGACAAGGCACAATGCAGCGTGGAAAAACAGCAAGGAAGGACAACCTAAAAATGGAAGAGGCCATGAAAGAACATAGCCAACAGCCCAGACCAAGAAAAGAGGGGTACGTGGTGTAAGGAGACAAAACAGAAGAGGTCGTAGAGGTCCAACACGTAAGCCAGTTCCTACAATAATGGAATAATGGTCACAAATGTGGACCGTGTTATAACTCAATGGCTGAAGCAAGTCAAAGGCTGCAGCCAAATTTCGTGAGAACAACTGTATCCTTGATTGTTCAGACATTTTTTTAATTATTATTTTATTCTGTATTTGTGTGTATTACTTCATAATGTTACAGTATTTCATATATTTACAATAATCCATGCTTGTATGTTACTGTTGTCCATTCAGTCTTCTATTTTTACTGTGACACATAGGACTTCAAGACCTTCTTGAAGAGGTGGCAGATGGCCCATTTTCATTCCTCGACAGGAAGAGGCTATTTGTGCTACGGTCATAGCAAATAATTAATGAAATGAGACTCAAGGAAATAAAAACTGCCCGTATCCCTGACAAAGATATCTTTGAGAATGCTTAGTTGGTCATCATCTCAACTATTGACAGAGAGCTTAGGAGAAACCAAATGAGTATAAAGCAATACTATGTTCCATTTGAAAGGAGCAGTGAAGGAGTAAAGGATCGTCGGTACCAGTATGTGCAGGTAAGACTGAGCATGTACAGTAATACTGTAACTGTAATCTACTGTACAGCAAATAGTCCAACATTGTAAATTGACTTCCAGTACACATTCATAGCTACAGCTGTGAAAGCAACGATGAATATGCAACAACTTGACTCCTTTGTCTCCAGAATGAAAATGCTTTTTACATTATATTTACTGTAGTATCTTGTTCGATACAGTGTATAATGAAACTGGAATCAAGTGAACCACCACATATTTTCAGATACCTGCAGAAGCTGGATAAGACATTCTAGGTGGTTCTTTCCACGCTGCATTGCAATGGAAGATATCCGTTGTGATGTGGATGAGAACATGTGGCCCAATGCACATGATTGGCTGCAACTGCACAAAGCATTCAGAGTTTCAGTATGTATATATTGTTTACCTTTTTGATTTTGTAATTGTTTTTTGTTTCATTTTATATGTACAGTAGTGCATAAGGCATTGAAATGCATTTTTTTTTTTTTGCTAGACTGCAATTACAGTGCATGGTATGTCACCATATACCTGTACAACCAATAAAATATTTTTCTTGAATAAATCAGGATTTTTTATTTTTATATTTCCTGCCCTTGTCATTCAGATGTATTGTGCATCAGAAAATGTTCAGATTGTGGCAGTTTTATATTGATAACATTACTTTACATTTTGGCTGTCATGCTCATGTACAGTGATTCACGGACTTGGGATTCTGATGGCACTGACATTTTCAGTGACGTAAATACAGTACTTGCTTTTGAGGCATGGACTAAGGATTTTGACCTGCTTATGCTGTGATTATGATGTTTTGCCAATTGCACTAAGTATTTTTGGTTACTGGAGAAAACCAGTAAGGTTGTAGCATGGTTGTCATATCAGGGTCAGCACCCTTCCTCCCCAACCTTTCCTGTCTGCTCTCCATTTGGCCAGCAGGGGTCGCTGGCCATCCCGTCTGCCCTGTTGTCAGTCAAGTCCTTGTGTTTCTCTATCTCCCCTGCCACATAGCTCCATGGGCTGAACATATAGCTATAAACAATTTGATCGTGAGTTTGAGGCCAGCTTCCTCTCTATTTGTAATTATTGGATTTTATTCCCCAGTGTTTATTTTCTATTTTAGTTTTCTTGTTCCTAGTTCTTGGTTTGTGTTCTGGTTTGAGTTTTACTAGGTGCCTGTGTTTATAATTATCTATTACTATGTTCTTAGTATGTGATTCTGTTTCTCAGTTTCCCTGTTGGTCTCTTACGATTAAGTTTATTTGACCCACCTGTTTCCCTGTGCATCGTGATTATTCCACTTGATTGCTTGTTGTCCTGCATCCCCTCTGATTGGTTAATCGTTCTGTGTCTCACTCCTGCTGCTTCGCTACCTGGTTCAGTTTGTGTATGTATGTTGCTGCCTTAGTTCTGTTCCTTAGTTGGTCATTGTGTTACAATGTTCACGTGTTTGTTATTCTGCCTGGTCTCTGTATTACCATGTACACCCTACTTTAATATTGTTTATTTACTGTAATACTTCATATTACAGTATTCCACTTACATTTTGTATTATACATTGGGTTCTATCTGGCTCATCCAGGACAATGAAGAATAATCAAAAGTCTTAGATAGACACACTGCAGGGGAAAAATCGTACGGGGGAAATCCAAAAACCGGAATGAGCTTGAAGCTTGGAAACAAGGATCCTGACTTCAAAACTCAAGGGAAGGCATAGAGGTCAAAATGCCTAAATGAATCCCAAGACACAGGTGAAACAGTCTGATGAATATTCTGGAAGCATTAAAGATTGTGTGCAGGTGAAACCAAAGCAACTAAGGGTGTGAGATTAACAAAGCTTTAAATGAAAATATATTTTAACGTAGTATATTAAAAGCAAATGGTAACCCATGGATGATGATGTGATATGGTCAGGGTTGATCAGCCACACCCCAGATGGCACAATATCTTCATGAAAAAATCATTTCTATAACTACAGTTCCAAGTCATACTAGTTTGCCCTGTTGCAGGATAAATGAGAATTAATAGATCGTCAGTACAGCTAAAGTTTCATCTGCAATGTCCAAGCAATATATCTTTCTTAAAGACCTTTTATTTCAAAAAAGGAGGTAGGTTTTCAATGACAAAGTTATCAGGCATGAGCCAAGGTTAAGCAGAAATCAGAATGTGAGAACAAGGTTTATTCACCAAGGGGGGGGGGGGGGGGCTTCTTCATCCTACTTGAGTTCATAATAAATGACCACTGTCATTATGAATGATGAGCTCATGCAGTCGTTATTTAAAAAGCTTGCAAGAGGTGAGAATGATGCTCATTTCTTATCAGTTTAAGATAGAATCTTTTCACAGCCCAGAGATGTAAATGAACTGGCCGGAATCCTTTTTAAAATATAGGTTATGTACGGGAAAGTTCGCTTATTTAATAGGAAAACTTCTGTAACCGGGAAAACTTTTGAATCAGACATTTTTATGGTCATGGAATTGGTTCCTGTAGTTTGTCAAAGGAAAAGAGGTATACTGATGACTGATCTTACTGTAAATGATAATGGTATATCATTGTCTGTAAAACATGCAAAAGTGCTACTTCTGTTCATGTGGGTTATCTATAAAAGGTATGGACTCTTTTTGAATTATTTATGGCCCATCTTTTGAAAAGGTCCCTGAATGCAGGACTATTTTAGCAGATGCTGAACTGCTACTCACTGACAAACAGATATAGATTACTGAGCTCTGTCAATATTTAAGTGAATAATGCAATATCTGTTCATGCATTTTTAACAACCCTTTATACAATTAAATGTGGACCCTTTCTCCGAGCCACCACCCCCTACTGGTCTGCAAATGTCATAATGGTCTCGGCTACATAATTAATGAGACGCTAGTTAATTGCAGGGCACTCATGCAGTAAAGAGACTAAAAGCTGATGATTTCAATACTAAGTCTACTAGGGCTGTGGGAGGAAACTGGAATTCCCTGCAAACACAGAAAACAGGCATTTTTATTGTTGATTTTAAAAACTACAGCACCAGAGTGAGAGAGAGTGAGCTATCCTTATTCACATGCATCAAACTTCTTAATGGGAAGTGAAGACTGAACCCCTGACCCTTGGCAAATGTATTTACATCACTCTGATGATTAATTTTTTTTTATGATATTAATTAGTATCAAGTGATTCCAAGAAGTATATTTTCTTGCGAGTTATAATTCTGTGAGGGTGATCTTCGGACAAATCTGCAAAACTTTTTTTCTTAATTTTTGTTTTTTTATTTGAGTTCACTGCCAACATTTAATATTTAATATGGTTATATTGCTTAGTTGTCAGGGCAATAGCACACACACATGTATTTACAGACTGTAGGAAGTTTTTGAGCATTCACATACTCTAATCTAAATGAGGCTTTTAATAATACATGTTACTGGCCATTTAAAGTGACCAAGCAGGATCAGATGCCTGGAACACAGAAATTGTTGGAAGCAGATGAAGACATCCATAGCATTTTTTTTTTTGCTTTTTCTTTTATAATACAGATTACATCATCAAATTGTCACGTGACTCCAAACTAATGTACTGACCAGCAAACTAATAAGACAGTACATGGCTAATGCTAAAACATGGTTGTTCTCTTTCAAGATAAACATAGAGAGCTTAACAAGGCTTTTCAGGTTGGGTGGCTGGAATGCAGTGGTCTTGCATCAGTGACCGGCAATGAAGACATCAGGGCTATTTTATGTGGGCTGTGATTAATGTTCTGCTGGGGCTGGTAGTTTGGGAAAGTTGATCCAAAATGATCTCTAGGATCTACTGGAGATCTCTTCCGTTCTAAATCCACCAGCATTCCAGACTTATAGACCTACAATTTAGGCTTTAAAATAAAATTTTCTTTTAAAATACATAATGTACCAGTAAAAAAACTATTGATTTGTGTTTGTGATGATGACTTTTGTGTTACTTATTGTGTTTTTATTAGTTCTAACAGTTACAGTCAGTTCAGGTTTATTGGGTGTTATTAAGTTAGTCTAAATCAGGGTTTCCTTGCTCAAACACACTTATTAAACTTGCAAATTGCCTGGTGAGCTGAATAAGGTGTCTGAGCAGGGGAGTCTGCAAACTATGTTGCAGACTGGCCCTCCAGGACCAGAACTGAGGATCTCTGGTCTAAATCCAGCTCAGGATTCTTGGATTAATTATCATAATCTAAGCCATTAGCTGAATGAACTGAGATGGTTCCAGTACCTGAAGTACTTTTGTGGTGACACTTCCTATGTTAATTGCTTACAGAAATACTTGCTTCTGAAACACAATTCAATCACTATCTTGAAAAAAGTTATGAACTCAGTAAAAAAAGGAAATAATAATGGATGTGTGGACAAATGGAGAGACCCAAGATTTCATTGCGATCTGTTCGGAAGAACGGATACAAAAAGATCAGGAGAGCATGACAAGAAATTAAAAGGCATTCTGTATAATATACTAGGCAGCATGGCATTGGAAAATTTTCAAATATCGCAGTATGATTTGGCTGTAATAAATACTGTGATACTTATAAACTACAAAAAGAAGTTCAACATAAATTTCTCACTGACCCATCTAGGAGTGATTAAACATCAAGGATAAAAATGATTGATTGTCTTGGAGAATGCATGCAGCACTCATACAAAGGCAGAGGAGGTCAACTTTAAACAGATTTTTTTAAACATATACTACATAAATTTTGAAAAGTAACAATCAAAATTATAATGCTCACTAAGTTTTGTTTGAAAGTATGAAAAAGCCTTATCTTAACCCAGCCATCGCGGCCCATGTGATGCAAAGGACTGCATGTTCGTAACAGGCAGCATTGGTGCAGTAATTTAGCCATTTTTCTAATTCAGTACAAAATAGACCCCCTCCACACATTATGATGTCATTCAGCACCAGTTTTTACATCAGTGGAAAACCTTGATACGGTATTTGTGCACTGTGTACTGTGGCAAATAGTATCACATTATCTTGACCCAAAAGTGATTATTATTGGAAATGGGACATTGTGTTGGAATTGACATAAATAAGAATTCTGCATTGTGTAAGAAGGACACTGCAATGAGTATGAAATGTATCTAATGGTTTGTTTTGTTTCTCACACTTAACTGCTCAGAGCCCTGTGTGACACCACAGATATATAGGAATCTGCAAGACAGTAATCTTCCCATTGATGGCCGTGGAGCTGCATGTGAGGAACCAGATGTAGTTGCCGGCTGCTAGTCGCTGCAGAAAGGGGATGAGATTGTCTTCCTCAGCAGGGCTTAAAACTGACATTGTGGCGAGAGAGAGAGCAGCCAGGAAACATGCCTGGCTACTTGCATGTAAGAAATGGAACAATCCAGCATCGGACTCGTTCGACCAAGAGCCCGCATCTCCAAACGGGTACATCTCCCTCACTCTGCACCCTTTTCCCAAGATAAAGAGCGCCGCTTGGCAGGCCCACTGAGTCACCCACTGTGACAAAGTCAAGATTAATAGAAAACAAAGAGCACACCATACAGAAAAATATCAGTTTGTTAGATACTTACCTACGGCACGATATGTAACTCCTTTGGTATTTCAATTCATGCAAATAGCTGTTTAAAGAAGGCTGTCATCGTATGCCTCATTTTGGTATCACACAAAAAATGGAAAGATATAGTATGGGCTTCAACAAATGCAAAGGAAAGATCAAATTAAATGTATGTTGTTAAATCAAAAGATCACCTTCGATAGGGCATTCCACCCAAAAGAGTTATTATAGTATCAGAATTTGAATATACTTTCTATAAATAATACTACTACTATTACTACTACTACTAATTATTATTATTACGTATATTATTATTAATATCAGTAGTAATAATAATCATCTGCATATCTTTTTTTATGTAAATAAATTGGTAGAATTATTGTATAGCTTCAGGAATGAGCTGTTGTGATATGCATCTCAAAATACAAAACAAAAACCCAAACCTTCAACGTGTGCCATACACAAGGCCAGGCCTTCGACCCAAGACCACTGGACACTGCAGTTAACTGTGGGGGCCCTAGACTGCTCACTGGATGGCAGGCTGCAGGGGGATGTGTGCAATAGGTGGACTCAGATGTAGGCAACTGCAGAAACCAGGATACAGTAAACCTGACAGAGTTCGCAGGTGACCGAGTCTGAAATTAAACCAATTAGGTGCCGTGATGATGAAGATGGAGATTGTGGTGGGGTAAATAAGCTCAAGCTGGTCCCTCTGAAATTCTAGAAATAAATAATGGCTATAGAGAAGGTTCCAGAGCACTTTCCGTATGGGCTTTGAAGTACAAAGTACTCTTTGGTATAATTATTTAGCAGGTTATTTTTTTACCAAGCAAAATTCAATATCACATATTTATTTTGGAGTAACCAGCATATGCATTTCGCATAGTTTGGAGCAGACAGGCCGCCTTCATGCCTAAGCGAGTCAGCTGACCTGCCTTACAGTACTTCGGTTCATGCTTTGTTGATTGTGAACAACACACCAATTAGGGAAAACAGGAAAAACATATTTTGCACTCATTGACAATGAGCAGCCTGCTATGATGTTCAATTAGTATTTGAAGTACCAATTATGGCCTTTTGCCAATCTGACGATCTGTCACCTGCCATAGTGGCCGATCGGTTTACATAAACGGTTACAAATTAATTATAAATGAATTGTGAACAGCGAAATTAAGCAAATAATTATTATTATAATAAGCCATCACAGTGTAGATGTTTTAAAATGAGGGGTTCTTGTGGCTGGATAGTAACATTGACATTGCAAAGGTTCGGAGCTGTAGGCTTCAGCTCGTGCTGAACAGGGTTTGCATGTTTTTCCAGGAAGGGGTAACTGCAGAATTGCACTTAATGTGTACAAGTGCAACATGTTGGGCTGTACTCCCAGGGATAACAGGCTGCCTGCAGGCTTTCAACAGCAATAGGGCTAACAGAATAAGTTTACAGAAAACGTATGACTGTTGATAAATAGTGTATAACGCCAAAATGCATAATTAGATCACAGATGACAAAAAGAGCTGGATAACTTGGCTAGCTAGCAAACTATTCAAAAAACAAAACATCTAGCTATCACAAAAAATGGCTATTTATTCACCCAGAATTTTCCCTCATATCGGTAGAGGTGGTGCATATTTTGGAATTTTCCAATAATACGTTATTCGTCACACTGAGTTCTTTTGTTTGTTGCTACCTGATGCGATGGTTCCAGCATCTCAAGGACAGCCACCCGCTTGGGCTTTTCACACAGTAAACGGCCTAGAGTGTGCAGAGAAAAGTGCGATTCAACAAAAAACATTCTGTCAGTGGCAGTGGCTGTTGGGGAAAACACCTTGTTAATGAGTCAGAAGAGAATTAGCATATTCATTAAAACTGAAAGGAAGGCCACAAATGCAAAATTAACAGCTGAGAATGACAGTGGTGTGCAGAAAGGCATCTGCAACCCTGTGTGATCCCTTGATGTGTTTCTTGAGACAAATGGGGGTTCTATCTGGGCTCTGTAATGGTTCCTAATAAAGTGGTCAGAAAGTGTGTTTTTATCTGAATATAAAGGTACAATGCAGGTGAAATACATACATTTTTATTTAACGTAAATTAGGAAAAATAAAATAACTTACAAATACCTAGAATTACATAATATAGCACAAAAAAACAATGCTAACACTTTACTTAAGGCCATATTTTTAGTAATTTATAAACATTCATAATGCATTAGAATATATCCATAAAGAACTATAAACATGGCCATAAATATTTTTAAAAAGGCACACATTATAGCCATGTTTATAATGCAATATGAATGCTTTACGACGTTCTCATTTAGAATGCAGAAACCAGGATTTGGGTAGTAGGAAATGAAAATTCTTTCTACATGGATACAGAGATTTATGTTTTCTGCAGTGGGTTTCACCAGCTAAGTCTAAGTTTGATCTTAGTCTATGGTAGACATAAACTGCCCTATATTTCAATTTACACGCCACTAATGAAGAAACAAATACTTTCAACATAAATTTTACAGCTCCTTATTTGTAAGGTCCATTGTAATAAAAAAAATTAAAAAGTGGTGAAAATGGCACAAATGTGAATAACTTCACAAAACATTTTTTTGTTTTTGGCATGTAGTGGAATAACATCAGAGATCATTTTAATGACTTATTTTTACCACTGATTTAGGATAAAACAAGGTCACTGATATCAACCTTAGTCTGCTCAGCTAATGTTAGCTAGCAAGCTAGAAAATTTCGGTTGCCCTGCCTTTTGGTCTGAGTGAATCCTGTTTGTATTCAATGAGCTTGAGTATGTCATAGAAGACTGACTGTGAAGCGCCTACGGTACAATAAATGTCTATCTAGCTTTACCAGTACAAATCTGATAAACATCCTAGTGGTGTAAGCAGACTGTAACTGATACGTGATCAGAACTCCCTTCGGTTCAACCGCGCATGATGTGAACCCTGGATTTAGCTAAAAAGTTTAACCATGATAGTGTGACATACTGTTTTATTGCCACTGTCACTTTTTAAGAGTCAATGTTAAAATCATTTCTCACAAGAAGGGAGAATGCTGTTTGCGTGATTGCTTACAAATTTAGTTTTATTCTGTGGTTTTGAAGAAATGGGAGTGTTTAAGTGTCTGGCACAGTTGTCTCACACCTCTGGGGCCTGGGTTTGAGTCTCTGCCAAGGTTCCATGCCAAGGTTCCATGTGTGTGGAGTTTGCATGTTCTCACTGGGTTGTCGTGGGGTTCCCTCTGGGTACTCCGGTTATCCTCCCCCCGAAGTCCAAGGCTAATTGCACGCTGAGGCTAATTGAAGTTTACCAAGTTGCCCATGAGTGTGAGTGATGCCCCATCCTGGATTGTTCCCCACCTCTGGGATAAACTACAGACTCCCTGGGAGCCTGAACAGAATAAGTGGCTTCAGAAAAGGGGTGGATGGATTTAGAGAGAACAGCTTTGGCTATGTCGAAATCACAAGACAAATAAGTTGTGATCCCAACCCGACTGCCAAGTCTTCTGGACTTGGGACTGGCACCACCCTCCAGCTGCATCCTGGACTTCCCTATTGGCAGAGCCCTGCATGGGCAGGCTGGCAGAAAAGATTCCCTCCCTGGTCATCTCCAACATTCTGCAAGGTAGGGCACTGAGGCCCCTGCTCTGCTCCATGCTCTCCCACAAATGTGTGGCCAGATGCAGCTCCAACTCCATTATCACGTTTGCTGATTACAGTATCATAGGCATGATAACCGACAGCGACGGACAGCCTATAGGGAGGAGGAGGGTGGTGACAGGACAAGGAGTCATCGAATGCAGGAATCAGGTGCTTGTGCAGAGGGTCAGAAGCTTTAAATTCCTCAGGGACACGCTACAAAAAGTCACAGCTGCTGTCAATATGATCCACCAGTGTCTTTACAGTACATCTGTCTGAGGATGGCTTTGACTTCACCTACAGCCCTCATGCACTTCTTCGGGTGTGCCGTGATGAACGTCTTAGCAATCTGCATTATGATCAACTCAGCCCAGCAAGGCAACTGCTCAGCCCCGGACATCAAGGGACCGCAGAGAGTACCGAAAGTGGCACCAAACATCCATGCCGCATCACTCTCAGCAGTCCAGAAGACTTACACCACATGCTATGTCGGAAAGGCAGATCGCATCTTGAAAGACTTCAGTCGTCCCCTTCCCCCCCCCGTCCCCACGGCAAGCCGTTCAGGATCATAAACGGCCAGGCATTAAGATTCAGGGACGGTTTTTATCCCAACATCATAAGACTACTGAACAGTCCCTGATTTATATCACACTTTAATACTAATACACTGCTACTCACTGTTACATAATATAACTGCAGCACTCACCATTTTATCTCACCTCATGCTGTAATGTTGCACATATTCTAAGGCTCTATTTAGTGTCAACTGCCTACTGCAATGTTGTTATTATTTATTATTTATTCTTCTCTGAATATCTGTTGTCATGAGTTGGCAGGTTAACACACAAGTAATAATTTCAATGTACTTAATACTCACGATGGTAAAACTTTTGAAACCTTTGAACCCTTTTAGCTGTGTTCCTCTGTTACCAAGACAACAAACACAATTAAAATAAATAAAAGAGAGGCCATACAAACCACGATCCAACAAAGATCCATGTGAGAGGTGATAAATACCAGAATATCTTTCTCGTGTTATGGCTAATTCATACTTCACTTTTCCACGTGCACTTTTGATCACGCAAAGGGTGAAGTGACAAATTTTGCTCCAGACAGCTGTGGATCGTGCCTGCGCAACCCAGATTTTTTTGTTTGGCGGACATGTGTGTCTGCGCACACTGACTGCGCGTGTACAAGGAAATTGACTAGGTGTTTCCAGTATGTGGCAGCACTGACTTTCACAAAGCAGATGTCGACCATGAAACGGTATAAGTAGAATAATTGTTGTTGTAGGTGATGTGGAGGTATCAGCATGTGTAATTTTGACTGTACGGATGATCTATACAGTGCAAACATTATACCGCAGGGTATGGTAGTTTTAAATGCAACACTACTGAGCCATTTTGAAATCTTGATGATAAAATTTACTGAGCTAATGTCGTATGGATTTGGGATTTGAAAGTTCCACGGTATGCGTAATTACTTTAATATCACCCAAGCTTACACTAACAACTTTAAGGCCTTGTCCACACGTACATGAGTATTTTCCCTCCTCCGTTATAAAAAAAATCTCAGTTCACATGAAAATGCTGAAACACGCTGCCCAGATCTTGCTAAACCAACAGGCAGTGATATAACTGTAAAGCCATGTTGGCCAATCAGAAGCCTTATTACTAGTTCTGCTAGGCTAAAAGCAATTAATGTAAATTGTGAATGCCGTACACTCTGACGTCAAACGAAATGGACAATGGTTCCCAATCTGATGGTACAAAGCAAAAAAAAAAACCCCAACACCCCCAACATGGATTAATGCCTTTTTCGTGAGAAAGGAGTTAATGTGGTGATAGAGTCAGCCTTATCTGGGGGCACAATGTCAGCTCTGAAACCAAACCACTTAATCAGGGGTACAGGTGCCTTACTTTGCAGTTCTCAGTGGTGAAAGACTCAGTTGGCTGTTAGGGTATTCATCGTTCTCACAATGAGAGCTGAGCAGTCATTGCTAGCAATGGACAAGTATGCGTAGGAACCAAGAAGGTTGCTGGGTCTAATCCTGTGGTTGGTAGAGTGGCTTCAACACTGGGCCCCTAATCCCCAGTCGCTTCACGGACTGGCTGATCCTACTTTCTCAATCGTATGTGTTACTTTGGATTGAAATATCTGATAAATAAATGCAAATTGATTTCTTCCAGAAAGTGGGAGAGGTGCTTGAGATGGTACATTCATTGGCGGATGGCTTCAATGAAGATATCTGGAAGGATGGTTCGAAAAGAATAGCTTTCTGGAAATAAACTTAAGTCTTTAAATGTTACTGGTTGTTCTGCACAATCTACAAATTCTCCAAAATGAACACCATTTGTTCAATCACAAAGTTGATCATAACAGTATTTTGTTTAGTAATTTACTTGTTCGAGCGATCAGCTGGCTAGAGTTAGTATGTTTTACACCCATGGCCAAAACTTTTGAGAATGACAAAAATGTAAATTTCTACCTCAGTTTTTTTGATGGCAATTGGCATATACTCCAGAATGTTATGAAGACTGATCAGATGAATTGCAATTAATTGCTAAGTCCCTTTTTGCCATGAAAATGAACCTAATCTCAAAAACCAATTTCACCAGCACAACATTTCAGCCCTGCACAAAAGGACCTGCTGACATCATTTCAGTGATTCTCTGGGTAACACAGGTGAGAGTTTTGATGAGGACAAGGCTGGAGATCACTCTGTTATGCTGATTGAGTTAGAATAGCAGACTGGATGCTTTAAAAGGAGGGTGGTGCTTGACATCAAGGGACCTGGCAAAACAGTCCGTTATAGCCAATGTCAGTTATATCCAGAGTTGTTGTGTAGCCAGAAAACAACTACAGGACACCATTTACTATGCCACACCAGAGCAGACACACTGGTGGTATAGATTATTATATTGTACATGTAGTAATCCAACTTTACCTGAGCAGATGCGTGACTATTAATGATCTTTACTACGTATCTGCGCTGGATACGACCGGCACGTCATGCACCTTGTAGGCGGAGCCTGTATGTCCATTATAGCCGAGCAAAACTACTGTTAAAAGGGGCTGGGGACCAAATCATTTGTCCATTATAAGCGAAATTCCGTTACATGCAAGTCCGCTATATCCAATGCTTTTTCTGCATGTTCTTAAAGGCTGGGACCAGCAGACCTCGTCTATTATAGGCGATATTACGTTATAAGCGAGTCCACTATAATGGGATTTTACTGTATTAATACTTCTACTTCTGCATTACTGAAGTTTTTTTTCCTCTTGGCGCCAAGCAACTCATAGCCTGCGCGTCTCCTCGACATTCCTTGCAGATGACCTTACAGTCTCATGCCCTTTTATGAGAAATTGCAGGGCGGTTCCCTATGATAATTAGGACAAACTGGCGCGCGCTTTCAGTTACGAGGTTGTGGGATTCACCATTCTTAAGAACAAAGGTGCAAACAATTCTGCTACTTAAGTACACGTCATGAATCCGATGTAGGTTGTTCTTAACAAATTCCATAGTTGAACAAATTCAAGAGAATTCTTAAGAAAATAGGTGAAGGAGGCCCATTGTTCCTTGTCTGTTACTGTAACTATGGTTACCTATAAGGAAACATGTGCAGTCATTATTGCTTTGCACAATAAAAGCTTCACAGGCAAGAATATTGCTGTGAGTAAGATTGCACCTACCTGTAAATCAACCATTTATCAGATCATCAAGAACTTCAAGTAGAGAGGTTCAATTGTTGTGAAGAAGGCTTCAGGGCCCCCAAGAAAGTCCAGCAAGCACCAGGACCATCACCTAAAGTTGATTCAGCTGCTGGATCGGGGCACCACCAGTGCAGAGCTTGCTCAGGAATGGCAGCAGGCAGGTGTCAGAGCATCTGCATGCACAGTGAGGTAAAGACCTTTGGAAGATGGCCTGGTGTCAAGAAGGGCAGCCACTTTTCTCCAAGAAAACATCAGGGACAGACTGATATTCTGCAAAAGGTACAGGGATTGGACTGCTGAGGACTGGGGTAAAGTCATGTTCTCTAATGAATGCCCTTTCCGATTATTTTGGGGTATCCTGAAAAAAAAGATTGTCCAGAGAAGAAAAGGTTAGTGCTTCCATCAGTCCTGGTTGCTTCTTGGCCAAGGGAGTGGGCTCATTCACAATTTTGCCTAAGAACACAGCCACGAATAAACAATGATACCAAAGTATCATCTGAGAGCAACTTTCCCCACCACCAAGAACAGTTTGGTGATGAACAATGCCTTTTCCAGAATGATGGAGCACCGTGCCATAAGGAAAAAGTAACTCGGGGAACAAAGCATCAACATTTTGGGTCCATGGCCAAGAAACTCCCCAGCCCTTAATCCCGTGGAGAACTTGTGGTCAATCCTCAAAAGTTAGTTGGACAAACAAAAACCCAGAAATTCTGATAAACGTCATGCATTGATTATGCAAGATTGGGCTGCCTTCAGTCCTAATTTGGCCCAGATGTTGATTGACAGTATGCCAGGCAAATTGCAGAGGTCTTGAAAAAGAAAGGCCAACACTGGTAAATATTGACTCTTTGCATAAAGTTAATGTGATAGTCAATTGATACCTTTGACACTTGTGAAATGCTTGTAATTATACTTCAGTTACCATAGAAACATCTGACAAAAAGATCTACAAACACTGAAGCAACAAACTTTGTGAAAACCAATATTTGTTCTCAAAACTTTTGGCAATGACTGTACATATATTTTATTTAGCAGATGCTCTTATCCAAAGTAAAGTTTCCCCCCAGAAAGCAGCGTCAGACAATACCAGAAACAGCTGGCAACTAAGTCTTTCCCTCAATGGCCCAACAGCAAAATCGTTTTGCTATCTCAGGGATTTGAACCAGCAACCTTCCTCTCCCAGAGCTGCACTCCAATGCATCACACACCTTGGCTTGATTTGACTGGTGCAGCATAGAAGTGATAACCACTAAACTATATGTTACGGGTAATGGGTGGCGGCACCGAGATAACAGGCATGTTCCTAAAATACAGGAGAGAAATGATGAGGCAGGGAAACAGCATGTCGATGCTTCAGAGTTCTCTGCACTTATATTTATTAAACACCGTTTTCAGCAAGTGTGTGTCGTCTTTCTTATGAGGTTGGTTAACACACAATACACTTTCAATGTCTTTAAACATCAGAATAATATAATAATAAAATAATTAATACAAATACATAAGACCAGGTTCATTTTGCATAACATACAAACGTTCTTTATACAGGGTATAGTCCGTTCTATTCTATTTGTCATAAATCCTACAAAATCATGCTATAATTTACCAATTGTTATTTTGAATACATTCTACATTCTGCCATTGGTACCGACATTGACTGGCTGATTTTACAGGTAAAACTCACACGCTGCAAATGCATCAGAATTAATCCAACACTATTCTGCAAAGAATGTTCAGGAATAATAATTCTACAGTCTTGCAACTTCAAATATCTCATTAACATATCAACCACTGTATTTCCATATCAACTCACAAGGCACAAATAGTTTTAGTTTGTGGGAGAAAATGTGTGTATTGAGCTAACCAGTAAACATGAACAATAGCTCAACACAATTAATGTACATGCATGGGTGGGAGAACACGTGTTGCGCTGAGTAAACTAGCTCTTCCAGCAAAATAAGTCACCATGAGACATTTCTGGTGGATCAGCACAACAAAGCTGCTATATTAGTCAGAAAACTGCATGGTGGACAGTCAGTATGGGCATATGAAATTCATGTCGTGATATATACTGTACTTACAGAAAGCATATACCCAGGTCCTCTGGCCAGGGCTGCATCCACATAAGTGCAAAGGCATTAACTACATTAATTTTATGTTTTTGTTTTTTTAACATTAGTAAGTAAGTAAACATTGGTAATAATAGCATTATTTGTGAGACATGTATGTTTGCTTAATATTCATATACTACCATTTGCATCCAAGTTATAATTCAAATTTAGATATCAGTGGTCATTGTTGACACACCACAGCACAGCACACAACAATGAAATGTGTTCTCTGCATTTAACCGATATGTGACATAGCAGGGGGCAGCAGTGCTTGGGGATTCAAACCAACAATCTATCTTTGAATTACAAGTGCGCTTCCTTAACCATTAAGCCAACACTGAATTATATGATAATTCATTATCATATAATTCATAACAAGGCAGTTGTCACAACATGCAAGACTAATGACTTGAGAGCAGATAGGTAGTGAAACAAATAGTTTCGTTGAATGTAAAGAAACAGGGATTGGAAATTAACAAGATCACAAGAGATCAAAACAAGGCAGCTGGAACAGGAATGGACAGGGGCTGACAGGAGAAGCAATGATTCAACTGGCAAGCACAGGACTGGGAAGCACATATATATATGAGACTAATGAAGGATCTAACGAGAGGCAGCTGAGAGTGATTAACACGCAGATTAGAAATGGGTGGTAAGACAAACAAAGAACAGGTGTGGCTTGTTAGAGTCACACTAGGTGACAGGAGAGTCACGGGGATATGGCAGGCAAAACGTGACAACAGTACAAATTATATAAACTTTTATAATTACATTTTTGCATATTAGTTAATAATATAAGCAGAGTGCTGAAGGTTGTTGTTTTGGAATTTAATTAGGTGCTGAAAAGGACTCTTGACATGTTTGTGGAGATAAGTTGATAGATTGACAAGTAGCTGGCAGATAATTAAAACTAAGAAAAAAAGATAAGTATTGAGAGATAGAAAAAGTGCCCATGTTTTGTGCAAGAGTTTGATGTGTGACAGGTATGGCATTTCCTTTTTAATTTAACAATCAATTAAATATCCTGTCTGAGCAGGATATCCACAAAGGTTGCTTCTAAGTTTGTATAAAACTTTCCCAGGGAAAAACTTTTAGGCACATACAGGTAAGAACCATTCATTCTTCACTAGTCTGTCATATCCAGTGATTGAACTGCAATATTTTCAGACAAAGATAGACAAGAATAGATTATGAATTAAAATGTTATTTATGTTTGTCTCTGAATCCATACAATGCTACACAGATCAGATACAATGGTTTCTGCTTTAATAATATTCGATATGAATGCAAGGCATGAAAAAGTGTACCAGCTGTCTGATCTAGAAGATCCATAAATTACTCAGCTGTTTTTCCACTTCCGTCTAATTTCATGTCTCTCCTTGCCTCAGCGGGTTTCCTGTATACTGGCTCTATGTCAGTCCTGGCCGATGAATCATTGCGCTATTGTACTGCGGTTTATATACATTAACATTATAAAGAGCAGTGTAAATTAACAAGTTTTCTAGCTAGGCTGTGCATACTTAGCTAAGGTGGTGCTCATTTATTTTGAAGCATGTGGCTGTTTTTCGTCACCAGCCAGGATGTGACAAGGACATTTCACAATTCAAAGGGAATGAAGCTTAAGGGGAAGATATGCAGTGGCTGCAAAACTATTTTTCTTTAACAGGAACCTGCCAATAAACTTTACAAAAAGAAAATGCTGATAACGCTGGGTTTTTCTGACCACTCGCGCAATTTATCAACGCAGGACATCAGATAAGCACCATGAAGCGATAATGTTTCCTAAATCCGTATACACTTGCAATATGTCATCCTTTCTGGAGACAAGCACTATCGGAGCAGATAATTTAATCCAAGATATTTCTGGAACTACCGGGCTCTCCCTAAGGAAGCATTTGGAAGGTGTGTATTTAGATGTATGACATTATCAACAATGTTTGCGTGGACGGGCTCCTTTGAAGAGAGATCCGCAGTCCTTGGAGACACTGCGGTTAGGTCACAGTCAGATGACAAATACAGTTTTTAATTTTTCAAAATAAGCTACATGTCTTCTGAAATTGGAGGGAAAATACATATGGTACTGTCTGGTTTAATTCATAGTTACATGGGTTAAAGGGTTTAAAGGGAGTTTAAAGCATTTCCTCCACGCTTCTCGGAAATGAACACGTTTTCCTAGACTTACACTTTATAGGACAGTGTCAGGGACATGGCCGTCTCTGGAGGGAAAAATGAATGGGGGTCTGATGTTGAATCACTCAGCCAGTCCTTTGTTTATAACTGCATTTATAAAGTGATATGTTCAGCTCTTTCTTCACTCCCAGTAAACCAGACTCTGATGTATCTCTGATTCCCAGTGCAGTTTATATTCTTTCTCGATGCACACATCCAAATTAAATTTGTCCTTCTCTTTAGAGAGGTGTTCTTCATTGCCGTTTCTCCATCACTGAGTTGTGTCGCTGCCTATTGTAATTGAACCCAGAAAGAGGAAAATTGCTCCACAAAAAAAGCCTGCTCCATACTACAAGAATATATCAGTGCGATTCTGAATCCAGTTCTGATTATTTACCAAGTGAACAGGATTCTTAAGATAGTCAAGAAAAAAACTAACTTTGGATATAGCACCTGATACCAATATATTGATTACAATAGGAAAATATTTGGCAGAGTCAAATTACTTAGTAATATAGAGCACAAAATATTATACTAATTTTAAGACTTCATTTTGAAAGTTTAGGCAATAAATGAG
>JAODKE010000138.1:11445112-11455331 GCA_026779605.1 Mormyrus hasselquistii | reverse complement strand
GAACCCATAAAATATCTGTACTTTATATTTCTGCTCCCTGCATGGATTACCTTACATTTATCTATGTTAAATTTCATGTGTAGAAATGTCAGGAATGTGCCTGGTTCTGAGATGCATGTTGGTCCTCTAGGCATTTATAAATCAGCACGGTATCAAACCATGAGATCTCATTCCACAAAAGTATGATAGCACTTCATCCAGATGTTTTGTTACAACTCTGTTAACTGTGCATTCAGCAATTACATTCTTTTGCAATTCTAGCACATTTTTCTGGCTGTTTTCAGAGATATGGTGATTTTCAAAGAGTGTGCCAGTGTCAGGTCTCTCTTTCTAAGGAGCCGCTACTTTATGCCTTCATTTTGCAGCCTGCAAACAACCTTTTACCTTTGAGTGTTAGACAAGCCTGTATCTCACTGCCAGGCTTCTGCCAACCTGTGTTGCTCTGCCACAGGTCCCATAATGCATTTTTACCTTGGATAAGGTCATGAATCTGAATCCCTGCATGCATGCCTTGAAAACCAAATTTAAATCTTTCAATTTTTACTAAAACTTAAAACTCTTAAATCTCTTTTGCCCGTTTGTCCAGTACATTTGAACATTTTGTATGCTTACTGGTTTCCTATTACAAAGCTATTATGGAAAGTTGCCCGCTACTCTGCCCTCCCTTACACCGTTGCTCTACCTTCTGACCGTGGATGGCTAATCCTTCTAGGGTAGACTCACCAAGCAGAGAAAAAGGGAATCGCGGAGCATTCACAGGGCATGGCAATGCAGTGGACCTTTATTCCATCACTAAGTCCCTCTCATGTGTGGATTTGCACGCCAGGCACCAGTTCCCCTGTGTCATACTAACACAATTACTCTGTCTTTTATCAACACATCAGTCAAACAATACAAAGCGTATCAAAGATATTACTGTAAAATGACACCTTTGAAAGATAAAATATGTAAAATTACTTGATACTGACCTGAGTATTCTTGATACCAGTCTGAGTATTCCTGGGTAATTCGATAAAACAGGCTACCTTTAATTTTCAAAAACTGTTGAGGTTACCTAAAATTCATTTGAAAATATTTATATATGTTTTTATTTTGCAATCAGTGAATGCCTGTTGTGGCTGTATGGCACACAGAGCTGGTGAAATATGGCGCTCCTGCGCATAAAGCACCTTGTACCTTGTAGTTAATGTACCATGGTGCTGTGAAAGAGATGGCTCGAGGACAGAACCGGGAAGCAAAATAATATCCTAAGATGAATGAAAAATACTGTTTTACTGAAGACTAGAGAATAAAAAACAAAGTGCACAGGTAGTCAGGCCTACCATAAGCCCTGCTTGGGTCGAGTCTTACTCAGGGAGAAAAAAAAACAGCGACTGGCAAAAACAAAGATTGTAAAAGGATATTAAAGGGGTTACATTTTTAATTAGATAAACTTCGTTTATATATTGATGCAATAATACATTTGGAGGCACATGAAAATGACTGTACCTGTCACTCAAGGCCTCTGTAAATGCCCCTCCTCTCGCAGGCTAGCAATCCATTATTACCACACGGAAACTTGTGTGTCATATTTACATTTGATTCCCATAAAGTAGAAAGCTTTTGTACTAAGATTGTTCATAGTTTATACAAGAAGAAGTTTAAAGTTTGACACAGTATTTAAAAATTACCTATTCACAGTAACATTTTAGTAAGTCCAACCTAATTTCAGTTGTTGGAAAAATGCTAGTTACATGAGTATATAGACACAATCAATTGACAGTCTGATTGCACCTGGAGGCTTTTAAAAACGTATTTAGATGCGCATATATATTACATACAGTTTTGCCGTTGCTTTCTGCACTGACCTTACCACCTGGATCTCTGTATACGATATATCTCAAAGGGCCTCAGTTAAGCTCAAATAACACAATTCAGCTGTACAGCATTTTTGATTTCCTTTCCCAAACTCCCTCTGTTATCCCTGGCAGGTCAATAAAATGTATTTGGGTGAACCATCAGTAAATGAATGTACTTTATTTGCAGTCTGTAGCCTTGCAGATGCCTTTCCCCTGGATTAATGTTATTATGCTAGTGTAGTCCCTGCACAATCAACAATGCTAAATTGTCTGTGTCTGCCTTGCAAAACGTATCAGTGAGCTGTACAGTCTTTCCCAAACTATACATTCGTCTTAATTAAGAAGCAAAAAAAAAAATAACTTGTTTGCCAGATAGGAGAAAAAAAAACAAGCAATTAAAACTGCTTCGCCCTAGAATCCCTCATTTTCAGCAATCATATCACCCCATTATTTGGCTCATGTTCATAGGTGAGGATATTCCCCCACAGAAGCTCACGCTCAATATTCAGTGATACCACATTTGCATAAAGTGACTCTTTGGCTTTTCATTGTTCTTAATGCAGTCTTTTTAAATGTAAACATTTTATTAAAAGGTAAAGCTCAACTGGCTGTAGCTGGTAAGCTTGTAATATGTTTTAAAAAGCTCAACAAAAACAGGGCATAAAAATAATAAAACTAGCTATTTATCGAGGGTGAATTGCAACATAATAATGCGGCGGTAGTGCCATAGCTGTTTCATACCCATATCACCTGGGATGATTGGGACGGGTCCTTGAGGAATTAATTAAAACCGGAAGTGCCAGCAGAGCGAATTTTGCTTGGGGCTCAGTCTTGTTGCTCCCAGAGCAAATGACTTTGGGCGTCCATCTGTTCTGTTTCGTTTCAGTGCTACGGTTGTGATTTTGTCATCTGTCCGTTTATGTTTTTATATTGTGTCCTGGTTTTGGTTCCCACTCTGCACCCTCCAACCATCCATACATGAGTCCCTTTCCAGCATGCCTCTTTCCAGAGCCTCCTGTCCAATCAGAGGGCCCAAATCCTGGCACTCACCTGCTTCCTGCAGTTTCCTGTCCAACGGACTTGGGCAGTACACTTGGCATGGTCCAGCTCAGGGTGCTCAGCAAACCATGTGTCCACATTGTGAAAAGTTGAAAGGTTTGTTGCAAGTTTTATTTGTCATATATACAATCATACAATGTCGTATTATGTTGTGAAATGCTTCTCCACCTGCCCTCTGGATTGTGCTTGAAGGAAATAAGCAATACAAAGGAAAACAACATAGTATAAAAATATAATGATAATTCATAGGTAGCAACCCGCATTACTACAGTACATCTACAAGCTTGTTCTTCCATGTCTGAACAGTTTCATAAGCAGGCAGTAAGTGCAATGATTGATGACTGCTTAGTTATGCAAAGCAATTAAGTCCGGTAGAGCAATTGCCTTAAATGAGGCAATCTGCAGTAAGTTGGACCTAACGGAAAAAAAAAAATGAAAAACTATAATATATCACTCATTAAAATGACATAATTATGAATTACTCGTAGCAAATGGCTCTTTGTGGCATGCTATAATATTGTGTGGTGTTAGAGAACTTGTGGAACTCAAGCATATTAGAGGTGTTTTTTTTTTATCATACTGTATATGTTTTCAGACATTTGTGTTCACCAAAATGCCAGTTTTTTTTAACATTGAGCCACCTATTTGCAGTGATTTTTCCTCAAAGCGTGCAAGCTGTACGAGAGCTTGTCCCTCCAGGTTTAATTGAATTATGTTCTCCTGAATGCCCTGTTGGGTACCTATATTAAGTTGCTCCATCAAACAATTTTTACATCATTAAATAACAACAGCAGCATCAATGGGGCTAGGGACTTAGGGAATAGAGGTAAATCGAATCAATAGTGGGAGGCAAGCAAAACTGGAAGGGTTAGTGGCTTCTGTTTGAAAGGATAATTTGTGGATTCCACTAAGGGTTTTAAATCCTTTTCATTCAACTGGGTAAAATACAGAAAAGAAACAGATACACAATACATAATTTATACTCTGATTAAGGCAATTAATTTGCTTATGTTCAGTATTTAACCTATACCAACAGAAAAATCAATGCAAATATCACAGAAAATTAATATTGTGAATAGTGCATACTGTGTAATAAAGCGAGCCTTTCCCAATTAAATTGACAAGTATTGTCGTACTTGTTAGTCTTCCAGTAATCATATTAATATCAATTTATATTTTTAAATAGAACTAGAAATTGATGTATTTGCCTTTTTGGGATTCACACCAAGCTTGTGCTTAACACGTTCTCCTTTTGAGATTATTTGCCTGTGTAAGCCTAAAAAAAGACACAAAATGTGTATTCCTTAGGACAAAAAGGAAAAGAAAAAAATAATAAAAGAAAAACATATCTAAGCAAGAACATGTAACATAACTAAAAAGATTATTAAAGCTCAACACGAACCAGTTATTCTTTTCAGTCTCAAGTCTGGTTAGAAAGACCTATTGCGTTACATTCATTTCAATGAAGCGATTAATTACTGATGCTGATTGAGGTTTTGATGGATAATTGATTATTATAACAATAATTTGTAAATTTTTTATTTTTTGTGTAATTCTGGTTTCAGTTTATTCACGGTTTTTTTATTATTATTTTTTGAGTTTGTGGTGTATATTTGATGTTGATTTCTATTCTGCGTTATATTCTCTGCTTTAAAATCAGGACATAACTGGCTTTTGAATATTTACACTGTAGGTTTCACATAGTTTCGGATATTTTCCATGTTAATCTAATTTTCACCAGGAAAATAAACTAGAAACTGTCAGGGGATAACCTGGGGGCCCGCCTCATGCGAGAAACCATTAAGTGGAGCATTAGCACACATTGGTTCTGTGCCTGTCTGAGAAAAGTAGCTGAAGAACTGGAGGACAGTCCTGCAATAACATGAGAAGATTATGGGGTTACTCAAAAAAGATTTATTATATAAATAAAATACATTGTTTCTACTTTTATAGAATTTTCTGTACTTTTAGGTCAAATAACTTCAATACAGTTATCTTCAAGAACCTAAATACATGTTAATTATAAAATTTCATTCTGTTTGTAGAATCCATTACAACACTATGGATGCCAGGCTGTACAAGGGTGAACTGTGTTTAGCTATATTACTGTATGATGGCATTAAGGTAGCTGGGATAAGAAAGTTAGCTATAACCGATTGGAAATCATATAGTGTTGTGTAGAAGAGCCAACTTGTTGAAGTCTAGGGCTCCTCAGTTAGAGGAAATTGCACTTGTATTGGTGCTTATGGTGGGGGTCGTTTTTACTCTACTCTTAGAGACAAGGACAACAACATCCATTAACATAATATCAGAGATCAACTTAGGGACACTGAAGATGGTTAGAAATGTCATTTGTCATTTGTGATCATGGCAAATCAACATTCTCCTTGTTTAACAGCTCAGATGTAGCTAGGTTTATGCTGCAGAGATGCTTCTTCCCCAAGTAATGTTCCACCAAGACTGATAATGTTCTCATGCACTCTTGCCTGGACCGTGGCCTTTCAGGTTAGGGCACCAAGGAGCTAACATGGGCTGGGGATGCTTTAAGTAAGAAAAAATGCATCCAATTCAGAATCCAATAAGACTTTTGGCAGCCCCTGACGAACAATGTAGTGGAGGTCTTTCAAGCACTGTACAGTATAGGGAACGTAGATATATTCCCTCTCTGCAGATACTTCTTTCCTGTAGAACAGTTGCTATGAGCTTTGAAAACTATAAATAAATCAATAGGCAGACAAACAATGAAAATACAAAATTATAATTACCATAATGAATGTGAGAGCACTGGAAGAAAGAACAGCATGTTTCGTTGAGCTAGAGAGAGACTTTTTGAGAAATCAGCATGTTGGTAATTGCCTTGTGACTTGGCCCCGGCATATGATGATAGAGTGGGGTGAGTAGAGATTCTCGACTTTGCCTTGAAGAGCATGCAGCCGCCTGGACATTAATAATGATCAACAAAGAAGGACAGACAAATCACTGCCATCTTATTCATTTACACACAGGCCGACACAAATCCATATCCATGCATAAGCTGGAAAATGAGAGCATCATAAGCAATGAATAAAATTATATGTTATACCACTGTTTTCTGATTATACACTTTCCATAATTAGCTTAATTGTTCTATGAGAGGATATACTTATAATTTTTTATGTAGTTTCAAGTTTCAACTATTTTTCACGTACACAATCATACACTGTACCACTGTGCAGTAAAATTTCATTCCCCCTGCCTCCTGGATTGTGTTTAACAAAATACACAATACAAATGGAAAAATCAAAACTATTTAACAAAATAATAAATAGGGATAAAATATCAGTATGATATCAATAAAAATACCAATAAAGATAAAATGACTCCAAAAAAGACAAAACTATGGAGCAATAACACAAGAAATGAAAAAAATGTGCAACTGAAAGTTGGCCAGTAAAAGTGCATAAATTGACCTGTGGGGTGTGCAGGATATTTTATTATTTTCACTGCTCTGTCCCTGCTCCGTTTCCTGCGGGTGGCCTTCAGGCCTGGGAGGTCCCATAGCTCAACGCGGGGCCGCGCTGCCCTGCCTGGTGCGGCTCCCAGACCTGGTGGATGGTGCTCCCGGTCAGGATGCTCTCCATGGTGCAGGTACAGAATGCCTTCAGGATCTTGGGAACCGGCCTGAACCTCTTGAGCATGCTAAAGTAGTGGAGTTGTGGACATGCCTTTTTAACAAGGGTGCCGGTGTACGCAAATGCTGTCGTCCGATGTGATGTTAAAATGAGGAAAACAGCACATTATACACATCCAAATAATGGAAAATGCTTGTCAAGAATCACAAGATGAAAATGTTCCTAGTGGAAGAAATAATATCTTAGTATTTTTGACTCTCGATAATCTGCTATAACTATATTCCACTAGACTTGGCTAAATTAAGCTAGGGTGAGTTGAGAGATACATGACACATCATTAGCACCCTTTCTCCACTGTAAAAGCTACAATGTTTTTTTTTTCCATTGAATTTTTATTGTAAGTTTAGCATGCTCAGGGGGTTACACAGCCAGATGGCCTTGGGCCCTCACAAGCTTTCTCTCCTAAAATTATCATGGAGTTTTTATATATATGTGTTTTTCTCCATATACTTCTGCAGTTTATTTCCACTCATCTATTACTCACATTAAATATCATGCCCATTTATACTGGTGTTATAGTGAAATCATAGTAAATTTCTATATAAATATGAATAAGTATTTCTATATAAATCTATATTGTCCAAACACGATCATAATAAAACTGGCTTTGAAAAATGTATTTGTATGTGTTTTTATACTTATGTATTTGTATCAAAATTCTGAAACTCCTATTCAGGTACAGTTACATGTCCTAAGGAAATTGTAACCATGTCCCATCTAATATTTTGTTTAATTTCGTTTTTACAAAAAATAGATTAATATTATTAATATTATATGTGCTCTGGGAAATGTTACTGCTTTTATCATTTAAATGAGTCTAGCACAGGGGTCTCAAACTCAATTCCTAGCCTACTGCAGGGCACACTGGTTCCTATTCCAGCTGAGTTCCTAATTAATTAACCTTTTCTGCTTTGATTTAGGTATTTGATTAACTGAATCAAACATTCCAAATCAAATTACACCAAACATGCTGCAAGAGATGTAGTGTTCTCACATTATAACCAACCATTTTGGAATGATAAAAATGTATGTAATTCATTAAATGAAGACCACTGGTACTAATTAATCATTAATTATTCCCACAAACATGCAGGTGTCGTGACATGATGAATGAAGGACAGGCATGGTGTTCAAACAAAAGGGGGTTTATTGACCTAATTGGGTAGAAACTGGAAACAAACAGGATCAAAAAGGATCATAATATGAAGGAATGACAACCTGGATGGACACAAGCAACAGGAAAGTATCACATCAATGATCAGACTGGGGCTGATGTGACAAACAGGTACTTAAATACAAAGACTAATAAGGGGTAACAAGCATCAGGCGTGATTCATCAGGGCCATATTAGGGATTAATCTAGTTTAGATGCCACAATAGTGTTTTCTGCCTACGTTAACACAGTTTTTTAAAGTATAATAATAGTATTGTACATGTTTCAAATAAGAAATACATTTATTTAGATGCAAGAAGATAGCTTGTCCTCCAATGGTGCAATTGGTTTATTATTTCATTTATATTACTGATAATATGTGCAATTCTGTCAGGCATTACCTGAAACAAAGTAACAATGTTAATTAAGAGCTGAGCTGAAATGAAGACTCCAGTAGACCCTGTGGCCTGTGAAGATTGAAGTTTGACACCCCCGGTCTAAGCTTTGGACCTTAAAACCATAAATTAAATTAATCCCTCTTTAATCTTAATCATTCTGTTTAAATATGGAATTTGTTTCTCAGCACAATTCAAGCACACTGAAGAAAACCAGTCTTTTTAAACCAGTGGTTATATACTGTATAAGCAGCTCATGCCAGTCCAGTGCACTTGAGTGATCCCAGTGTACTGTCGTATCTTTCACTGAAGACCACGCATGTTTCTTTGTTTGATCTGACCCATTATAAATGGCTGTATCATTCCCTTTTATTAAGTCAGTCAACAGGAAAGAACAGTGAATAATAACCTTAAACATTTTTGGTTAGTGAAAATATTTTATTATATCAATATTTACTAGTGAGGGAGATGATTGTGTAACTAGTCCGCTGCCCTTGTGAACCCACTATCTTGCCAGGCGAAATTAATTTCATGATAATCAATCATATGAAAATTTTACTAACTTGTATTAGCTGAAAGTAAGTTGAGTGATTTCAAATATGCTGCAAAAAGATGCTATATATACTCCAAGGTTATGTGTGCTTGGGTAGAACAGTAACTGAGTTGGCAGTATGTATGTCTCACATCATCGTGAGATTTAAATTCTACCTCCAATCTGCATGCGTGGAGTCTGTAAGATCCTTCCATGTTGTTTTCTCTGCTTCTCCAGTTTCAGAAACATGCGGTTTCATAATATTGGTGCAGCTAAATTGCCTACAGCACATGCCGCATGATAGACTTATATCTCATTGAAAATGTTTAACTACCTCATGCCTGGTGCTACTTGGAATAAACTGCAGCCTTTTGCAACCCTTTACTGGATAAATGATTGGAAGATGTTATACGTGTTCAGTGAATGTGTTGCTTTATAAATCCATTTAAATGTGCCTCAATTTACAGTTGTCTGTCATTTTCCCATGGCATAAATAAATGAGCTCTAGTAGGAAGACAGATATAAAGGGGATTCCGGTTGTGACAGTTCATATGCACCTGATATAATATAAGTACCTGCAATGAAACTTTTCAGCAGGGGTAGTTTCTGGCTATGCACTACCAACCACTGCTTATGGAAAAAACAGATTTCAGACTATCACAGGCTAAACCCACAAAGGGTCTCTGCTTGAAAATAGCCCTTACAGCTGCATTACACACAAGGCAAACTGGGAACCCCCCCTGTAAATAGCATGGGGAAGCTGTGGCTGAACACTGGCCTCAACAAATGAAATTGCCAATCTACCTTGACTGATGCGAGTTGCATTGAAAGGGTGAATGATGCCTCTATTTTTTATTCAGGTAAATTGTAAATTTTGTAGTGTATTTTACTTTTTAGTTACCTCAGCATTTTACAATGTATCTCGTGATATATACCAGAAAATGGATTTTCCACATTTAATAATGAGAAAATGCATTTTAAAAATGGTGGAATGGTGACACAGCGGGCAGCATTTTGCCTCCAGCGCTGAGTTTTGAATCCCTGTTTTGTTTGTGTGGAGTTTGCACATTCTCCGTGTGTCATGTGCATGTTTATGTGTGTGTGACCTCTGATAGACGGCCATCCGGTGCCTCACGCTGCATGGGATGGACTCTGCCTGGGACTGCAAGCATTGACGTTTGAAACTGGATAAGAGAGTGTACAGCTAATCTAGTTACATTCTATGTCTGTGGCATAGGCCTTAGACTCACAATCCTCTATTTGACAGATGGATGGATGGATGGATGTATTGGACATTGGTAGAATCTCACTTAGTGGGATATAGGAAAATGAGTGGACTTAACGCCGCAAAGGTCAAATTAACTGATAAATTGCAAACATTGTACCTTAAGTATGAATATTCACATATTTACCACTTATCCAGCATTATGCAAATACAATTACAACAAAGGTGAGTCCGTATTTCAGTATTCTCTGTGATCCTTCCCGATCATCCTGGTTTTTCATTTAATTTCTTATTTTATTGCTGGACTAGGGTGGCATGGTGGTGCAGTGGTTAGCACTGTTACCTC
>JAODKE010000138.1:11423339-11445012 GCA_026779605.1 Mormyrus hasselquistii | reverse complement strand
GAGTTGATAAATTGCCCATAGGAGTGAATGGTGTGTGAGTGTGCCCTGTGATGGGCTGGCCCCCTGTCCAGGGTTGTTCCCTGCCTCGTGCCCGATGCTTCCGGGATAGGCTCCGGACCCCCCGTGACCCAATTGGATTAAGCGGGTTGGAAAATGGATGGATGGATTGCTGGACTACTTTTGCAGTTAGCATAGCATTTCATCTGGCTTGACTGTAGCCACTGATAATCTGGTGATAGTCATGAGTACAGGTACCTTCCACCTTGAAACGCAGCTGGAAATGGGAGCTGCTCTGTCTTCATTAGGGTCGGGCCACAATTTATTCAGCATCCAAACAAGAGACTCATAAATAATTATTACAGGTGCAGACAGGGGCATAGGTAGAAATTCTAGACTCCCCTGACAAAATGTCTCCTTGGGCCCCCCATCCAACAAAATTAACAATTTTTCATATTCAATGCCACCCCTTGAACTTTCCAGAGTATCCATTCCTCTGCTAGTCCCCGGGTGTCTACGTCAATTAGCTACCCAACGCAACAAAAGGATCTTAAAGTAAGCTGCACTCCAACAACAAATATTATTGTATGACTAGTATTACTACAATGAGAGTTGGATGAACAAATCAAAATCAAATCAAATCATGTTTATTGTCACATCACTAGAATGGCTAAAACTAGTGAGTGACGTGTCGGGTTATGAGTTCCTATTCACAGTGCAGTACATTTAATAAATGAACACTGTAGAAAAAAAATCTGTGAAATGGTGCACTGCTACAAATGCAATAGTGTAACACATAGTACAATGCAG
Organism: Mormyrus hasselquistii; assembly: GCA_026779605.1. Classification (NCBI taxonomy): domain Eukaryota; kingdom Metazoa; phylum Chordata; class Actinopteri; order Osteoglossiformes; family Mormyridae; genus Mormyrus; species Mormyrus hasselquistii. The sequence continues at coordinate 11,444,205 of JAODKE010000138.1, read as the reverse complement.
CATACATACAGTACGCATGACATGCAGTATGTCATGGGGCAGACAGATAGACCGTAGGTGTAATACAGTACAGTTAGTGAACCAGAGGCATTCACTAGTGGAGTGGGAGTGGTGTCCTGGGGATGGCTGATATCAGTTTGAGTTCAGGATCCTGGTGACGTGGTGGAAGAAACTGCTTCGGAGCCTGCTGGTCCTGCTCTTGATGCCGTGGTACTGTCTGCCTGATGGTAGCAGGGTGGGCAAAGCATGGCTGGGGTCCTCTCTGGGTGGTAGCACCTCCCCATTGACCTGTTCGGCAGAACGCACCGCCCTCTACAATGCCTTACAGTTGAGGGCAGTGCAGCTACTGTACAAAGCTGTGATGCATCCAGTTAGGAGGCTCTCAACAGAATATCCTGTAGAATGTCCTAAGGATGCGGGGTCTCAGGTCAAACCTTAGCAGCCTCCTGAGGTCGAAAAGGCATTGCTGTGCCTTCTTCATTGCCTCAGTGGTGAGCAGCCCCTGAATTTGAACACAGCCAGCCTTAGCTGGAGCATAATACTTGGTGCCTGGTTCTGTCTTGGAGTCCCATTTCCACTTTTGGCATTTAATGCTTGATAGTGGTGTATCTGGTCACCGCTGTGTAGTTTGCCATGCTAAGCCAGAGGTTTTCATGAGAGAAGAGCTCTCCTCTTTACTTCCTTTGCTCCAGGCTGCCTTTCAATACGAATCTCCTGGGAGGACAGGTGGAGATACCGCTCAGTCTTACTGGATTCTGGATCTTCAGGTAATATTATTGAACAGTGGGCAGTGGAACGATGGGGTATGTCCTCCAAAATGTCATTCGTGTGCTGATGGTACCCAGACAGATAGAAAAATAAGAATCCTGTTGTAGTTAAGAGTGTGAATCTCATGTGTCAAGCAAACGCAGGTAATCGGCAGCGGTACTTTTGTCAAACTGAGCCTGCTTTCACGCATGACCCTAGTTTCTTGTGCACTATTAGGAAGAAAATAGCCTGTAGTGGTGCCTGAAGCAGCTCAAACTAAAGAGCACCAGTAGAGACAGGCCATCCACAGCAAAGGACCATTCCAATCTTACTGTATACTGAGATCCCCAGGTGATTTTCTTACTATGAGCAACGCCTCAAACAGGTAATGTTTATCCACTACCCATTCCAATACCCTTGAAGCTGGGTTAATTCAATTTGCAGGAATCAAGGACAAAGGCTTGAATTAGGTCACAATAAAAATTGCTACTTGTTAATTCAACCATTTGTTGACACAGTCCATTTGTGCTGCATCCGTACCAAACTTGATCTTCACAGTTCATATAACCTCATTAGGATATTGTAGGGTGATAAATGGAAGATTAACTTCATACCAGTACCGGACACTATGAATATTTAGTTCTGCTCCCTGGGTTTGGTAATAAGCTGTCTGTGGTCAAGTCATTCATTAATGATGTGTTGAACAGATATGTTGTCATTTACCTTGATGATATGTGTGTTTTCTGAGACTATGCCTAAAAACACACCGATCAGCCATTACATTAAAACCTCTGACAAGTAAAGTGAATTACAATGGTTATTACAATGACACCTGTCAAGGGTGCCATTATTTATTAGGCAAGTGACCAGTCAGTTCTTGAAGATGGCGTTTTGGAAACAGGAAAAATAGGCAAGTGTAAGGACCTAAGCGACTTTGAAAAGGACCGAACTTTGATGAGTAGACAACTGGGTCTCAGCCAGGACATGCTTTGTATGGTGTTCCTGGTATGCAGCAGTCAGACCTTGATTCAAGGAAGGCCAACCGGTGAGCTAATGATGGGGTGGTGGGTGCCCATCAGGTCTGATCCCACAGGATTGCTACTGTGGTACAAGTTGCTGAAACGTTAATGCTAGTTATGACAAATTGATGTGAGAACAGACAACAGAGAACTTTCCCCAGTGGTCCGTTCAGACTGGTCAGCCCTGATCGTCAACCTGTTGCATCCAGTCAATTGTTTGTTCTCCATAGTGGTTGGGTCTATGGGTTGGGGTTTGGCGGATGAGAGCAGGAAGTTTCTGTCAGGTCCTGCTGTTACTCTATTATCGTCGATACTTGGTTTTGGAGTTGAGACAGTAATCGAAAATGTTTTTTTTTTCTTTCTCAAATAAGAATCTCATAGAACGTGTTCTGCTGTCTTCATGTCCATTCCATTCAGTGATCATTGATAGCCAGAGGTGGCCATTTCAGGTCCAGAAAGTAAAAATCCAAACCAGGATTTTGTTTCAACCAACTAGTTGTGTACTCTGTGACTGTGGCTATTTATGTTCAACTGGTCGGTTGAAGCAAAATCCTGGTTTGGATTTTTACTTTCTGGACCTGAAATGGCCACCTCTGTTGATAGAGGCACTATCGGTCGTTTAAGTTCACACTCTTTATTATTATTATCGTCACTTGGTTTTCAGTTGAGACAATAATCGAAAATATTGCATTTTTTTTAAAAAAAAAAAGAATCTCAGAGCATCTTCCTGGAAAAACAGGTCAAAACAGCATGTTTCAGTCAAATTTAGATAACCATCTAGTTTTAAACAATCATTTCTGCTATTTGGTACAGTTGCCATTTTTGGTTGTTTTATAAATAGGAAGAGCAGTAAGCTAATTGTAAGAAGACTAAAGTTAAAATATTTGGTTGCAGAATTGCTGGTACCAGTATACAGTTGATACCTAAAGGTCGGCAAAGAAAATTGAAGTAACTTGCTTTGCCGTTTTTATTCCATGGGTTTTGAGCATTAGGCTCTGGTTCCATCCACCTAAAAGCTAACTGTTGTCTTTTTAGGTGGATGCTGTCAGTAGCCATGGTGGCTACTGGGTGCAATAACTGTTTTCTCCCATCTTGTGTTTGCATTTTACTTTGAATCAGCAGAACTCTGTGGTAGTACTGGTATTGTTACCAATATTGGATTAATGTCTATGGAACACCCATAGTAAGTGCCTTCGGTTGTATTAGTAATAGACAGACGTGAGATAAAGTCAGATAAACATAATTAAGGCACCAATCCTAACCTTCAAGTTTTGAGTCAAGTCTCAGATCATGCTTCTAAAGGCCAGTTCACACTTCAGCACATGCAGACATGCTTCTGACGCCATTGACGTAGATGCACGTCTTCTGAGGTTGAACACTTGCAACACCAAGGGCTCTATTTTGATGATCGAATGCAGAGCATACAGTGCAAGGCCCAGCTAACATTTAGGGGCGTGTCCAAATCCATTTTGTTATTTTGATGGTGGAAAAAGCAGACTTTGTACCAGCGCAAAAAGGTTGTCCTGACTCTTTTAATTATTCAGAGGCTTGTTTTGGGTGTTACATGCAGTGAACCAATCGGAATGGCATGTCACCTCGTGTTTAAAAGGCGGGAGCGCATGATCTACAGCGGCTTGCTATTACAATGGTACATCTGACCGGCAAACAAGACTGCTTCTCGAAATGGACGTGCTCGTGCGTGAGGTGAAAACGTGGCAGCGCCAGCGTGGCACCTAATGTGGAGCAATGTGAAGCAGGCATGGGATGAGATAGCAGTGAGTGTGTCCTCCTTTTCTGGCACAACCAGATCATCCGATCGGTGCCAAAAGCGGCACAATGATCTCAGAAGACGGGGGAACCAGAAGCTTGCTGTTGAACGAGCACAGCGGCTGGGAACGGGGACTTAATTATGCTTGTATATTTTTTATTTTAATTTTGGGTCTGCAGTTCACAAAATATAAATAAAAGTGCAAAATGTTCAAGCAAAGCACATCCTTACAGTTTTCAAGATGTTTTAAAATGTTCAGATAAAATTCGATATGGCTGTTATTTTTCTACATCTCACAATTTAGATTCCTTACCAGACTACAGACGATTCAGCTCTCCTTCCAGCTGATCCCTCCTTGCCCGCACTGCTGCCAGCGTACACTCCTTTGAGGGCATCAGCACATGCAGTTCAGCATCACTCCTTCTACAGTCCTCTAATGTGTCCTCATTTATGTCTAACAGACATCCATCACACATGCCAATGTTACACAACACACAACATGCCACGAAGAATGTTGTGACCTTCTGAGGGCTGTATTGTAATGTTCCACCTCTCATCAAAATATATGAAAGACATTTTCAGCAATCCAAATATCCTGTCAATTACAGTAAGTGTTTATATCTGAAAGAGTTTTTTAATGATACAGTTTGTTTTTTAAATTAAATAACAAAAAAAAAAACATTTGTGCAACTCAAGGGCGTATGCCTCTGTCCTTACGGGCATGGTACACCTATATATTTCTAAAACGTGCCACTTAATTAGCATTTTACAATGCGCCACAGACTTTATATGTGGTTTTTGTTGGTGAAAAGCACAATGTCATAAAATAGTGACACGCCAACAAAACCATGTCAGTGACATCCTGCATCGGCATGTCTTACGCTTCCCTAGACATCACCCCGGTACAGTCTTTCAACAAGACAACGCCAGTCCACACACAGCATATCTGTCTATGACAGGGGTCACCAACTCCGGTCCTGGAGAGCTACTATCCAGTAAGTTGTCTATCCTACCTGGCTTCTGATGAGCCACACCTGCTCCTGGTATTTACCTGAGAACTAGTGTGGCTCATCAGAAGCCACGTAGGATGGAAAACCTACTGGATAGTAGCCCTCCATGACCGGAGTTGGTGACCCCTGGTCTATGAACTGCTTGCATCATGTTGAGGTAATCTTGTGGCCAGCCAGGTCCCCCAGTCATTTCCCAATTGAACATCTGTGGGATCAGGTCGGACATCAACTCAGACCCAGTGCCAATCTGCAGGATCTCAACGGCCATTTACAAAAACTGTGGACGGTTTGGCACAGGTGAGAATACAACTGGGCTGTTTGACTCCCTTCCGTACCATATTTTAGCATGTATTTAGGGCCAGTGGGGTGCCACACCCTACTGACATGGGACCAGCAGTATGCCCATAATGCCAACTCTGTTGTCAGTTTGATCTGATATTGTAATCAATGCGATACAGTCACATGACCTTTCAGCACACCATCCCATTTGCTGTCACATTTCTGTCTGGGAACTTTTTTGTGTCACTGTATAAATGAGACACAATTTTTTTTCACTCAGATTTTCTCTTATGATTCTTGGGCTATATTTTTGTTTATTATTATTATTATTATTATTATTATTATTATTATTAAACAAAAGAATCAAGCAAAATCAATAGGCAAGGGTAATAAACAAAAGTAATATTTATATTTTTATATATTTATATTTATTTTAACTTCTCACTCCACATTAATTTTCTTAATCTTTTGCATATTTATTCTTTTTTATTGCACTAATATGACATTAAACCTAGACACACTAGAGCTACTACTGAAATAATGGTGATGAATACAGCCATTTTCTTTTGTAGTGGAGGACAAGGGTTTTCAGCTCATGCTGTCAGGTTCGGTCCCTGTCCTGCTCCCTTCAGTATCTCTGCTCCTTGTCTGGCCATCCTCTGTCCTTACTGTAGCTCCTACTGTGTTTCGCTGCTCTACTGGCTGCCACATGGGTTAATGGGCAAAGTGGGTAGCTGTTGGCCTGCGTTTGTGTTTTGTTGTTTGTTTGTTTGTTTTTGGTTCTTGCTTTATTCCTGTTACGTATTGGTGTATTTTTGCATGGCTTCTTATTTTGTACCTTTGTACCTGCTTGTGCCCCAGTGCTTGCTATCCTGTTTACTTCTAGTGTTGGAAGCCTTACATATTTAACAACCCTAACCCGTGGCTTGTTCCTAGTCCTAGGGTTTGGTTAATTGGTTTGGCCTGCACATGTCCCACATCTGTGCATTTAAGTGCCTCCCCTTATTCTGTTCCTTAATTGATCATTGTAATTGTTTCGCTGTGGCAGTTCTGCTGTAGTTGTTCCTGTGCTGCTGTGTTCTTGTTCCTCTGTTGCTCCCTGTCTTAGTTGTTGTCGCCTACCTTCTTTGTTTCAGACCCCTTGTGGTCACTTTTGTTTTTCATGGTTCCTTTTGTTTCTTGTCTGTCATCCTTCTACCATGCCCCTCCGTAACGCATTCACCCCTTACAATACTGTAGGTCTAAATGTAAAGTGGTCTGCAAAATGTTTAGAATCCATTATTAAATGTGGCCCGTGGAGCACTCTTCCATTTTCCACATAATACAGAAGTCATTCTGTCGCTTTGTGCCAGCAAGCCCAGCAAGTTTCACCGCATTTTTGAATTAAATGAAAATATGCGGCACAGTTTTCCATATGTGCTGCATTGTAACTTACAATGCTTCATTCAAACCTGTATTGACTGGATAGGTTGCCTTTTGTAACATGATTATATTTGAATGTATAGTACTTTTCTCTTAAGTACTTTTAGAACCATGGGTTTTTTATTTGAGAATTAAATTATTGAATGACACTTACTTGAGTATCATTTCGGTGTCTGTACTTTATACATAATATGAACATTGCATATTTCTTCCATCACTGTTTAGAACATGGGTGCATTTTGCAGATACGCAAAAACACAGTCTGTGTGCTGAGTATTTCCCATTCTTTAGAATTAAGCAAGTCAAATCAATTCGGAGACCTCATTCGAAGAAGTCAAGTCAGATACTTGGTTAAGCAAGTAATGTCAAGTTATGGTCAATCCTTAAGCAGGGCTGGCAAATTTAAACAATATACTGTATCGACTTACCTTCATATAAAATTTTAATGAAAGGAAAAAAAATAAACTTTGATAAACTGTGGAAACATTGATTGATATCACACATCACATCACAGAAACAAACAAACATGACTCCAGCCAGTCATATGGTCGTCTTTTATGAATGAACAATCCAATGAATGCACAGCAAGCTTGAGTGAGTTAGCAGAGCACGGCACATGCCACTCTTGTGGTAATACTGTGGAAGCAATAAGCGTTACCTCAGAGGAAACTTCGAGCGTCAGTGAGGAAAGTTACAGCCACTACATTTTTAAAAAGGAGATATTGTGGATAAATAAGGTAAAAAGATGTTGGTGGTGTGGCGGAACGTTTCGCAGTTTAAACTCTGACACAGAACAAACTGGTGCAGTGTACTGCAAGCTCTTCCAAAAACTTGTGCCAACTAAAATTGGAAATAATGGAACTTATTTCACCGCTTGAAGCATTGCCACTGAGTACAACGTACAAAATGCAAGTGCTTACAGTCACATACACCAGCAATCAGGGTTTCCAAAAAATATAGGAAAAACTGTGCCCAGAGTCCACCACATTTTATTCTTAATTACAAGATTGGTGACAATGTCAAACCCATTCCTTAGAACGAGCAGTTAGACATTCAAATATGTAATGCGGCCATTTCAGTTTACAGTCTTTGCATTTATTGCCTTTTTCATGTTCCGGATGTGTATGGGCGATTCTAAGCAAACATTGAGACTTGAAGTCAAGAAATAATGCCTTGAATTATATCATCATAATTATCAATACCGACTGATATGAAAAAATATATACTGAAAGAAACATTTTTTGGAATAGATGACAGCTTGTTTATTTCATGCCAGTGCACTGAGCTGCATTCACCAACAAATCACTAGTGTGGCGTGCCTTGTGCACATACTATGACATCTGTCGTATGTGGGTACACGCGTTTCAGCCTGTGTCAGTCATTACTGGTGAAAAACAAAGGTGGAAACTAATATTAAGTGATAGAATATACCATATTACAAGTCACTTATAATCAAGTCTAAGTCAAGTCTCAAGTCAACAATATCCAAGTTTATGTCAACTTTAGTCATTTTCATAAATTGGAAAACAAGTCTCAAGTGACAAAAACCCGAGTCTGACTCAAGTCATGTTGCTCAAGTCACCAAACTGAAAACTGGATATGTTAACAAAGTCTTATTGAACTGTATTCCTGGAGCTATACCTATAGGCTGAGGAGCCACTGCATACAATTGCTGGGTAGCATCAAATGGGTATGGGTATGGGTTTTAATTGTTTTAATTCTTTTGTGCATAGCTTTGTCATGGATCCGGGCAGGTTTGGTGCGAGGCCGTGGAATGATACAGGCAGAAATGTGGACAACCCACTTGCGGCTCAAAGAGACAAACAGGGTTTATTAATTGAACTAAAAAACACAAGAAACAACAAAACCAAAGGGGGATAACAAAGAGGCAGGCAATATACAACAAACATTTGACATCAAGAATCACAAACAATGAACCACTGGAGACTAATGCCTTGTCCACACGTACACGGGTATTTTTTAAAACGTACCTTTTTCTATATGTCTTGGGCTTTTGGGTCACTGAAAACAGAGCTTTTGCAAAACTCCATCCAGGGTGAAGATTTTAAGAAACTCCGTCTTCAGTGTCAACATGTAGACAGGAAAACAGAGTTTTTGGCTCGAGATGTCACATTGTGCCCCATTGTCCACTTTGTTTAATGTCAGAGCGTGCGCTGTTTGCTGTATACATTAGGCGAGTTCGAGCAATGGCAGACTTAGCCGAAATAGTGCTTGTGCTAACCTTGCTAAAAAGACTTCTTACATGTGTACAGATAAATGTTGAATCAATCTCGCATTATATTGATCAACACAGACGTTGGAATGTGCGCCATGGTTTTCAACTTAACAGGACTGGCAATTAGGCTTCTGATTGGCTAACATGGCAGTATGGTTAGAGTTATAATGCCGCCTGTTAGTTTGGCTCTTGACAGCACATTTTAGCGGTTTCATGTGGACGGGGATATTTTTTTTAAACAGAGGAAAAGCACTGTTTTAAAAAATACTCGTGTATGTATGGACAGGGCATAAAACTCAGGCAGGAACTTAAATACAAAAACTGAACAGGGTAATGACAAGCAGAAGTGAAACAGACAATTAACCAATAGGGGAAGATGCAGGAAAACAAGCAATCAGGCACAAGCAAGGGCAAGCAGCAAGGGCAGGCACAAGAATGGGCAACAGGTGAAACTAATTAACCCGACGTTGCAGCCGCCACACCCATCTTGACTGTCCCGCTGGTGCCCGCCGTTCCTGTCCTGCCTGTCCAGGTGCCTGCTGAGGCGCCCCCTGCTGCCCGCACACCCGAGGTGCTCGCTGAGGCGCCCCCTGATGGCTGCACGCTCAAGGTGCCCGCTGAGGCGCCCCTTGCTGGCCGCACGCCTGAGGTGCCCGCTGAGGCACCCCCCGTTCAGCCTGGCTCGCCCGTCCAGCCCGGTTCACCCACCTTGCCCGTCCTGCCTGTCCCAGCACCAGCTGCTCCACCTGAGCTCTCTGCTCCACCCACAGCTGCTCTGCCTGAACTCCCTGCTCCGCCCGCAGCGGCTCTGCCTGTCCTGCCCGTCTCGCCGGCTGCCGTTCCTGCCACAGGGCCAGTGGCCCCTGTCCCAGAGGAGGTCTCGGACTACCTCACCATCGCTCCTCCTCCCATGGTGGAGGAGGAGGAGCTTGAATGGGACCCCTCGGGGATCTTCTTACTGAGCCCCAGAGACTCGGATGGGGGAAGGACTCCTCCATCATCACCCCAGCGTGGGGGAGCCCGGCCTAAACCCCGCCTGTCGGTGTTCTGTAAGGGCAGGGGACACCTTTGCAACGGTTGGGTCCCGCCCACCCTGCCCCCTGGCTCGCCCGCTCGTCCCCTGGCCATGCCGCGTCGCCCACCTGTGGTCCCTCCATCGGCGCCTCGTCGGCTGTCGCCTCCGGGTCCCCCTCTGGTGCCGTGTCGTCCACATGCGGTCTCTCCGTCTGCGCCTCGTTGGCGACCTCCGGGCCCCCCTGCTTCGGCTGGGCGTCGGACGGCGCCTTCGCCAGCTCCGGCTGCACCATCACCTGCCGCGGCTTCCCCCTCCTGCCTGTCTGCGCCGGTGTTCCCTCCTGCTCCCTCCTCGTTCCCTCTGTCTCCTTGCCCCCTTCATGGTCCCCTCCTGCTCCTGTCTCTGCTCCTCGTCCCTCTGTGCCTCCCGTGTTCATTCCTGGCCCTTTTGTTCTGCCTGTCGGTGTTCCCTCTGTGTCGCCCTTTCTGGTTTGTTTGTCTGCGTTCCCTGTCCTATGTCAGGTTCTGTCATGGCTGCTGCCCCTGTGTTTGATTTGTGTTTCGGTCCTGTGCCCCGGTGACTGTCTCGTTTTGTTTTCCAGGTTCGTCCTGTCCGCCGCACCCCTTGGGGCACGCCCAGAGTGCATGCCTTGGGGGGGGGTTCTGTCATGACCTGCGCATCCAGTCCTCGTGTGTGCCACGCCCCCTCATCATCCACTTGTGAATTCCCAATTATGATCACTATGTTTCCTGTTATTTTCAGATTGTCTCATGTATGTAGTCTGCGTCAGAGTCAGTTTTCCCCAGATCTGTCATTGATGTTCGTTGCTGTCAACCCCGTTTGTTTGAATAAACCTGTTCGTCATTCTGTCTACCGACCCCCTCCTTCGCTGCGGCTTGCCTGCTCGCTCGCCACAGAACACAACAGATTGATTGTCTCAGAGAACGCATGCAGCGCTCATACAAAAGCAGTGGAGGTAAACTTTAAACTGATTTTTAAACATACAAGAATCTATTACTGTATAATTAAAATTGCAAAGCTTGCTATGTTTTTTCTTTTCTTCCTATGGCGGAGTGACAGCACAGTAACACCTTGAAGTACCATACTTTTGGTACTTTCTTGAAGTACCAAAAGTATAGTACCTGGTGCGGTGGAAAAACGCCCATAGAGACCATATTTCATTTTTATTTAAAGACACTGACCAAATTAATCCAGAAGAACTCCCCCTAAATTATCTGTTCAGTCCTGATAAAGCCGATACATGTAGGGAAACAGTCAGCTTTTAGGACTGATAAGATTTAAGACATTTGCGATGTGAAGAAGAATGTACTAAACAAACAAAGATTCAAGTGCCTTTCAATGTAACCACCATACTGTGTTCATCTGGAATGGTTGGACAGCCCAAAGAAATCTAGCCAACAGCAAGGCAGGGGTCAAAAACGGATCACTGATGAAAGAGGTGAATGCTGGCTGATACAATGCTGTGGATCAACAGTTGGTCTCCAGATAATCTGTTGAATAACAGGAGGCCAAAAGAAACATTAAAGAACGCACATTATTGCACCTTGGTGCAGCAGTAGCCTGGCAACTTAAGATCTCATCAAATTCTAATTTGTTCAGATGATTAAAAATTTATGACTGCATTGGCTAAAAAAATGTCGAATACTGGAGAACAGGAAAACATCGGCTGGACTGATGATTGCTCATTCCCTGCTGCTGTATGCTGATTGGAGGGCTAGGGTACACAGAAGACCACCTATGTCCAGCGCAGTAGGCTGTTGGTGGTTATGTGATGGTGTGAGCTGTTGTCACAGCTAAAATGTTGATGAAAGTGGGGCAATAACACACAATATTTCCACCTTGTTGCCATTTATGTAAGATCCCTTTTATGGCAGAGTATGCATCTGTTTTTTCAGCAAGGATAATACCCTGTGCACAAGGCTGAAAATACCCAGGAACAGGACTAATACAGCAAACCACAATCCAACTGAACATCTGTGGGATGTAACAGAAAGAGCTGTTCAGAATAGAGATTGACTATCAGCCAGTTCAACCCAGCTGTGAGAAGCATGGGCCAGTGTCCCTTTGGAATACTTTCAACATCTTGTGGAGTCCATCCTGGTCAGCTGATTCAGTTCTGCAGGTAAAAATACATTAAGCAATATAACCAAGGCATTAGAAATATTTTGTACAATCAATGTATGCAAATGTCGATTGATATTATATTATATAGATATAATAACTCTTTATATCTACATTATCTTTTAATGACAATATTACAGAAAAACTATTTTTTTTTCCATCTGGAATCACTAGATTAAAAAAGTAATACTGGAATGTTTCTGATACTTGAATGATTCAAGATAAATGATCTTTCTCAAAGGATTTGTTTGAATAGAAAAATAATATTTAAGTTGGGCTGTTCATCTCTTTTGATATTGTCTCTTTGTCTCTATACAGAGACACTATCTCTGCTTCTCTAAAGTACTTCTTTGTAGTAGTATCCTTGAGGAGAACTGAATCAATGAGACCTTGAGGAATACTGAATCAATGAGACGATTCATTTTAAGAACCTTTAAATGCAGATACTCGCGCATGCACTCAAACACATGGTTTGTATTGCATACACATTCTTTAGGCTAAAGGCTCAGATGCATTCACTTTATAGCCTTATATTGTAGGTTTCATACAAAAAAAGGCGCTATATAAATAAAACTTATTATTATTATTATTATTATTATTATTATTATTATTATTATTAATAAAAATGAGCAAACAGGCCTGATTTTATACCACCTGAATGTGTGTCCAACTTTACACATTCACGGACTAATAGAAAGCTCTTTGACAAATCAAGTTAAGCAAGCAGAGTATATATTGTTATATATTCTTTATCGCTGTGTTGTGTTAATTGGCCTTGTGTATACCATTGAGGAGAACGCTACATATTAGTTACTTTCCCTGTATAAACAAAATACAAAAAGTGATACGTTAATCTTTATTCCTTTAACTTATTGTGCACTGCAACATGCCAGGCAGAATCAGGACTGGAGTTAAGACCGTAGGATTTAACCTAGATTAATGCATCATAAACAAGTCTGAGATTTTTGGACATATACCAGTCATTAAAAAGATGAAAAAATTACAACACGCAAAGTTACCCAAGCTAAATTTATGATTCAGATCCACATTTATTATACATTTAGCTAGACAATTAGAATAATACTGTATCATTTAACACTTAATTTTCTCAGAGCAAAACTCTAAGCATTAGGTTCTATTTGCAAAGCAGTAGTTGCAGTCATAATGGAAACTTCTAGGTTTTTCCAATTAGGACATATTTTCCTTACAAAAGAAACATTTCCTGTTTGTGACAGTTATTGCTGACAGAATTCAAAGCAACGTGCATTGTTTGAATGCAGATATTTGGTAATGACGTGACTAAATAAAGCCTTTCAGGTGGAAATACTCAGGACGTGGCTGCTGAGATTATTTCATCAGTACATGGGTCAAATGCCAAACTCTAGACCAGGTATTGGAAATAAAGTGTGATGACCTTGAGGCTTGGAACTGAGGAACATACACACACAGAATGAAAAAGAGACAGGGAAAAACAGTAGAAGTAATCAGATTAATAATATGAACCCAGGTCTTTTTTCCAATCCAAAATGGCCTGAGGCACATATTAACATTTTATCCAGTGCAAAATGCAGCCCACTCATGATGGAGCTACAGGCAGTTAGAACTCTCATAAACTTGCTCTTACAGTGATACCGCTTATCACAGGCCTCACAATACAAATACCGTAGTTAATTAGAATAGACAGATTGCAAAGATGTCAGCATAGACATGTATGATACTAGATATTCAGGAACTGTTGTGGTTCAACTTTTTTTTTTCTCTGATCTGAAGATTAAAAAGCTTATTAAATTAAGAAGACATATTAAACATGACTGTGCATATTAAAACAAATCTTAAGCAGATTACGTCACTGTTTCATGCTCCAAAGGGTAAATGCAAATGTGTTATTATTATAATTATTTATTTCCTAGTGTCAATCAAAGCATTATTTTAATTATATGAATGCATGTTAATCTTTAATTGCAACATCACATATAGCTGATGATAATCTATTATAAGACTATGGCTTTATAGGGAACTGTCAGATTTTACCTCTTAGCTTTAAGTATTGTAGAACTGGTTCTGTTCTGTCTGATTTGTGGTGGTTTTGAAATTAACTTTTCAGTTCTTTTCTAAATAAAAGCACTGCAGATAGCAAGTGATATGCAATATCATATTTATGTACATTAGAAGTTCAACTGCAAGACTATGGAAATAAATTGCATGTGCTAGCTATTCTCCCTGATAATTGGAGAGGTTTTGCTCCATTAATGTAGTTTTTATCCCATGCAGTTTTAATTAAATTGGTTGAATATGACCTGATGTCCTCATAACTCAGACCTTAATTTGAGTATATGTTGCAATATAGTGCTTCTTGTTCTTTATAAGACATAAAGGGAGGTTGAGGACCTCATGATGGTAACTAGTGTACCTTTGGGAAAGGTAATTACCCAGAGCTGATTTGAATAAATATTCATTGGTATAAATGAAAAACTTGTATGAGATGTTTTTTTAAGCAACATAATTAATTATCTATATGGAAGAAAAGCATTTTGACGGGCAGAACACTGTCAGGATATATTAAAATTTTCTTTGAATAGTATATGATTATAGTCAGGGGAAAATAAATAACATGACAAAGAGAATATTAAGGCTTTAACTGAATCATCCTTATTTGGATTGTACAGTACATTGTATCATTTTACTTTATGATTGTCATTATGTACGTACATGGGTGCCCTGAATAGAGCACATAACGCAAGCTCACATAAACCGAAGGGTACATCTGTGGAGCTAACTGAGCTAGAACCTTTGGTCAGAAGATCAAGGAGCAAATGGGATACGCTAAGGAACACCAAACGCTAGTAAAGACACAGGGGAGACTCTAACTTAAAGAGGAAGCGACACAGGTGGAGCACATGCAGATTGATTATGGATGATGTAATGGGGAGACACTCTGGGAGAGAATGGAAGCCCAGCTGGAACTGCAGGGATTGGGAGTGCTGGAGGGATTGTGCTGGTGTGACGCTTACACTGTCATTGACCATCCCAGTGGAGCCCTGTTGACGTCATTTCAGGGATCATCTTTCACAACAGCCATGCCCCCCTGAGGGATTCTTGCCTGCGAGACCCACCCAGTGAGGGATCCCCTGTTCAGCCAGTGCCATAGATCAACAGTGGGTCCAATTATTGACCACACCCCTTCTCCCAGCTATAGTCAGTGTTCTCTGATTATTCCACTATTTCAGACATGAGATCTTCTTGGCTCCTGAGAGTTTGAGCACTTATTCTTGTGATTATGGATTTCTCTGTCAGGTTTTCTGATCCTGTTTCTATCTTCAGAGCCTGGGTTTTCACCGTAACTTTCTGAATGCTTGTTGCACATTGCTTGACCTTCACCTGTTCACTGACCACTGCTTCTGCCTGATAATTTTGATTCTGTTTGCTCTCTCTGGTTTGACTGTTGGCTTTGTTTAGCCTTTCAGAACAAAGCACCTCTGCTGGATTCACGTCTGCATTTGAATTTTCTGATCCCAATCCTCACAGAAGTTCTTACCTGGAAAATGGACTCAGTGGATTGTATTGGAATCTAGCATCTGGTAGAAGCTCTGAATAAGCATGTACAGTAATGTCCTGGAATGGCATGAAACTGAGCTGGTGCCAATCAATTTTGAGTTTGGAATCTTTAAATGCAGGAATGACACAGCAGGTTTCTGGAATGTAACATCTTCATGATATCGTTTGTATGGAACAGCTCTCCCTCTCAAGATGACATCATTGAAGGACTCACCGGCAGAACCAGGAAGAGCCAGGAAAGTGGATGATTGGTGCCCACTAAAAGGTGACGCTGTTTCATGGGGAAATTTGAAGCCCATAGGGGAGCAACTGGTAGAACCACTTTTGTGAGTGGTCTTTGTGCAGTTAATTCTGTTTCCTGGTTCAGTTCACATTTGTTGTCTCGTAGTTCAGGTGGGATATCTCAAACTCCATGCACTTTTGAATGTTTTGTCAATCACTCTGTCAAATTATGATACCATCTTAGTGTCCAGCTGCCTACTTATGTCATGCTGTTAAATCATATTTGTACCTTTTGGGCAACTGTTTAATTGTCTAATTTGTTATTACAGGTGGAAATACCCAGGACATCGGCAGTTTTGTTTTAACCTGCTCCATCCATGCACAGAATCAGACCCCTGCTCAGGCCCCTGTTGGTCTGTTACAATCCCCCCCAGATCCCCACACACCCTGTTCCATATTACTCTTAATTTTCTTACTGGATTGTCTCCATCAAAAGGGTTTACAGTGGTGCTCACAGGAGTTGCCTGCTTTTTGAAGGTTGTTCATTTTATATCGGTGGCCAAGCTGCCCTGGGCTGAGGAGACACCTCAATTGCTCATTGAACATGTTTCTCAACTCCATGAGTTGACACTGGTGCTTTATTTATGTATTTGTCTAATATATTTTCCCCCCAAAACCACCCTGGAATAGTCATTAGTATTCAAAACACATAGGACATTCTCTTATGTTAAGACAATAACACAACTTTTCTTTCAGCTGTTGAGCCACTTTTCATACCTATACAGTATCAATGGCATGCACACATACTGTTGCATACAGGTGTTTTATAGAACAAATAAAAATAATCTAGTGATAATTCAATATGGGAAGGTGGATTCCTGCACCCAATCGGCGAGAATCACATTTATGGTTTGGTGATTCAGTTTGTTAATTTAGTATTTTATTTTTAGGTTCCACGCAATTCTGATTAACGCAATATTTTGAAAGATTCCTGCAGTGTTTTATTTACAAAGAACACCACTTTCTCGCATCTGGAAGTCAAGCAGATGGATGGAATAATCAAGTCTAGAGCCATCGATGTCAATCAATCAGGTGTTCCGGCACCTATTAAGGTCACTCTTTAGAAGCTCTCTTCAGCAATCTCTTAAGAAATTTTTGTGAAACACATTTTAGGAAATACCTTTCATAAGATTTATCTTTAGACTCTTTGTAAGACGTAAGAGTCGTTCTTATCGAGAAATACACCCCAGGGCATTAAATCTCCTTATGGTAAAAAAAAAAATGTATGTGAAATTTGGCTTTACTGTTCGTGCCACATAATCTGATCATAAAACGGACATTTTGGTGATTAATTTTTATTATTAGATTAAATCATGTTTTAAAAACACAGATCTATTTCAACCACAGAACAGAACCACAGAACATTAGTTCCATTTAAACAGTACTGAGAGAACTGGGTAAGGTTAATGTGCCTTCATAAAAACATCATTGAATAGGGGAAAACATCTCTCTTAAACAGGACATTCATTCATCTCCTTCAAAAGTATTATACACTGAAACATTTTAATGGTAAAAAGAGTCAACATTTTCAGTATGTACTAGATATTACATGCCTACCCATTGTTGCACAGAGAGATAAAACCATGATCATTTTTCTTTTTCTGTCCATTATATTAAGGTTATTCCATACAACATCAATCACAAAATGACCTCAGTGTTACATTACAGTTTCTAATATATCCTCATATGCAGAATCATACAGCATACATCCTGAGCATATCATACAGTAAAGTCAGACCTATGAGAGTTTTAAAGTATAACTTTGGAGTTATACATTGTTTTGATAAAGAAGGAGAATATGACCTAGTTTACCACAGGTTGTGCCCTTCACCCCAAGTACACACAAAAACAATCCCAGTTTCCTTTGCAGAACCATAAGTAACCTTATTGATGTGTTAGTTGATAGACTAATATAAGCGCTAATGTCTACAGACTCATTTACATTTTGAAAAATTTAGAATCAGACACATTAGACTGCAGATTAGCAGATATCTAATAATTCTGTAATAGATAATGACAGTTGGATCTCAATCTCCATTAAAAATGATAGCAAACACTGAAAAATTGAATCCATAGTGACAACATAAGGCAATATCTTTCTGTTCAAAAAATTAACAGTTACGCTACTATAATTCCTTAATCTAAGGGAATAAAAAGGACTCTGCCCAAGATAAAATTTAAAGACTGTAACTGATTTATACCCATAGCTATAAAATATGATCACATTTCACCTGCTTCCACATCTGTTCTGGCTTTCCATTTAATTTAGGATGGACTTTATAATTCTCTTTTATTCTCTCTATGGCAGCGTTGCACCCTTTGTATCTACCTAGCTCTGATGTCACAGAATGCAGGTCTTCCAGCAATTTCTAACATACATATAGCTGATCATTTTACCAGACCTTTTAAAAATGTGTTGATGCTGCTTCTAAACTGATACTTGCTTTATTTATTTGCTTTTTGTATCGTTTCTGTAGTTTTACAGGTCAAAATAGTCCATTTTTGGAAAATATGAGATGTAAGTATACAGTATAAGCATTACACATGTAATTCAAACTAATAGCATTATGATCAGAGCAAAACTTTCATAAGCAATTTGGAGCATCTGTAAGACTGGTAGTTCATGCCCTGGAGCTCGACTGCAGTATAGGGATTACTGCCAACAGTTATTTTATTATAGGAATTACATGCCATAATAGGAGCGCATAGTCCAGCCTGCATTCGTTTATCTGTTCAGTTAGATAAGCAGGGACCAGCCATTTTAATGCCTTTTAAGTGATTCTAAGAATTGTAAAGTTCATCCTGAACTTACTGGAAACTGCAGAGACTCTATAAAGGCTATAGATGAGAGACGTCTGGAATCTCAGAATTGTAATAGCTTAGTTTGTTCCGTTTATCTTGAACAATACAAATAGTCATGTTTCCTCATCTTTCTCTCTCCCATGTGCCCCAGTGACCCTGACCAGGATAAATGGTTGGAAGATGGATGGATACTTCTGGTGCTGAAACCTAGTTGGCTAAAACACTACACTAAAATACTTCGAATATGTTCCCTGCTTTGCAGTTTGTCAGAACAATATCATAGCTCATGTAAAACACAGGTGTCCCATCCTAATTATGATGTTACTTTGATTTTTGATGAAAATATGCACATATGGGGAAAAAGGCAATTAGCAACGTTAAAACTTAGGATAAATAATTCGGAACAATTCCTTTAAATGAGAATGAACATAATTTATCTGTGACTTGTATCCATGATTGGTGTAAGAAATTCTGGATTTCAAGCCATCTGCAAAAAAGTCTCAAAGAGATGTTTTAAAGACTCATCAAACATCAAAGTCAACTACATCACTGAGAGCTGCAGGAGTCTTTGTGCCACTCAAAATCATATTAATTACCTGCTTTTGGGTATCTCTTGGAGTCTGATTTCAGAATTTAATGATGTCTTTGTTAGAATTATCAAAGCTTTCAGATAACGCCATGCCTAACCATTACACCTGCCCAGTGTTTCTGTTTTTTGCAAAAGGATTCAAGAGGAGAAATCTACCACAGACCCACGGCCAGCCGGGGGCAAGGTAATAAAATGTGGTTTGATAATTCACTTTGGACAAAAAGGAAAGGAGGGTTCCCAAGAACTAACTCAAAATTACTCAGGGTGTGATGCTGATAGATATGGTACAACACCTATCCTAACAACATAAAGGAAGCAATATCAGCTCAGCCCCATCGCAGAACCAGATCCACCTGGGCCCATCGCAGGCAGCTGCAAAGAACAGCTTGAATGGTGACAACACTGTGAACAGTCCTGCCCATTTCCTCCATGGGGGATCCCTCTGAGGACCTACAGCCATCACCTCATCCTCTGAGGACCTACAGCCATCACCTCATTCTCTGAGGACCTACAGCCATCACTTCATTCCACCCTAGTGCGCACAGTGAACTTGGGCGCATCACCAAATCTACCTACTAATCTGTTTTTCCCAACCTCTTCCTTAGAAAACATTTGTTACATCCTCCATCTTCTCTCCTGTTTATCCAAATCAGTAAAACAGAGGATTTTATTTTTTATTTTTTTTTACAGAAGGCCTTATGCAGTATAGTCGTGCTCTTTATATAAAGTGGCACAGATCGATAGCGATGCACTACATCACAACAGTTCTGCTCAGAAGGTACAGAGCTGTGGGGACATAAGTATGTACTAATCACTGTTGTTCTCAGCTGTGTAGCTTTAGGCAAGGAGATATGCGAGCTTTCCCGCAAGGGAGATCATTCAATAAGATGATTTATTCATACTATAACATGGTTTCTCTTGCCTTGTTGCTAAATACCCTATTAGTGTTGCCTCAAGGTCTTCCAACTACAACAGTATTAAAACGATTTTAATAGCCAGGCTAATATAATATACAATGCAGTGTGAGCTGTATAGAGATGGAAGGGTGTTGTATTTTTGCAAAAGATAATGTGTTTGAAATGTGGGCTGGTGGAACACCTTATACATGTACTTCCTAGAAAATGGCAGGATGAGATTTCCGTACGATATGATGAATCTGACCGTAGTAGAGGCAGAAGTCCTGCACTGAAGATTGTCATGAAAAAAAAGGAAGTCAACCCATTCTTACCGCACTTATAAGTCCACTGTGTCTCAATGGAGAGAGTACTTCCTTGTTAAATATAATTATCAGTAAAGGTCAACTGGAGGGATCTGAATTAATTTGTATCAGGAAAATCGTTTCTGAAACAAAATGGACATATTTAATAGTGTTTGACTCTTCATTTTGCGATTTTTAAAATGCTTTTATGATCTCAAATGAAATTTTATTTTTTATTATTGTTCCTTTAATATATATAGTACTTTACATCTGACATAATTACATGCCAGGACAGCATTTCATTTTTAAAACAGAGAGCTCCAGACATTTAAATTGCACATATACCACTAATCATTCATTTAGTCAGTCATTCATTCATTGTTCATTTATGGTATGCATATCAGCGATTTTACAAACTGCAATAATGTTTAAAAAGTACATTTTCAATGAATAGATAAAATTACAGAACGTATTTGTTCCAAATTAAGGTTACTATACATTCCTGGGCAAAACAAATAAATAAAATAAAGGCCAAACCCAAATCACGTAACACAAAGCTTTGGTTCTTCCCCCCACCAAAGTGTAAATTATGTTTGATTTCTGAGGAAGTGATTATAATATTAATTGTGAATTTGTGAAATAGTAATATACTAAATACATTAATACAGCTAAACTGTGGGTTGGAAACACTGAAAAAAATAACTTCCAAAAATATGTATGTTTGAAATGTTCATGAAGAATGTATGTGTTTGATTAAACACATTGGAACTATATTAATGAAAAGTAAACACAAATTGCTTGT
>JAODKE010000138.1:11401868-11421613 GCA_026779605.1 Mormyrus hasselquistii | reverse complement strand
GAACGGGATGACCAGCAACACCTGCTGGCCAAACAGGGAAGGGACACCGTGAGACACAGGGGCTGACCCTGACAAGTATGAAGTCCTGTATTTGAAGTGTTTACTCATTATTTTCCCTCATAATGTAATTATAGACGTTAAGCAGAGGATAGTAAACCTGGTATCTAGCTAAGGATTTGGAGGTGTTTTGGGGAGGGTAACTTTCTTGTTGAACACTGAAGTCAATAACTATGTCAAAATAATAAATTTGACAGAAGGATAAAAAGGGGATATAATAAAGGTGTTACTTCTTGTTTTGAACTGAAATATAGTCGCTGAAGAGTAATATTGCTTATTCACCCTATTTTGTTTTGCAGCGGTTTGCAAAATGATCCCTAGGTAAATTTATGTGAATGTGCTTTAGCCAGAAAGGAAATACAAGGTTTGAACTCAACACACCTTCTGGAGATCCGGACTAAAGATGGCAAAGATATGCATGTGCTACAATGGACAATGGAGCACAAGGTGTTTAATGGCAGCTTAATACTGTATCCTCTGCCTGGCAGTGTTCATTGTCATAGCATGATAATTAGCACTGCACTGTTAGCTGTATTTGATCCAAATCTAAAACGGCAACAAGCGACCTGCGTGCCTCAAGTTTAAGGTTGTCAAACCAAGGTGAAGCAATGCATTTTTAACTCCACTTTATCATTTAGCATTCTAATAAAACAGCTGTATTTCTCCCACGTGTTATATTTATGGTGTGGTGAATTATTCCCCTCAAACATTTTCTCACTGAAGGAGGAGTTATGGGGCCATCACATCACATCACATCACTGAAAATGTATCAGTACAGTGAAATACAGCGTGAGAGTCAGGCTCCCGCAAGATCAAGCAAGGGCTAATGCTTCTACAGGCTGACAAAAACATGCGAAAAAGAAGATCCTGTAGCATATTGCTGTACTTCTCACTGTCTTGCTATTTTGTATTTTGCATTTGTTGTCAGTTTTGTGTATTTCTTCCCATATCTTAACATCCTCAGCACTTTTGGGTTCAGTGAGTTTCACGCAAACTGACTGAAAGGGACATGATCACCACACACACGCACACACAGTCATGTATACCTGGACTATGCACACACACACACACACACACACACACACACACGCATATATATGCAAAATGTGTAGTTTTAATCTTTTCAGTTATTGCTGTGGAAAAACATGCGTAAACATCTTTCTCAAATGATTTGTTTTATCATGAGCGCCATTTAAAGCAGGTGTGTTTTAGTGAGAGAATAATACTTTATTTTAAAGCTTCCAGTACATGTCAACTTCACTATTACAAACAACCACTGTAAAAATGAGCAGAGCTTTTTCTGATTTAGAAATGAGAATTGCATCGTTGCATGTATAATTACTTTAAATTAACTGTTAATGCCACAATTTAATATCTGGATGATGAAAGATTAAATAAAAGTGTAAATCTGCATTCGCTGATGTACTCATTTAGTAAGTATGTGAACTCCGTGCCACACAATTGATTGCCAGACAGCCTTCTTTGTCACAAATATCCACATGTTTTAGAGCTGCAGATTGAGAGGGGAAAATGCTGCGTACACCATCATACACACTATCCCTTTTTTTTCCTTTTGTTGTGCAATCTGAGCATGTCAATCAACATTTGGAGGAGCACTACTTGCATACCTAGAGATTAAATGTCATCATAGAACAGAAAACTTGTCCTTGTTTTGCTCTCCTCCGCTGAGATGCAGGCACGCCTTTAGCCCGGCCGTGATTAAAGGAAGATGGAGTTGGTTAGCTATGCCTAGGTGGGCCCATCGCAATGCAGCCACGTGTGAGAAGAAACAGCCATCACAAACAGCCTAATCCTTCCAAGAGCTAATGAGAGACGCAGAACCTCTTAAAGAAGACAAGACGAGCAAAAGTAATAGCAGGTTCCAGCCTTCGTATCATCCCTTACATTTATTAAAGACGAAATCAGGAACATAAATATCCCCAAGTTTGTGTTCGCAGAGCTCATTTTGGATGTTTGGTCAAGTGTAAAATGAAACCTGCTACGAAGAAATGTGCAGGTGGCACCTACTGATAAACAGAAATAGCAAATCAGATTTGAAAGAGACTCAGGACGCTTTTAGGAAGCAGGAAGCAAAAATACAGGGGAAATCTTTTATGGAATTTTGAAAATGTAGTGTCATGATCATATTATTATTATTTTTATTATTATTATTATTAATAATAATAATAATAATAATAATAATAGTTGTAGTATTTATGGGAGAGCTTGAGCTCTTAAAACACTCGACAGATCTGACTCTATATCAGTATAACCAAAAATAGAGCATTCAGCTAGCGAGCCTAAATCATGTTTCCATTCCCGAAAGCTTGTTCATGGATTAATCTAACTAGTTAGACTATAATGTTTGGACCACCATAACAACTGTGTTTGTGATGAAATGTCACAATAGATCCTGCAAAATTAACAATTTTAGGAATAATCTCCTTAATTGTTGCTGTTCAGAAATTTTGGCTGAGTACTCGTCTTATAAGTTAGGTCTATATTTACCCCTCCATAAATATAGAAGTGCAAAAAATGCAATACAATGTAACACCTCTGTAAGACAGGGATGTTATTACATTTATTTATTGTACCATCATACATAAAATATAGCAGAGTAGCATTATGCTTACACGTAAACAGAACTAGCAATGAGAAAAAGATTCACTGATAGTATTATTTGCCCTCTGTCATGTTAAGCATGCTTTTATATTTATTTGTGTAATATAATAATTGTGTATACGTATTTAGACACTATTGAAAAATCATTATGTAAAAACAGAGAAAAGTAGAAGCACAGTCAATGATTCATTTGCTAATTTTCAAACAAAGAATTTTTCGCAGCTGAAAATTTGTATAAAGTCGCCCCCCCATTATGGAAATCCATCCATTAATTAAGTAATTACTGTCATGTCAGGTGCAGGCAAGCAGGCGAACGAAGCCTTGGATATACACAAAGGACTTTATTCAATGGGTAAAACTCCAAGACAAGCAACATGACCAAACTGGGGAAACAGACTTGAACGTGGACTTAAATACACAGGACTAATCAGGAGTGACAGCCTAAACAGCTGAAAACAATTGGGGTTTCACACGAGGTAACGAGGGGGGCATGGCACAAGGAAGGATCATACGAGCAGATCATGACAGAATCCCCCCTCCAAGGAGCGCACTCAAGGGAGACAAAGGACAACACAAAACTGGGAACAAGGGATCTGGAAGACAAAAGCAGGAACATTAACGGGAGACTGACAGAACAGAGACACAGAACAGGCACCTAGACAGGAAATAAGACAACATCTGACAGAGGACAGGAAAGGCAGACAGACAAACCAGAAAGGGAGATACTGGAGGAACATCAACAGGAGGAATGAAAGGGCCAGGAGTGAACATGGAAGTCACAGAGGGACGAGGAGCAGAGACAGGAGGGACAAAACAACGAGGTTGAAAAACGGCTGGTGGACAATGAGGAGCCCAAGGGAACCGCAGTGGACAAGGAGTGGTAACCGGAGGGGCTGTAGGTGACCGTGAGGCCAGAGCTGAAGGAGACCTCGCAGGGGGTGAGGAGGTAGGTGGAGGGACAGATGGAACAGGAGAGGAGGGAGTCGGGGGGGGGGGGGCAGGAGAGGCGAAGAGGGAGTCAGATGGGACCATGGCGCAGGGGAGGAGGGAGGAGCAGCTGCAGCAGGCAACAACACAGCCACAGCCTGAAAAGGCGCAGCTGACCGACGAGTCGTAGCAGGGGGATCTGCAGGTGAGTAACAAGCTAAGGCAAGGGAACCTGCAGGCGACTGACAAGGCGGTTGAGGCGGAACCGAAGGTGGCCGATGAGTCCTCAGAGGGGGACCCACAGGCGACAGCCAAACAGGAACCGGAGAACCTGCAGGCGTCCCCTGAGAGCCAGCTAAGGCGAGAGAGCAGCCTCCTCAGGGTTTCAGCAATTCTGTCCAGCTTGTGTGGTGACAAGGTTGGGGCAAATGCTGCGAACTCCCCTTGCAGCTGTGTGCATTGCTGAGTAGCCTCGGGGGAGGCCAGCACTGCCAAGCCATCCATCGCCCTCCACAAAAGACCCTGGAGGGTGAAGAATGTCCCAGCTAGGGATGTAGCGGCAGACGCCTTTGGCGTCAAGTCTGTAACTGACTGGTTAGACACAGGCAGAACAGGCAGGTCAGGAACTGGCGAGTCAGGCAACACAGGAACCGGCGGGTCAGGCAGCACAGGAAGGGCAGGCTCGGGCAGTATGGGAACCTCCTGGGGTACAGCATCAGCCACCGGCACAGGAACCACAAGGGGCGCTGCACCAGGGAATGATGTCCCAAACAACCTGGCCCCTGGAGCTGGCCACAAAGCAGTGGCAATGTGGGCGTCAGGTGGCTGCAGTGTAGAGGCCGCGGGGAAGCCGGGGTTCCTTCCAATACCTAGCGGAAGAAGAAGCAGAGAGAGAAGCCGCTCCTAAGAAGATCACCAGCCCTTTTTTGGGTTTCTTACCTCCTCTGTTCTTTCTCTGGCTTGGGGCTTTTGGTGGAGGCTCGATCACCTGGGTCCTCCGCTCGGTCAGGCTCTCCCATAGCAGCCGGAGATTTTCCACGCACATCCTCCGCAAGATGTATGTCCTCTGCGAGAACATACATAAATGTCCCGGATTTGGCTGGCTAATGCCCAGGCTACCGGGTCTTTTCGGACTTCTGGCTGGGCCAGCCAGTAAAGGACCTCGTCAACCAGACCGATGTAAATGTCCTCAGTCGGGGGGGTACCTTCCTTGCGAATCCGGTCATTCTGGACAATTACAGCAATGTCATGTAATTAAAAAAACTGTGAATCATTAACATATATCACAAGCTTCATTTAAACCATCCAACCATCTTCCACACACGTCTGCCCAATGCAGGGACACAGGGGTCTGAAGCCTATCACAAGGCAGAGACACAGTATAGGGTGCCAGACCATCACAGGGCACACATACAATCACACCTGTTGGCAATTGGCAACTCATATTAACCTCATATTGAATTGTTAAGTGAGTGTATAGAAATGCCATGCTGATTCTATACACACAGAGGTGTGAGGCAACAGTGTTAACCACTATGCTGTCGTCCTGCCTGCTTCTCATAAACCATCATCAGAAATCGAATATAGTACCTCATATGAACATGCCATGGCGGCATGGTGGTGCAGTGGTTATCACACCTCTGGGACCCGGGTTCGAGTCTTCGCCTGGGTTACATGTGTGTGGAGTTTGCATGTTCTCCCCATGTCGTCGTGGGGTTTCCTCCGGGTACTCCGGTTTCCCCCCACAGTCCAAAGACATACTGAGGCTAATTGGAGTTGATAAATTGCCCGTAGGAGTGCATGTGTGCGTGAACGGCGTGTGAGTGTGCCCTGCGATGGGCTGGCCCCCTGTCCAGGGTTGTTCCCTGCCTCGTGCCTGTTGTTTCCAGGATAGGCTCCGGACCCCCTGCTACCCAATTGGATTAAGCGGGTTGGAAAATGGATGGATGAACATGCCTGGCATTTTGTTTCTTTTTATATATACAATTTACAGTTCTGGGGAAAAAATAAATATCATTCAACATATTTCAAGTAAATTTATCATTCGTTAAAGAACTCAAAGAGCCTAGCATGTAAACTACAACAGCTTGTGAGAAATCCTGTACAATAATGTAGTATTAAAATATACTGCATGGTAATACTTCACTTGAGGGGACACAAGTGAGTGAGTAACTTGGTTACTATTCAAGTACAAATAACGAACAAATATAGTTACTGCATGAAATACATCAACCGTTATAACTGGTTAAAGATGAACAATGGGATCTAAGTAACATTTTTCTGGTTAAATAGTACATTAAGTATACCACTACATTATTTCTGCCACCAAATGTATAAAGAACTTCAATCTTTGTTTATAGTATTTCTTATAGAATATTCTACCAGTTTTATTAGAAATGTTGTGATAAGGAAAAGAATAAACATCTCACTTCAAGACTGTGGTTCTACTGCCTGGCTTGAAATTTGATTGATCCGATTGAGTAATGATCAATTAGCAACATTTTTAGGTGGGTTCCACCATGAAGTTGAAATGATTCTCATCTAGATTGCGTTTAAAAGGTCTTTGTCGTATTCCTGTCCCATGCATGAAGATATGTGCATAATTACATTTTCTTTGTTGAGCTTAATTTCTCTGAGAACATCACCAACTGCATATTTTAAGGTATAACAATCTGCAAGAAATGCCTGATTTTACTCAGTGAAGTCTGCATCTGCAAATTCATAGTTATTTAAGTAACCAATGGAAATGATGGTGCTGGCCCTCAAGTAGTTTATCCGCTTCGTTGTAAATCTTTGCTGGGATAGCTGGTGTAGTCTGATAAGCTGGCGGAAAAATAGGCCCAATTTTTCCTGTGGGATTGTGGCAACTCCACGTGTTGGTGCATCTATAATCTGTGCTGCGCTTGCTTAAGGTTCACTATAAAAGATGCTTACATCTGTAGAGATGCGATTTGCAGAGGAGATGATCGTTCTGCACTAAATTTGGTAAAGCACATATTTCCCTGCTAAAAACAGTGTTATTGTTACTTGGCGCATGATTCAATATATTTATTTTTTTTTTTTACAAACTGTGCCTTTGTGAAGTTTGCCATCAACTGTAGGGGCTTTGAGTGTCTTATTGTGACAAGGTCAGGTTGGCAGTCAGTTCTTCAAAGCCTGTAGAAATCTCAAAGAAGAGTTCAAGTGTTTCCTGCAAAGGTATGCATACGTGGAAATTTAAAGCTGGACCGCTATTTATTTCCACACAAAGGCAATAATTCTCACTTTAAAGCTGTTGTGCTGAATCACACTACAGCTATGATTTAAGAAGGAGTAATGCTCTATTGTAGTGCCCGCATACTTCAAATGAAATCCATGGAATGTACGTCATTGTAGCAATATAACATTGTATTGCTGGCTTTCACCACAATGATCACTGTTTCGACACACTGTCTGAGTTGGGTCCCAGAGACAAACATTTCCATTTGTTCTGATCCCACCCACTTGCTTTGCACCACACAGTGCATATACACTCATTATAGTGTATATTAGATAATGTATATTCTTGCATTTATTTTAATAGTAAATGTCAAAATCGTGTAAAGCGTGTTTCTTTAACATGTATCCATGTGTTGCTCAAATTTTTGGT
Organism: Mormyrus hasselquistii; assembly: GCA_026779605.1. NCBI lineage: Eukaryota > Metazoa > Chordata > Actinopteri > Osteoglossiformes > Mormyridae > Mormyrus > Mormyrus hasselquistii. The sequence continues at coordinate 11,414,379 of JAODKE010000138.1, read as the reverse complement.
TTTCCTGTCTGTACTGCTGCTAGTTTTAAACCAATGGTTGTTAAAGGATTAAAATTCCATTTTAATAGAGCTACCATATCCTTTATTAAAGGCACTCACGCACTCTGCTACATCAAAAACATTTTGTGCTCTTTAGGGTTGTGGTCTGACATATGCCACCAACTTGTCTGTTCTCATTTTAAGTATGCGACCGATTGTCCTCACCAACATGTCTGCTTTTGTTGGGTCTGATTGTCGTTTGAAGTATATGGCCAGCATAACTCCTGTCAATACTAAGCAACCTAAAAGCCCGATCCTTGCAGATCTTATCTGAATTGATAATGTAGTACCAGAAGTTTTAGAAAAGCCAGCTCTTCCCCAGACACTGACTATACCACCTCCTGCTCTGGGGTGGGGGAAACCCCAAGGGCTCCTGTACCCAAAGTGGCCACCTTGGTCTCCCCTCAGCAAGAACAATCAGGAAATGAGGCAGGAATATTGACAAGCAGTCATGACTTTTATTACAGCACAGAATGTACAGTATAAAATGTCGGAAGAGTGGATAGCTGGTTAGCTCTCCTCAGAGTAAAGAAAGGTCAGGTCTGCTCCTGCACACCTCCTCAAGCAGCCAGCTGCTGGAGACCGAGAGAGGAGATGGAGCCCACTCCATACACGCCCCCCCCCCCCCAACCATGACACACTTACGTGTTCTTACCACTACAGCCTGCCACCAGCGAAGTGTTACACACACACACACACACACACACACACACACACACACAGCCAGTGTCACACAGTGCAGTCAGCAAGCAGCATGGTGGGGCAGACCCAGCCCTGTACAGAATCACTGAGCAGGCTACCCAGTCACACACACACACACACACACACACACACACACACACACACACACCAGTGCTGTTTAAAGTATATGCCACATTAGCCCACACACCCCACATTAATTGCCAGTCAAGACAATTTAATCAACATTTAAAAGCAAAATTTAATAACAAAACACACTTTACAAGACTGCACAATTCCCAGGTCGCAGTGAAACGGCACAGATAGTTTCTCAGTGGGTCAATATAACAACATAGCAACACATCATTGGTTGCTGGGTACCGATGGCAAACGCCTGCTTTGTTTCTCCGCCCAGAGGGTGGGCATCACCTCCAAAATCACCCCGTATAAAGAGATAGATTGTACATAATAAGGTTACGATTAATGTCATTAACTGTATGAGAGGGGAAGCAGGAGTGCAGAGCAGAAGCTCTGAAGCGTCACTGACTGCCAGCTTCAGCCTCCTACTTCTGATGTCCTGCTCACGTGACTCCCTCGGCACTCCTGCCCCTAGTCACGGATGACCCTTCCTTATGTACATCCCCATAATAACATCTCTGCATCTTCCTTGTGTACATCCCCATAATAACATACATGTTGTTTCTCTGCATCTTCCTTGTGTAATTGAAAGATTCACTGGATTAAATACATTTTAGAATAACCAGATATGATCCATGTCATCTAGGACACAATGAGTTACTTCACGTTTTACAAACTACTTTAAAACTGAAAGGCTCCTGTGTTTGGCTAAATGGCTCAGCTCTTCTTGTGATTTGACTGGTTTGTTTCATTGACTAAAAGATTCATCCAGCTGTTTCACATGAACATTAGTGACACATGCATGATTGTAGGAGACTGACCAATCAGCACACTTAAAATGAAATCAAGGTCCTGTTATTTGAAATGGTAGTTCACAAATCCTATCTATCTTATCTTAAAGAGTCCTCCCCAACATGGATTATCTGTGGGGTGTTCCACAAAGCAGGCTTTCCTCGTGGAACACCCCCCGGTCACGCTAATATAGCTGTGTAATAAACAAACAAAAAACCTGACGCCAATATTCAGGAGTATTATTAGTGAAATATTCAAAATATGTAAACTACATATCCCACAACTCCAGGATAATCAATTGGAAGGTGAATATATGGATAAAATTACAAAGTTGATGAATAATGTGCAGGATTTGCGAAACGAGTGGGACACGGTTATGAAGCTTGCAGACACATGGCAAATTACATTCAATAAGGATAAAAAACACAGTCAAACGGGCAAAATGTGTATATGTCAGTAGGTGAATTTAAGTTCAAGGAAGTTCGACTCTGCTGTGCAGTGCAGGAGTAAAACTTAGCTTTAAATACAACGTACCTCATTGTTCATGCTGCTTGAAAAAGAATACTGCCATTCTAGACCAATTTAAAAAAAGAGCAATGGGAATGATTCCTCAACTTAAAAGGTTACCACAAATAGGGTAGCAGCAGTAACAGCAGGATGTATAATTCAAGTATAGAAAAACTTGAGGGGAATAAACAAGGTAAACCCTGATAAGACTTTGCAGTTAGCCCTGAATCAGGAGCACAAAACCTCAAAGAGAACTATGTGAGGACCACTTTCAGTGGTAAAATGGTAAAGTATAGGTAAAGCCGGTCCCCAGGTTATATTACCAGGTTATATTTCTCACAATCCTGGTCGTCCCAAACTTTTCCATTTAAGGATTATTGAGGCCACTATGCAACAAAGATAATCAAGAGAAATGGACGGCACCTGAATTAAATATGCCAGTGTCACAGCAAAGGTCTGAATACTTATGTCCATTTGATATTTCAGTTTTTCGTTTTTAATAAATTTGCAAAAACTTCTATAATTCTGTGTCTGTGCTGTCATTATGGGGCACTGAGTGCAGATTCATGAGGAACAAAAATGAATTTACGTAATTTTAGCATGAAGCTACAACATGACAAATGGTTGAAAATTGAAAGGGGTCTGAATACTTTCTGAATGCACTGTATATACAGTCAATTCCGCATAACTGCACATAATAGCACCCTCCACTTTATTGCACAGTGTGCAGCTGGTGCCGTTTCAAATTAATTGTTTTCTATGCCAACATGCTCCAGTTAAGCACATTTCTTACACAATCTGCACAATTCTGGTGAACACAAGATATGTCACATGATCCTGATCTCAATATTACAATTTAAATAAATAAAAGAAATACATTTTAATCAACTGTGTTTTTATGCTAACCTCAAAATGAAACCTTGGATGCATCTGAAATGGCATACTTGTTTGCTATGTAATGCTTGAAATATAGTATATGAAGTGAGTAGTATGTCCCAATCGTGCGTAAGATGACACAGGAGGCGAACAGTGCCTAGATGACATACTACATTCTGCGACATTTTGAAATGTGCAGCTGAGAGATGCTATGATATCTCACAAGGCCACAGATGCGACAAAGTACATCACTTACTCAGGATTTCTTTTTCAGGACAGCGGAGCAAGTACAGAAGTCCAGAGAGGACCCGCAACATCATTATTTTTTCTTTGCATTATCTCGAGATATCAAAGTAGTTATACCATTATTGCTAAAGTGTTAATTTTCTTGTGATCTCAACATAAAAGTGAGTAGAAAACATCCATAAATATCCATGAACAGTTTAAAAGTTGACCCAATTATGTATTTTGTACATTGACAATTGTTTTACCCAGAGGAGAAAATCACATGGTAAAATCATGGATTTCAACACCCCCTTTGTTGGCAAAAATCTACCTAAGGGGCCCTTCCCGCACCGGTTTGTGAAAATTTGACCAATCGGTATCAATGATCAAAACATCATGACCACCTATTTACATGATTATCGTGCTTATTTTTTAATCGTGAGTAATTACCAACTAATTATATGTGGGCATCCGGTTGCAGTTATTGAAGATTATGCCTGATACTGAGTGCATGCCCCACCGTTCTGGTTCACCGCAGATCCTTGTAGCATGGATTCTTTGTTGGGGGTGAATGAGGACTGCAAGCTTGGGTTGGTGTTTTACTGAAGCTGCTTCGCCTTCCCTGCTGTTGCTTTTTCTATATACCGTGACTGTTTGCCTACTTTCCCTGCTAGCAAGTGGATAGTGCAGACTTAGCTATATTAGTTTTTTTTTTGGTTATTTTGTTGCTTTGTGAGTGTGATTTATATTGATGTATTGAGTTTTATTTTATATATGTTTGACACTTCACATAATCATTTTGTGTTTTCTATATGTGCTTGATCTTTTTTCCTTTATTTTCTCTTATACCCTTGGCAACAGGCCCTTTTTCATAGCTGTTGATGTATTTATGAGGATGCATTAGGATGTTCTGTTTGTTAGCGTATGTGTTGCTAAACTAATTGTGCGTACATTCTCTCCTGTTGTCTTTCTCAGCAGCTGAGAGCCCCAAGTCGGTGGCCTGGTCCCTTCTGGTGGCAATATCCTCTTCTCTGTGTGGTGGTTTCATCATTACATCACTGGTTCTGGCTTGCTGTCATTGTGTGGATGTGTGTGCATGCAATTTTGCATGGGAGACCTTCCCTTTCCCCAGCTAGTCTGATTCTCTGGCCTCAGCTCTGAATGTTATCCTGGCAAGGCAAAGATCTTGTGGAATCTCAGGATGTATAGTTTCCGCAATCCAGGCGATTGCCCTTCTCTTTCCAGATAGGGACAAAAAGTCCCATTTTCCAGTCAGTCTCCCAAACGGAAGCAAAGATTGCCTGCAGTGCCAGGAGGTAAGCCTTACCACCAACCTGGAGAAGTTCACCACAAATAGCACAGACCCCAGCAATCTCAATGAGACTGGATGGTTCACAGCTGATCGGAAGATCAGCCTCAAGAACCTTGGACCCAGAGACATCCAATGTCCTAGCCGGAGGATCAGCTTTAAACAGCTGCTCAAAGTATCTGGCCCAATGGGTCACAACTGCAGTGTTATCTGTAAGCTATTCCATCACCTGCCCTGACTGCAAGTCTCCAAGGAGCAGACTCTGATGTACGTAATGCCGTGATTCTTCTGTAAGCAAGACTGCCGCACCACTAGTACAGTATTGGTGTACCAAATCTATCGATGCGGCTCAGGGCATCAGAACCAGGATCCAGCAACAGGCAGCGCCTGACCTTTCGCAAAGACGAGGAACATGGAGTCACTTTCACCCCAGTCACCCGACCCATGGGGACCGACACAATCCACATAGCCAGCCCCGTCGGTGCCTGTGGTCACTTTGAAGTCACCCAAGACCAGAGAATTGTCACCTTGTGGGCACCAATCAACCACAGAGCAAAACTGCAAATAAAATGTCTCCCCCAACAAGACATCACAGCATAACAACAGACAAGATACCCAAAGACAGCCTTAGCCTGAGCCTCATAGTACGCTCATTGAAAGGAGTGATATTAGACACCATTGAGAGGAGCCAAACCACCACAGCAACAGCTGCTCCCTGAGTATGGCATCCATTAGAGTGATCAGACCAATAATAGGTGTATCCACCTACAGAGATCACACTCCCAGGTCTGTGTACCTCAGAGAGTGCCGCCGCTGAATTGCAGAGTTTACAAAGCTCCCCCAACAGCAGAGGTAGATCATCTTGTTGGAGAGACAAGATGTTCCATGTGCCTACCCGGATGAGACACCTCAGCCCCACACCCGCTCCGATCCCCAACAGGCTTGACCCCATTAGCTTTCAGACAGTTTACAGTGAATGGACTTAAAATAATAATAAAAAAAACATTCAGTGAGTGGAAGGTCTTTGGGGAAGGGGAAGGTGAAGTGGAATGAGGAAATAACCAGGTGTGGTAGACAAGGAAACACACGTGGACAAAGGTGTATTTTTTATAATTTTCTGTTTTTTATTTACACGCCACGGACACAGAACAAATAAACCCAGAGCAAAAGGACTCAAGAGTGACTATAGCCAAAATAATATACAAAACCCAGTTCCCGAACGCCACCCAACGCTAACTTACCTAGGTGCAAAGAAATCAAAAATAAAATGAGAAATTCTACGCCTCACTTCCTATCTAAACAACAGCGTAACACAAACTCGCAGAACAAAAATGGCAATCACTCCCTACGCACCTGACACACATACAGAGCATACTGTACACATTGATCAAAGCATCAAAGTCCGAGGGGCACATGAAGACGTAATCCAAAAACCAGGCAAGAGACCGAAACCAAGTAGCAAACAAACCAAAGCGAAACTACAGGCAGGGGCAAAGCGAAAAATCAGAAATCCAATGAACCAAAACTATCATACACAATAAATCAATCAAAGAAAAGCAAACCAATGTTAGCAACGAATGAGCAGAGCTCCTGAGATATCTTGTTTGCCGCTTTTCACTTCGGGGAATGAAAGTGATGGATAGCTCCTGCTGCGAGTTGTGGGCGGGGTCTGGATGGGGAGGATGACTGGGCTGGGAATTGCTGTGGCCGGAGCTGACTTTACAGCGGCATGTAACAACAAGTACCTATGAGAATTTCATTCCTGATCTGAGAGATGTACCAAAACAACTGAGAAAAACTGTAAATGTCATATCTTACTTCAGAATTGTTACTGACCGTGTCCATCCCATTATGACCAGCTTCGAATGGCTGCTTCCAGCATTATCTACACTATATTCTGAAGTACTTTGTGATAACGGTCTTAAGTTCTCAAAACATATGTTGTTTTTTTGAGACAAATTTAGCCATAATTCTTTCTTTCATAAACTAAAATATAAATGTATACAATTTAGGAAATGTAAATATCTCTAATCTAATAATAATCTGCAAAATTGTCATTCGGAGGGTATTGATGTGTCGACTTCCCCTCGTCAACAGCCCATCTGGTCCTTGCCAGGACTTGTCACTGGCCTTCAGAACTGCCACTGCTTTTTTTTGTTTGTTTTTGTTTGTTTGTTTATTGTGCTATCATCTATAAATCTAGAGACTGAACTGTGTGAAAATCCCAGGATGGTGGCTGGATGCTGGAACCATCATGTCTGGCAACAGCAATCATAACACATTCAGAATCTCTTAGATCACGCGTCTGGCCCATTCAAAAGCTTTGTTGAACAGTAACTGAACCTTTTGACCCCATCTGCGTGTTTCAAGTACTGAGCAGAAACCACAGGAGTCTCTGTTTGTAGGAACCGGCTTCTATAATAATGCTTCAGTCAAGTCAAATAAACGGATGAACTTCTTTTTTTACTTTGAAGGTTCAGACGAGGGTAGCGTTGTTGCTTCACACCTCCAGCGTTAAGGGTTTGACTCTCACCTCTGCTCTGTTGGTGTGAAGCTTCTATGTCCTTTTTGTGTTGTGTGTTTCCTCCCACAGTCCAAAGACATGCGGTTAGACTAATTGGTGTCTCTCAGATGCCCAAAGTGTGTGAGTGCCCTGTGACGGACTGGTTTCTGCCCACGGCTCTAATGGTTTTTTCAGCATTTTTGTTGGCCAAAACAAAATAATTCTCTTCTCATTTACATCAGACTTTAATAAAAACTTATGACGCATGAATACTCCAAATTTACTGTGAGTTAACTTTTACCATTGCTTTTTTCCCCCGTGCTAAGGTCTGTTAACTTCCTGTTCAAGAAGCAAATATATACTGGGACTGTGTATATAATGAGCATCTTATTTAATACGCATTAGATTTAGGAGCTAAAATTAAATTAGAGCATAAAGCTGATGCATTTATGAGGTAATTCTGTGAAATAGAGTCATTTAGCTTTACTTAAGAATTGAAGCAAAGAATTTTATGTTGGTAATTTTGTATTTATGCCAAACTGCTGTATTTGCGTAATCTTTACTGAAAAAAAGACATAATTCAATTTCCATAGCACTGTGGCTCAATGGGATGTATTGTCATCTCCAGGCTCAGCGTGATTTGAGTTTATTTTTATTGCATGAATACTGTACATGATTGTTTCCTGGTGGACCAGCATCCAGGGTGTAGCCCACCTTATACCGTGTCTTTCCCATGATTGACTCCAGGCTATTAAAACACTGACAAGCAGTTACTGAAAATGGATGGATATCTGGACAGTCTTGTAGCCCGGCTCACTGTAATGCAATTCTTCAAGCCTGAATTCACCTTGGTCACCTTGGGCTGGGTTACTGTGTCTGAGAGGTGCCCCTTACAGGTGAACTAGAACCAAAAGCTTCAGGATAAATTGCAGGATGTAGTTATCTGACAGTTAGATAAAAAGGTTGGGGCTTCAGCTTCTGCCTTGTGTGGAGGCAGTGTGCGTTGGGTGTATTTCTCCAAGGGATTTTGAATTCCTCCTGCAGAAATGGCAAACTGGTATCTGTAAATTGCTCTTAGAATATGATTGTGTGTGTGTGTGTGTATCTGTGGTTGTGTATTTATTATATGGTGGGGACCTGTTATTTTCACCTTGTGGGGATTTTTTTCCACTCCCCACAAGGGAAATCTCAATTTCATTAAAATCTGTGAACGCAATCAAAAAAAATAAATAAAAATCTTTCAAGTCTTGTATTTTGTTTGGTGACCTATAGAGCTGTCATTATTACTCAATTAAACTCGATTACTTTGTTAAAAAGCATCCACTTAAAATTTTCCTTCTCCGTGACTCGCCAATATGAGAGATGGAAGACAGGGCATAGCACACGAGGGTTCAAAAAAGAGCAAAATCCTCAGTTGTGTGGAAGCACTTAAGAAAAGTTGAATGAAAATTCAGCCATCTGTAACTATTGCAAATCAGAATTTATATGCTATATCACCACAGTATGACTGCAATGCAAAGACATGCGAGTTTGACAGAATCACCCAGACCATTAACTTTTAGCCTAGCTTCTCTTTGTCATTACTTTAACTTACCTTGACTTTAATTATTTTGCTTAATTTACTTTCTATGATTCCTGCATGCCAAAATTATCGCTGGTAAAACAAAGGAAAGACCCGTCACTGAGCCACATCAGCCAACGTAATGCGGTACATAATAACCATATACTGCATTATTAATTCTTTTTTGTGAATGTATAATGTGTTTTGGGCTAAATGATAAATGATCACATTGCAACATCCGAAATTTTTGCAATATTTAGAAGCTGAAAATTAACTATACAGCCAAATAAAACTTATCTACCAATAGAGCCTGCAAATGCGTTGATGTGGTTGCTGTGAGCTGTGCCAACAGATACAAAGTGGTGAGTCCAAAGACATTTAGTGAACCCGTGTCCCTAAATCGCCAGTAGTGTCTGATTGCATGTGTGTGTCACTTTACTTAAAGTCGTGTTTTTCTTAATTTATATACACATTCATAATGCATTATAATGGATTCATAAAGCATTGTAAATTATAAATATTCATAAAAAGGCATAACTCAATATAGGCATATTTATTATTCATAATGATTGCCTTATGAAGCTCTTAACTATAACGTGCTAAAGATACCTTTATAATGCAATACAGTACAAAGCACCCTTAATGCTTATACTGACCATTTAATGCTTTTTAAAAGTATCTATACTGCATTAACAGATCAGAGCTTCATAAAGTATTCATAACGCATAACAAACATGGCTATAACGTGTTAGACTTTTTGATAAATCTTTATGGCCATGTTTATAATGCTCTATGAATGCATTGTTATTTATTATGAAAGTGTTTAAAAATGACTAAAAACATGGCCTTAAGTAAAGTATTACCAAACTACTACCATTTCTATCTCAATAGAACAAATCAGAAATGCATTCCATGCATAAAATTGGATCCTAGTTCAGTTATTTCAGTTGAGCCTCTAAAAAAGCACTCACTAAGGACCAGGTCCTTGGAATACCCCATAGATGTTATTATCCTAAAGTGCGGGGCCTCAAAACTGAATTGCAAAAGGTACATGACTGAGAATATTCTCTCCACATTTATTACCGTAGCAACCATAAGCAATGCATGTTAATAGTTTATGATTACATAGTCCAGTGTAAATCTTGCAGTGAAAAAAAGTATTATTATTCCTGTCCAACCGAAAGTAAATTCTGTCCCGGACATAGAAGAAATATGGTTTGACAGAATTTACTTTTAGATTTAATTCAGTTTGACAGAAGATTATGCATATTATTCTGCACTGTATAAAGTTAGCGGAACCCTGAAGACTCCCAAAACTTTAATGTGTCATCTGTTGGTAGTAGCATATTGGGCTAGCACATGCTCTGTGTTGTTATTGCTCCCACGGGAAATGTGGTGACTTCCTAATAAAATCCACAAGACTTCGGGAAAAGAGCAACGGGTTGACCAAAGCTGAAAAGGACCCTTATGAAGAAAAAAAATCCACCTCTGCCTTTTGCTTGACAAAATCAGCCTGGCAGTTCCTAGCATATGGCTCTGCTAAATGATATGGTCCAGTATGGGTCCAAAGGTCAGTGCTGAGCTGCTGTGTATTTTTTAAAGGCAGACTCATTTTTTACATAACCTTAAGTTCACTCCTGCTGGGGAAAAAAACAGGAGAATAAGAGAGTGACAGAGAGGATTGCACTAAATACAAGCGATAGCAAAAATGCCATTATCTGATATAAAAAATAAATGCTCAGACCAAGATTTATTCCTTTTTAATGTAATTTAAAGTCCTTTTCATCTAGTTAATTCTACAGTTCCCATACCATTCTATACTTCAGTTCATATCAAAAGAATTTGGACATTGCAAGACTAGCCCAGTACAAAGTGTTTTTTTCCCCCAAGGGAAAAAAGCTTATAAAGCATGCAAAACATATAGCTGAAATGAAAGTGAAGGAAACAATGAAATGTAATTAAACATCTTCAAGAAGTCATAATGCCTATGCGTTCACATGCCCGATAGCAGGCTTACATTATTTAATTCCCGAAAAACAGAACAGACTGATTCATAGCTGCACTGAGAGCTACATGAAAATTCCTTCAGTCAGAAGTGGCGTAAATGAGACATTACAATATAGCTAAACTCAGTCTTTCATCAAAGGTGTGACTAATTACACTTTAATTATAATGCTAATGTAGGTGCTCGTCAAAAAACTCATTTAATTTTGAAATGATTTGCTCTATCAGTGTTAGGGAATATGGAAGGAAGGGGGAGGAATTTTCAGTGTTATTTGGGTGGCGTTTCCAAATCCTCTTTGAAGAGAATGAGCAAGAGTCACAGCTTTTTGTGAGCCCTATAGAGTAATCCCTGACTATTATGGAAATTAAAAACAGGAATTGAACGCAGTCAAGGTTCATTTGACAAAAATGATGTACATACATGAACAAAGCTCAAATTAATATTTCCACTGCATGCATTTTTAACACATTCCATTAGAAAGCTACAGCACCTGCTGATGATTGCGGCAATGTAACACATAAAGCTGAAAAAAATGTTTTTAAAGTTTTAGATAAAATGCAACCTCTGCCAGCAGCAATTTTCTGCAAATATGTTCTTTAAGCTTAAATATATCTAGATTCCAGTTACATGGAACTTATCACAATCAATAGCTCTATTAAAATCTTTTTGCAAATATTCAAATATTGAATAAAATAGAAATTTCCAGCAAAATATTGATTTATCCACTATTTTTCTTTACCTGCAAATCCAACTGTAGTGAGTGCAGAGCCTGTCTCTGGAGGCATAGGGCTGGGAAACTAGTCCATTATATTCATCCAAATGCTATGGGCAACTTAGAGACTTTGGTTCATATAAATTGCATGTTTTTGGAGCATGGGAGGAAATGTATGGAAAGAATGCACCTAGGAGAGGGAATTGGGAATTGATCCAACAACCCTAACGGTGAAAGTCTACAGTATTCAGGGGTGTCCTGCGGCTGCCAACTGAACCAAGCTGCCATTCTATGCATATGCACACTGGACAAAGGAGGAAACGCTGGTGTGTATCTTATAGACCAGGATGCATTCTATAGACTGGGATGTATGCTATTGATTGGGGTGTATCCTATATACTGGGATATATGCTATAGACCAGGATGTATGCTATTGATTGGGGTGTATCCTATATACTGGGATGTATGCTATTGATTGGGATGTATCCTATAGACTGGGATGTATGCTATTGATTGGGGTGTATGCTATATACTGGGATGTATGCTATAGACTGGGATGTCTGCTATTGATCGGGGTGTATCCTATATACTGGGATGTATGCTATTGATTGGGATGTATCCTATAGACCAGGATGTATGCTATTGATTGGGGTGTATCCTATATACTGGGATGTATGCTATAGACTGGGATGTATTCTATAGACTGGGATGTATGCTATTGATTGGGGTGTATCCTATATACTGGGATGTATGCTATAGACTGGGATGTATGCTATTGATTGGGGTGTATCCTATATACTGGGATGTATGCTATAGACTGGGATGTATGCTATAGGCTGGGATGTGTGCTATACACTGGGATGTATGCTATAGGCTGGGATGTATGCTATAGGCTGGGATGTATGCTATTGATTGGGGTGTATCCTATATACTGGGATGTATGCTATAGAATGGGATGTATGCTATAGGCTGGGATTTGTGCTATACACTGGGATGTATGCTATAGGCTGGGATGTATGCTATAGACTGGGATGTATGCTATAGGCTGGGATGTGTGCTATACACTGGGATGTATGCTATTGATTGGGGTGTATGCTATAGGCTGGGATGTGTGCTATACACTGGGATGTATGCTATTGATTGGGGTGTATGCTATAGGCTGGGAT
>JAODKE010000138.1:11381615-11392502 GCA_026779605.1 Mormyrus hasselquistii | reverse complement strand
GTATCCGAGGTCTATATATATATATATATATATATATATATATATATATATGTATATATATGTCAAAAATATATTTGATTCTGTATTATTCTTATTATTTCCAAGCCATCTCTGCTTGAAACATGCAGATATGATGCTGATTCATCAAACAAGTGTCCCTGACATTCTTTCCGTTGCTGACTAAGCTGACAGCGGTTTACATGTGTGTCATTCTGACACACAACCACCTCACACAGCTCATAATACGATGCCACTCTGCAAGAAATGTCTGTTTTTACAGAAGAATATTTTTTATAAAATACATTCTATTTTTATAATAATATTCTATTTTTCTTGTTATTTATTTTTCCAGCTCACTCAGGAGAAACCAAATGATGACAATTAATTGAATATTAAGTGTACAGTATATTAAATATTAAGACAGCCCTTTAGCAAATTCATTCATAGCGATTGATTTACAGTACAGTGCCCCTTCGCAATGTTCTCTGCTTTAGCTTATCCATTATATTGTGTCTTATCTCCAAGCATTGTAGTTGTTCCATTTGTATCTTTATTTGAGCTAAGGGATACCCCCATTACCCCAAAGTGTGTTGCCAAATTTTTACAGTCCATCTATATAAGCTGTTCATAATTTAAAATCTGCTGACGTTTGAGTTAAACACAATATGATAACACTTAGGTACAGCTTATAATTTCAGAGTTTATAAGTTCAATATTATATAATATTTTATATTATATACATAATAATACATGTATATGTGTATCATTTTATTTTTGATCAGAAGACTCTTTAAACACGATCAGGTCAATCCTAGTAACATAACATTAGACCTATACAGTTACAAGCAGTCTGACATTTTACCTGCTGTACTTACTAGTACCCAGCAGACTATTACAGTGACAAGCCGATGGCATTAGATGTATTACATCCATAATTAGTGTGGCTTTAGACCTATTACAGTCATGTGACTTAATGTCGCGTTACAGTTTCTGGCAGAATAACATTAAATTGTTACAATCACAAGTAGCCTAAGGTCCGACTACAGTTACATAATAAGAGAGTGATCAAAGTCTTATGTATTTCAAAGACTGTTTTGCCAGAGATAAAATAAAAACAAGCAAAGCACACTGATTTCAGGACTACCTGACTAATAGACAGCAGTTTGTGAGTATGTCAATAGAAATACAAAATGCACTGAGGAGATAAAAAATTAACTAATTTCATATATTTTTAATTAATCCTTTAATTAATCCCCTCTGATGAATATCAAACCTAAAGGCTACGAGTAATTTAAAATGAGCTCTAGTATTGTAATATAATCATAAATTACACCAATTACCAAATTACACCAATTACACACACACATTTATATATATATATTTATATACATACCTTTATGTCTGAGTCTACATGTGTGTATTCAACTAAGTATTATTATTTTTGAGCCATCTCTAGTTGATATAATAGTTTCAATGTTAGATTAACTACCACAAGAATGGAATTTTAGAATGAAAAGATGCATTTCATTCTTTGAAGTGCCAGTTGTGAAAGTATGACTTTTTTCTACACGTATGTAGCATATTCTCTTTATAGAATGTGCATACCATACAAGCAAAAACAAGATGCCCAAAGGTCTTGAAGTACTGAAGGACTGTCACATGGATTAGTCAATCAATGATTGCAAGTATTTATGACCATTTGTGGATTTTCAAAAGGGGTCTGTATGCATGGTCATAAATCAAATCATTTCTGGGAACAAGAAGCATGGGCAAATGTGCAATTGCAAGTAACATAATATTCCTGATGATTTCAAGAAGAGCAATGAAGGATATGTTGCCTTGGTAACTAGGGATCTTTTGTATTCAAGCTATGCAGCACAAATGGTTTTGTTGAAAGATGGGTTTTTTGAGATAACTTATCATGTACAAAATGTTCATACTTATGTACCAGTTTCAGTACTCCGGTACCATTTTGCAACAACACTACCATTATAAAAGATTTGTATGGTTTATAATCAGGTTATTAATTCGGTTGTAAATCATTGATAGACAATTTTAAACATGTTGTAACATTGTTGTTTTTTATGAATGAGTTACTACCATTTACAGTATATGAAGCAAAGGGGAGCCGAGTGGTACCGCTACTCCTAATAGTATAACAAGACATTGTGTAGTTCAATGATGATCTCAAATGCGTTTCATGCAAAAGCATGATAATGGTTTGCACTCTCTGTGATGTTAAAAAGAGGGTTATAACTTTTGGGTACATGGGCATGTTGGAACAATAATTGTGAATTGGGCAGAGGGCAATTGAGATAAAAGAACAAAAAACTTTTCTGATTAAATTAAAAAGTCTAATTTGGCAGAGAAAATGCAGAAAGCATGCAAAATACCTTACAGCACATTTGAGTTTAAACCTAAATGAGCACATTTCTGTAGGTTTCTAAGAAAATACACAAAAAATAAATGCCTTGTAGTAAAATTAGAATGTGCCATGCTGCAAGAACAATAATGGTTACCTAGGGAACCGTTCCAAAACAAGCGGTCATTGCACCCCTCCCTTCCCTAAAGTACTACATAGTCAAATTTTATCATGTTAAATTCCATTTCCATGCTTTATTTACTTCTGAGCTCATGCAATTGATCAAACGATATAGAACTGAAGTCAAAAGTATTATTTATATAACATAAAAAACAAGAAATTGGTGTACTGAAGTAGTTATTCCTGCTAGGCCAGTCAGTTGCCCAAGAAGATTCTAGCAAGAGATATAGATGACTCAAGAAAATATGTACAACTTGTAAGGTAGCAAAAAATACAAGATGGTTTGGGGTCAATGTGTAATACAATGGTCTTGAAGTATGCCAGATGCCAAAAATATCCTAAATTAAATTGGCTACCATCTGCTCTATCAGCACAATTTGCAAATTTCACATGTCAGTAACCATGCGCTACAGTAATTCTGAAGGCAAACATGTATTACAGCATTGCACTACAATTATGTTACAAGAGAAAAATCAACATATGTATACAAATCTTTGTCTTCATACATTTTTTTCCAATAAACTACATGATTGTGCAAAGTATTAGGCCAGCCAATAAATAAATTTGAATATATTTATTTGGGCAAAAAAAAACCACCATTCAACTGTCAGGATCAGTGCTCGTCTGGTCCTGTCCCATGTGTCTTCACCCTTTTGGCCAGCAGTTCTTGCAGGCCATCCCGTTTGGTGTCACCTTATAGTGTATCCCTGCTCCTGGAGCCATGGCTTAATGAGCTAAGCAATCAGCTCTCATCCTGTCTCCTTGTTTTGGTGTGGGTTAAAGGCTAGTTGCCTATTTAACATTTATTTTGCATTTTCTTGGGTTAGCATGTGTTTGTATATTTCCGTTACAGTTCCTTGTATTTGGTCCCTGTTTCTGGCGTGTAGTATGTTCTATTTTCCTAGCTTTAGTTTTCCTTGGTGTTTGGACTTCTGTGCCTGTTGATTGTAAGTATACCTGTTACATGTCCTGGTCTAGGTCAGCCATGGAACATGGAACAAGAGGCAATGCCGCACAATCACTCAGCTTGCATACACCCTATTTTATTGTATGCACAGGGCAAACGTAGAGCAAGAGACCAACCTGCGACAGTTCCAAAGAAAACAAACAAAACAGAACTCCCCACTTAATATCTACCCACTTAAAAATAAAAAAAAAACAAATATAACCAAACATACAACAGATGGCACCTGTCCCCTTACCTAGTGTTTTTAACAGCTAGGTCAACTACACAAACTATCCTTGGTTGTCTCCACTCCTTACCTCTGATAATCTAGCACAATAGTAGTATCACCCTCTTATTATACAGTAAGGCACAAAACAGCAGAGCTGAATACCAGCAAAAGCCTTAAATTAGTTGAAGCAGTAACAAGAACAACAGCAACAGCAGCAGTGCAGGAGCCTCAAAAGCAGCAGCAGAGCGGAAGCAGCAGTTAAGCAGGGGGCGCCGCAGCAGGAACCGCCGACTTCGGGCCAGCAAGGGCGCAGCAGCAGGTACCAGAAAAGGAAAGTCAGGCAAAATAGAACTATACATTGCAGGGGGCACTGCACTGACCATCGGCGTAGTGGCCGCGGTGAGCGGAACATCAAACATTGCACCTTTAAGCCTCCGTGGGACCCGTGGGATGGCATCCCATACAGCCCTGGCCCCTGTATATTTGCTGGGAGTGTCTCCCAAAAATTATACGCCGCCCAGGGCAGCGGCATTTCGTTGGCGGGGCTGGCGAGGGGTATCTGCAGGCTGGAAGCAGTGGTGACGTCCAGAGGGAACCTCGACAATTCTATAATTTGGAGGGGTTCAGCCCAAAATAGAGAAGTTGGAGTGAGAGAGGCGGTTCCCAAGAGAATCGCTAGTGCTTCCTCTTCTTCTTCTTCCGGTGTGAGGCTGGTGGCTGTGGCTGCGCCATTTCCGTGACAACGGGACATTAGTCCTTGCTCCAGGCAGCATGATGGGCTGGGTCCTCCCTGTTGTCACACGCTGCAGGAGCTGCCGGAGGCTTTTGTGCACTTCCTCCATAATGTGCACGTCTCAGAGCGGGGACATCTCACTAAGGGGCGTCCCACTCCGGCTGGCTAACGTCACCGCTACAGGGTCCTCTCGGACCTCGGGCTGGTTTAGCTAGAACACCACCTCCTGCATTAAGTTGATGCGTTGCCGCTCGGCTCATGGAAGTGAGTCTCCGTGGAGGTCTGCCATTCTGTGATGACCGGCGTGTGGCGAGCAGGGAAGCAGGCTAGAGAGCCATGAATTCGATAAACGACGGGGTTTATTCAGGGTTGACAGGACGACAGGGAAGCACATGGCAAACTCACGTTAATGACAGACCTGGGAAGAATGGACTCAAACGTGGACTAAACACACAGGACGAGCCGAAAATAACAGGCAACTGGTGATCACAATCAGGAAGTAACATGAGGTAACGAGGGGGGCGTGGCACACAGGAGGATCGGACGAGCAGGTCATGACATTGGCAAATGGCTCCAAAAGCAGAAGCCTGTCAACCACTGAAAGCACCTTGAACTTAATCAGCTAATTAATCGTACAGTAGGTGGTACTGATCAGCAAAGCAAGGTGTGCTAATCGCAAACTTCAACCAATACAATGATTGTAACAGGAAATATTATGGTGAATACAGGAGAAGGTTTAAAATGACTAAGCTGTCACACTTTGATACACATAGTAATAATATTGGACCCAAATAAACACACTATAAGCATAATTGTCTGTTGTGTCTTAAGACTCTTGCATAGAATCACAAACATGACATTCATCTGTAGAGAAGGGATGAAATCTAGAAGAGTGCTGTCAGCCATCAACTATATAACAACATACTCCATTTAAATAATTTAAATTTTTATCCGTGAAGGAATGCTGGCAGAAAACCGGGGGTGTGCATAAAACTATCCTGAAGCATCTGTGAGGTACCTCACTTAATGACATCTGTCCTTCAGAGACAGCCTCTCTGCTCTCTCTGCCTTGTGCTTCAACATTAATATTTCACACATCACTGCACCACAGCAGCAAAGGAGTCACTGTGACTTAAACTGTTATTTTATAGGCGATCATCTTATCCAGTCACCCACTTATTTTCTTACACTGGGTTTTGGTTTACAAAGAGCGTAATATAACTTATGTTGAAGTGTCACTTAAGCGCATTATGGTATTATAAGTTCTCAGACTGCCATGACGAACCGGCTGTACAAGGAGTACAACCAGTATGCAGTTCTAATTACCGTAATCAAATAACTGAAAGAATAAAATATGGCTTTGAAAACCTTTGGGAACTGCAAACAGTTTTAAGTGTGTTTGAAAACAACTAAGCATTAACGCTTTTTGCTACTTTGTTCATGCCAAGATTGCCAAGGAGAAGTTCTTATTGTTTTCAATTCCGTTTATAATGTGTGTTTTAGTAAGTGTGCGGTTAATTTTAATAAAGGAGATGACAGCTCTTTTAAAATAAGAAATACATCTTTTCTTGCATCTCAACAGCAGTTTGAAACTAGCACTGAAAAGTGAACAATTTACGGGACAGTCACACTCAGGCTTACATGCTAACAAGAGACATTCCTCGGTAAACATTATATGGCTATGATGCTTACCATTTACAACAAATTCATGATTTATTTTAAAGGCAGCATAAAGAATGAACAGAACTAAGGCAATGTGGTAGACCACACACCTATACACAACTCAGCTGCCTAAGACATTAGATACTGCAGCACTGGTATGTGTTACCTGGGCTAGGACATACCAATGGAGAGGCAGTCAAGTCACATGAGGTCAGGTTGGGGAGCATGTGCTGATGCACACTCGTTGCCGCACCCAACACATGGCAAAACTCAGGATCCCATCTGGCGACCCCCCAGGCAGACACACGGCCCAATCCCACCCTCCTGAAATGACCACCCATCTGCAGCAGCCAGGTGTTACGTGGCCGTCACCTCGGCCCTGCTCCAAACGAGGATCCTGCTAGCCGGGACAAAACCACTACAAGGAAAAATAAATAAAACAAAACAGACATCATATCTTTTTGAAGACTGCGCATTCATTTCCATGGGAAAAATACTATGACAACATTAACCCGTACCCAGACCTAACCATAACCATAAGTAATCAAACAAAATACAAGAGTTTTTGCATTTTAGTTTTTCCATTGCTGTCATGGAATTTTCTAAAACTGGTTCCCATAAGGTAAAAAAACTGGCATTCATCACATTGTAGGGACATTTGGTCCCCACAAGGTAAAGTATACCTGGACCACACACACAAGCAATAAATCTGCAATTTTAAAGCAGCCGCCAGTGGTGGTTCTAGCTTGCATGGTGCCCTGGGTGAACCCCCTGTACCAACAAAAAATTAGTGGCTACAGAAGGAATGAATTAACAACTGGTCATACAAACACACATACACCACTCAGCACTGTCATTTGTCAAGTTACTAATTGTATTGTCCCACTTTCACATTATGATGCCAAATTCTAAGCCGGCTGTTCTGTGGTGCCTTGCTGGAACCGCTTTTTCTGCCCCAGGGCTATTTTTTTGCATTAGAAATGCGTGGCACCAGTGCCAGATTGGGAAAAAGTCCAGCACCAGCACCCATCCATTATCTGCCATTGATCTGGGGTCAGGTAGCAAGGGCAACAATCTAAACAGGGATGCCCAGACCTCCCTCTCCCCAGTCACATCTTCCAGCTCCTCTGGGGGAATTCCAAGACATTCCTAGGCCAGCCTAGAGATATAATCCTGCTAGCGTGTCCTGGCTCTGCCCCAGGGTCCTCCCAGTTAGGCATACCCAAAACACCTCCCTAGGCATTCAGGAGGCATACTAGACTGGTTCCTTTTGATGCTGAGGAGCAGCAGCCCTTGAGCTCCTCCAAAATATCTGAGCTCCTCACAATATTTCTAAATTAGGAGTGGGAGCCCTTGGGAATTTCCCTGACACCAGCCCATAGAAACCCCTCTGGTGGGTCACAACCGCATATCCGTCACAAAAGATCCCAGCCAGGTCCCCATCTCTCAGTGTCCCACAGAGGGAGAGGACACCTATGCTGTGGTTGGGTCCTACCTGCCATGCCCCTCGGCTTGCCTTTGGTCCCCGGCAGTCACAGCCTGTTTCAGCCCGGCGGTCACATTCGGTTCCCCCGGCTCCTGCTTGACGGTTGCCTGCAGTTCCCCTGTGGTGTCTTTTCGGGCACCTGTGGTCCTGCCTTCAACGCCTCGTTAGTCACCTGCAGTTCCCCAAGCTCCACCTTGTCGGTCGCCTATGCCTTTGTAAGCTGTGACTTTGCGGCCACCTGCCATGATTTCTACTCCCTCCTCGTCTCCTCTGGTGTTCCCATCACCTTCCTCCTCACCTCCTCCAGCCTTCCTCCTCGCCCCCTTGGGTGTCCCCTCTGCCTCCTATCTCACATTCGCTGAGGGTCCCTCCAGCTCCAGCCTTATGGTCACCTGTGGCCACTGCTGCTCCCACCTTCTGTCTGCTAAGGTTCCCTTCAGCTTCCTGGTTCCCCATGCCCTTCGCCTCTTTGCCCCTGGTGTCTTTGTGTCTTGTCCCTTCAGTCCCTTTAGGTGAGTCTGGAGTGCACACCTTTGGGGAGGATTCAGTCATGCCCCCCTCGCTAGTCCCCGTGTCATCAGCTGTTTTTAGTTGTGTTTCAATAGTTCTGTGTATTTAAATGCTTCCCAGGTAGTCTTTCCCCAGTCTTACTATTGCTAGTGTTCCCTGTATCTGTGATCATGTCTACGCCTAATCCTAAGTTTTAGTTATATTCCTGGACATCCTGGAAGAGCCAGGAGGCGCAAAGGGGCCAGCAGGGAACAAAGGCACAAAAGGACAAGGAGCAAACACAGGGGGCACAAAGGCAGGAAGCAAGGAGGTAAAAGGTAGGAGGAAATGGGGCGCTAGAGGGAACCCCGGCAGGCGAGAGGCGGAAGCTGCAGGGGCAGCAGGCAATCGTGAGACCGTAGCAGGAGGGAGCCTCGGTAAGAACGAGGGAGTAGCTGGAAAGAATGCTGAAGGTGGCGAGGAGGAAGGCAGAGGGACTGGTGCAGGGGGCAAGGAGGAAGGAGAAGGGGACACAAGTGGAGGGGAGGAGTGAAAGGAAGCTGCGGCAGGCAAAGGCGCAGCCCCAGCCGGCTAAGGCATAGGCGAACAATGAGTTGCAGCCAGGGGACTCGTAGTTGACCAAGGAGGCCTCAGAGGTGGGATCGCAATAAGCTGACAAGCTGCTGCAGGCAGAACCGGAGGCGACCACTGAGCCGAAGCCAGGGGGACCGCAAGTGATCGCCGAGCAGGAGCTGTGGGACCTGCAGGCGACCACGGGGCCACAGCCGGGGGGACCAAAGGTGAGCCAGGGGGCTGGGTGGGTGGGACCCGGCCCTGACGCAGGTGTCCCCTCCCTATTAGTGAGACCGAGAGGTGGGGACCTGGCCGGGATCTGCTGCGATGAGGTGTCGGTGGCTGGGGTTACCCACTGGAGGGGTGTACTGGGACAATCAGGGAAATTCATTTGATCTCCTCCTCCACCGAGGGGGAAGGAGCAGTAGTCCAACAGTCTGGCACCTCCTCAGGGACAGAGTCCAGGGGTTCGGGGACTAGAGCATGAACCTGGGGGACTGGAACCAGAGGGTCAGAAACCATGGGGGGGGCAGGGGTGGAGCAGGAGCGGCCGGAAGGTCAGGAACCACAGAGGGCAGTACAGGGGCCACCAGGTCAGAAACCACGGGGGGTGGAGCATCCACCGCTGAGTACATGGACAGCGCTGGCAGTGAAGCAGCAGGTGGAAGAGCTTTGGGCATGTGCTTGGGTGGGGTGATGGCGGTGACATCATACCTGAAACCCGGTGGATCCAGAATCGGGAGGGGCCCCTCCCGACATGCAGCAGGGCAGGCAGCGGAGACCGAGACCGCCCCTAGGGAGAGCTCTGGCACATCCTCCCATCTGTGGCTCTTCCGTTTCTTTCTCCTTCCTGCTGCTGATAATGGAGTCAGGGGCACCTCGGGCAGCCATGACAGCTAACCATAAGGTAATCCTCTGTCCATGGCCACCTGGTGCATCATAGACTACGCCATACCCTTTCTCAGCTGCCGCACATTCTCGCACACCTCATCAGCAAGGTCCTCAAAACAGGGGACAGGCTTTCCAAGATATACCCGGTGCGAGTAGCAGGTAATATATTACCTCATTTGTGAGGTCAAGGTATTCCACCTGTCTGAGGTAAGGCATCTTGTTCACGAGCTTGGTCATTCTATTGTGCCGTATGTGGGACATGGAGCGGAGACAGAGGACCAGCAGTCAGGAAATTTGGGAATACGGGGTTTAATCAAAAGGGTAGATACATGTAGGCAAACACATATTGGCTTTACAATGACCGGACTAGGGGAACAAACTTAAACATGGACTTAAATACATTGAAATAATATCAGCAACAAGAAACATCTGGTAAATACGCGGAATCCACACGAGGTTAACGAGGGGGCATGGCACAAGGAACGAGCAGACAGTCGGGGTAGAACATATATTTGAAATTGAGGACACACGCCCCCATCTTAAACTGTCTGGTGTGGCGGCATTTTAGCTTTCTGGTGATCACAAATGAAAATGGCAAGAAAAGCACAAACAAGACAAAAACTGCATGCAAATATTGTAAAAGACAGATAGCACAAATACAGCGTCGTCTATGACTAATATATGTATAACTGAGGCTGATGTGGTACTAAGCCTAGCTAACCTCAAAATAAATAAATCGCAGGGCCCTGATGGCATCTTCCCTATAGTTTTAAAAGAGATGATATTATTAACCAACCTTTAATTTTATTAATTCAGAAATCCTTATCTGGCAGTGTGGTACCTTCTGATTGGAAGCATGCTAATGTAACGCCAATATTCAAAAAAGGGGATAGACGCAATCCAACAAACTATAAACTAGTCAGTTTAACTAGTATTACTAGAAAAATTAGGGAAGCTATAATCCAAGTGAAAATGGTAGATTACCTGGATTCAAATACCATTCTGAGTGATAGCCAACATATATTTAGGAGAGGTAGATCCTGTTGAGTTCTTCAAGGAAGCTACAAGAAAAATTGATCACAAATAGGCCTACGTTGTGATCTACTTAGATTTCCAGAAGGCCTTTGATGTTGTCCCCCACAAAGGCTCTTGCTTAAACTCAAAGCTGCAGGGATTTTAGGAACTGTAGCAGCTTGGATCGAAAGCTGGTTAACAGACAGGAAGCAGCAAGTAGTTATTAGAGGCACAGTGTCATAGTGGGCCTGCATTCATAGTGGGGTACCGCAGGGTTCAATTTTAGGACCACTATTGTTCCTAATTTACATTAATGATATTG
>JAODKE010000138.1:11364917-11380425 GCA_026779605.1 Mormyrus hasselquistii | reverse complement strand
TTTTAGGACCACTATTGTTCCTAATTTACATTAATGATATTGACACCAATACATACAGTAAACTGGTTAAATTTGTAAACGACACCAAGGTGGGTGGTGTAGCAGATACTGATCTAGAAGCAGAGAGGCTACAATGGGATCTGGATTTAATTAGCGACTGGGCTGACACCTGGAAGATGGAATTTAACATAGATAAATGTAAGGTAATCCATGCAGGGAGCAGAGATATAAAGTACAGATATTTTATGGTTTCCACTGAAATAAAGGTAGCTGATTACGAGAAAGATCTCGGTGTGTATGTTGATGCTTCCATGTCCCACACTCACCAGTGTGGCGAAGCAATAAAAAAGACCAATAGGATGTTGGGTTACATCTCTAGGTTTGTGGAGTTTAAGTCAAGGGAGGTGATGCTACAATTACAGTAATTCCTTGGGAAGACGCCACCTAGAATATTGTGTGCAGATTTGGTCATCATACTTAAACCTTCAGCCATACTGATTTTAAGCACATTTCAAGAATACAAATTTTAGGAAGTATTGGATAAAACAAAAATAGAAAAAAGTATATATGCTGATTAATACTGTAAATAAATAAACCAAATATAAATGAAATATACTATAAATTGTGGAAATTTGGTTAGTGACTTGGTCTAGTATTTGCATTACTAAATGTTTTTTATATAATAAAAGGCTAGAGCTGATGACAGAGACCGCACACTGTGCTCAGTATACGTTTCAAGCAGATCTCAGTAGTAATGTGTAATGATACCAAACCAACCGGGCTTCAAGGGACACCTTGACAAAAGTACACTAGGTTCAAGCTAATGAATGTTTTTCTTCTCATAATGTGAACTCAAAAAACCTTGTACTAAGGAATGCCAAAATCCCTCACTTTCACCATCCTAATATTTATGTATGCACACCAAAACAGATGGATAGATAGATTTGGATCCAATACCACAGATACCACAGATAACCAATACCACAGATTTTCAATTCTGCGCCGTGTGATGTGGTGGTATGGCGGCTCATGTGTAGTACTGTCGCCTTACAGCAAAGACATACCTCTGGTGAATTGGCATTTCAGAACTCAGCCTTGTCTGTGATAGTGGGCCTGGGTGTTTCAACACTGTACTTTCGCATTAAAATGTGAAAAGGGTCTCACTATAATGAGACACCTGAGCAAATTTTATTTGTTCTATTATTCTACCTACTATTCTTCCGTATTTGTTGCAGTATTTATAACTTGTACTCTTGCGTGACCCCATGTTGCTTCGCTTAGCTTAGAGTACACAGTTTTATTTTCATACTCCTTCAATTCCTCCTGCTGCTTTCGTTCCCTTCTCTTCCCTTCCATAAATTTCTTCATGCCCTCACTCACCATGTTTGCCATCTGTCTTGCGAAGAAGGTATGTGACAGAAAACAACCAATGCCAAAATGAGTTTCTGTGATCTATTACCGTTCTTAGATATCTATTTCCTCCTAATTTAGGAATTCACTATAAACTGAATAGAGGAGACTTATCATGCATATATTTTAGCTGTGAAACAGTCATTTATCTAAATTACTTATTTCAACTTCAAGTATGTTATTCAAAATATTTCTACGGTTTTCCAGTAATGTGTATTTTTTTGTTGTCTTACAGCCAGATCTACAGACTATAACCTCCATGTTGGGTATGCTAATTTGCTAATGATAAATACTGTATACAGGCAGTTAGCAAGCCAGCATCCATCCGTCCACCAATTATCTGTATCCGCTTGTCCTATTCAAGGTTGCTGTGGGTCTGGAGCTGGTCCCGGAGGCTAAAGGCACAAGGCAGGGAACAACCCAGGATTGGGTGCCAACGCACTGCAGGACACAGTTAGCAAAACCCTACTTGAATAATGTCAACTAAGTAATGTTTTATACTGCCATCTGTTATGGATAGAAGGAACCACCAGTGTGAAATTAATCTGTATTTATTTCTTCTTACCTTCAGGTGAAAAATCCATAGATCCCTGAACTATAAGCCAAATGGAGATGTTTGCACCTATCTTTCCTTTCAATCTGTCTATAGCTTGCTGTTATTTTTTAAAAAATAAATAAATAAAAAAAATTCCACTTCATAAAAACGAAATTATATAAAAAAATAATTTTTATTTCAAGCAATCATTCTTTTTATTCTTACCACAGTGACATTTTCTATGGAAGCGCATTGCATTCACAGAAATGGAAAAGTATAAAATTCAAAGAAAGGAAAAAAAACTAGACACCTTATCTCATAATTATGACTTACTATCTCCTAATTACGAGAAAAGACCTCGGAATTACGAGATCAGGATCTCGTAATTATGAGAAAAGATCTCGTACTTACGAAATCGTAAGTCATAATTACAAGATGCCTGCATACCTGCCAAAAATCCCATTATTTCCAGGTTTCTCCAATACCAGTACTTTCCTGTTTTACTGTATTATTATTATTATTATTATTATTATTATTATTAATATTATTATTATTAGTTCTCTGGGTAAACTCACGTAATTTGCATGGCCCTCAAACTTTATTATGGATTATAATCATACACGGATCCCTAAGTTTTATATATTTGTCTGATGTTACCCAATACAGACATACAATCCTTGGGTTACCATACATCCGGATTTACCCGGACATGTCCTGTCCGGGTGTCCTTGCAGTTTTCCAAAATCAGCAGTTTGTCTGGGTTTAGCGCTGCAACCCATATGACACAATGTTTCAAGTTACAGTACCAAGTAATGGAAAAGGCACCAATTTTCAATATACGGCAGCCACTCCGTATCATCACACAGCATTTGCATGGCACATGTTTACTAATTGTTTATTAAACATGCACATTCCTAAGTGTCACAAGTGAAGTCAAATTCTGGAAACTGTTGCCACTTGGGCACTTTACTTTTGTTTTTATGTGAACAGGGAATCATGTTGTTTCCTTGAAGTTTAGCTCAGCGCGAACTTTAGCTTAGTGTTTTGTAACGACTTAAAAAAACTTATATACATGTATATTATGTCAATTTTGTGTAAATTGTAAACCAAGAGTTAACTGTAAGGATACCATACATCCAGGTTTCCCTGGACATTAATTTTCCTTTTTATAGGTTGGTGAGGGTAAGATCATAAACTTTTAACTTTCTAACCTTGAACCCAATTCGAGGGCTTGTGTGCAGCTGCTCACTGTGCAGCAGATGTACAGAAATTAATTAGCTAGCTAACTGAACTTGTTTCAAATGTCAGGGCAAGGCAGTGCTAGTCAATACAAAGAGAAATAATTCTAAATGAATTTGGTTATTTATCCTTATTTGTTTGTTTGCTTATTCAATACCCCAGTATTTCGAGACGCATATGCCAATGCATGTTGACATACTGCCTAGAACATTCAGTAGCGTTAATATTTTCTAGTTATATCAAAACGGTATGATGTTAATCTACTTATTATATCCCTATAAGGAGGTCCTCCAATTTACAGGGAATAACTTGGGGGTTGGTGGCAGGATTAGCACTCCAGCCACCAGAAAAAAACCTCACACTGGTCCATTTCAACTAGTATGGTGCTGAGGTGTCACCCGCCGCATTGGCTGCACTCAGGTTCTCATCCCTGAGGTGTTTTGTCATGTGATAGATGCGGCAATGCACTGTAATCAGTGTATGCTCCTTACCTCTCTGATTGAGGGGTTTGTAACATTAATGGAGCTTCAGCTACTAGTAGGACCTCCGTTGCTGAACAGCGCTATGAGAAGAGGCCAGACAAACCATAATCCAACAAAGACCCCCAATGAAAGATACCAAGACGAGCATTTTTCACTGGAACCAGACCTAGGGGTGCTGTTTTCTGGCTGTAGCTGTCTTGTGCCAGATGAAAAGTAAGACAGGTGCACGAGCAGGAAAGACCCTGAGGAAACAGACCTAGGCAAGGGATACTAACTTTAGAAACATGAAGTGCTACTGTACCTCTCTTGCCAGGAAGGAGCCTGAGTTACCATGGGAGATTAGCTAGATATGGTTGACCTTACTTCCATGTGAAGTGTGGGCTCTGGAACCAGACCTCTTCATTGGGTGAGTAGTTTCTCATGCTGTAGTTCACCATGGTAAAAGGCGAATGAGCAGACATTTAGAAGAACCAGGCAAAGATACCTGAGATACTCGCAGAGCCATAATTGGGAAAAATGGTCTCCCAAATCTAAATCTGGGTGATGAGTTGTTATTAGCAAGTTATGGATTGTCTAGAAAAATCATGTTTGAGCACAAAGACAAGTATACCTTATTACCGTGTGTGTATTTTTGGCTGAAGAGATGCCCAGAGCTATCAACCTTTTAGCAGTAAGTTACATGTGGTGCATGAGGTTAGACGGACCAGGATGAGCAGGCCATGCAGTCAGGGTTTGCTGGGAACGTCTAGCTGAAACTTCTGCGTGAGACGAATGCCACTCATTGTCTAGAAAAATGTTTACCATGTATTGAGGTTGGCAACACGATGTTGAACAGGCCAGAAAGGCTGCAATGAAGGCAATCATGAATATGAATGTGGATTTTGGAGGTTTTTTGAGAAGCAGTGAAAGTATTCGGTGGCCCCAATAATGTTTTTGTAATCTGTTTAAAACCTCAGACTGTGTTTAGCTGGGGAGGGGAAGTGCTTCTGAAGGTCTTTTCTGTGTGAGACTCCTCTGTGATTGTGGTACCATTGTGTTTCTATCCTTGGCACATAATTGAGGAAATATACTGATTGTGATTTTTATGGACAGGATATCAAGGTATGTAGGGTGTAGTTGGATTGTCATCTAGGATTGGAGGCTAGAAGTGACATTCCAGCTATTGGGCAATGATGTCATACTCTTGGCCTCATCCCGCCAGAAACCAATGCATGTACTGTTCTGAATCTGCTGTTAATGAATGTCGCTGTCAAATGCTTTTGCTATCCTGAATCATGGTGAAAGGGAACATGTGATGGACAGATAGGTAGGTGTGGTGACTGCTGTTTTACAGGTGCCAGGGAGGTCTGTGGAGTTAAATCACAAGACAGTTCACTAGCCAATTCACATCCTCACGGTCATCAGTATAGGCAAACAAAATAAGGTTTCTACAAAGGGTTGTGGGACTTACTCTCCATAACAGGTGGAGTTTGGAAACACAGAGGGACATTTAAATAGTTCTCATTTTCATGTAGAGGAGTCAGCTGAGGTGCTACTTGAAAGACTTCAGTCCTGTTCGAGGCATTTCCCACTGGTGGAGGTCCTGGGGAAGACCTTCTGCTATGCTGGAGGGATCCCATCTCCTAGATGGTTTGGGAAGGTGTGGGGATCCCACAGAATGAGCAATGGAACAAAATACTTTGTATACTGCCCTGGGGACCCTTATCAAGAAAAGTGGTGGGAAAATGATGATGATGAAATTGTCGGAGAACAACACTGATAATATATTTGTCACTGTTAAATATGTTGTTTACTTACTTTCCCCACAGCTTATAAATGAGGAATGGAAACAGTTAGTTGATAGCTAATTTTCAAAAGTCTTTGCGAAAAATTGCAGCTTAGTTGCATAACAGCTACAGGTGATTTTCTTACTCCTAAAAGATAAAACATGAAATGGAGTTTCATATGAATGCAATAAAATCAGTGGTAAGTGGTGCTCTGAATTCCTTTAGCTGGCAATTTTCTTAGAGACATTTCTGAACATTTATGCTTAGTTCGTTATCATTTTGCTGCTGTATTGAAATAACAGCGACAAAAACAGCAACCCTCTTCCTGCTGTTCTCTCACAGCTGTGTTGAAAAGTCAGCCATACAGATTCTAATGAGAACAGCAGATGTAGCATAGGAGAATAATTATTTTATCTGATTCTTTGCTTTCGGGTGGGGGACCCTTTGGTTTGTAGTGGAACAGTCCTCTTCACAACTCTTGGTTTAATTACTCTGCAGTAAATATTCTTCTGTATGCCAAATTATTAATAAACTATGAAAGCTGGTAACAAGAAAGATAAAATAAAAGAAGCAATTATTTCTCATAATGATTGCTTCTCAGAGAATAAGTAAATTCTTAATAGCTGTACTTTATGTCACAGGAAATTATATTATGTAATAAAACAAAGAAATGCATTTGATAAAATGAACAACATTCATGCTTCAAATGGGAAATGTATTAGTATAATAATAATAATAATTATAAATATAATAATGTTATTATTATTTAATCTTAATTTACTATAAATAAGCAATAAGGAATATTAGCAGCTTAACTATTAATAACAATAAGATGGAGCACATTTCAGGATATAATTCTTGATATAATTCTTGATGTTCTTCATTCTAAATATTTAAACTGAAGGCATTTGAAATGCATTTAAAAGTATATGAAACTCCTTTACACAGAAAATCAACAAATCACTATTTTCCATTTCAGAATATAGTGCTTTAAAGTTTGACTCTCAAGCTGAACATAAATATTTGATAAGAACTACACACACTTTTAAATGATTGATTTCAAGACGCCATCCCTTATATGCTTTTACACTTTCTTAGTTTTTTTCTTTTGTTTTACTTTAATACTTTTCTGTTTCAGACTCAACTTTATTGTGAATAGAAAATGAAACTTTTTTTGCAATACAGATACTGTATTACAAACAGCATAAAGATGCTCAGAGCAGTATGTAAATCTAATGGATAAGACGGTTTAACCTATTCAAGTGGATCTAGAAATAACATAGAATAGCTGAATTTTAGTTGATTGCTATTCAGTTCTTCTTCATAACCCAGTAAACAGTTTCTTATATACAAATATTTATTGATTCCAATATATTTCCATACATTTGCAAGTTAAAGTCAACACTGAAATAATAGCACTAGGATAGGCTAGTTGGCCCTTCCTACACTCAAAATCATAGTCAACTGGAACAAAAGTGACCAATTCATTAGGATAAAAATCAAGTTAGAAAAAATACATAAAGACACAGTCACACTTACGAATCCAGAAAGAACAGAAATCACCCAGGAACAGTTTCAGAAAACCCAACCTCAAATTTCTGTATCATAATATCCTGTATCATGTGTATGTTATTTATTGCTGATATTTAGCAAACACCCCAATGAAAACTGCTGTGAAAAAAGGGTAATGTAACTAAAACAAAAGGTCCTCCACGTCTTACTACAAACCAATAAAACCAAAAATCATATTACAGGAAAACGTATGTCTAAAGCACAAACTCATTTTTATCTTTGAAAATGTATTCAATTTAGCTGGATTCCACCCCCAACCAATCTGTCAGTGCATTTGTACTGTTCAATTTGGCCCAAATTACAAAAGTGTTCCCAGAAAACAAAAATAAAGCATTTTGAAGACACGTCTGTTTAACACGGAAGGGATTCCTTTGACAGTATTTTCTGAAGTCTTCTGTAAAACGTATTTTCTGCCACGATTCCTTACCTGGTGTTGAAGGCGAAATATTCACCAGATTTGAGAAGTTTATATGTCATCCCAGGGAATTCAGTGATCCTTCACAGACAGTCTTTTTCTTGGTGAATAAATAAATAAATATAAATAAATATAAATAAATATGCTGATTTTAAATAAATATATAGTCAGCTAAGTTCATTCGCCATGACATACATGTTATAACTCTTATATGACCCCCCTCCCTCCCCACATTTGTGTAATTTTCCAAAGGTAACGAATCTAGAGGTTCAGTTTTTATACGGCAAAAAATGGCACAGTGAACACTTGCTTATAGGAAAGGAGAATAGACACATAAACAAGGAAATATATATTAGATGCTGGATGTGGCCATTTATGTTCCAGTAATGTCAGGTTCTTAAAGTAACAGTTGCCAAGTCGCCAGTTTTTTTCTATAAAAGTAACGAATTTGAACCTTGTGTTTTTGCAATTAAAGAACTGAAACAGGGTATGGGTTGGGGGCTGAGGATGCAAATCAAGTTTCCTAATGGTTTCTCATGGGACGGGTTGCAAGCACAGTGGAATGCTGGGAGTTGGTGTTTTGTGAGGGTGAGGATGCTAGGAGGCATCCTCCTCGAGGTGGCTCGGCACATAAAAGCCAGCCAGCTGCCTGAAGCGAGGCCCCCAGTCGCTGAGGTAGGAGAAGTCCTGCTCGGAAGCGGTGGAGAGGGTGTGGATGGAGCTGAGGGAGAGGGCAGGTGAGCTGGAGCCCTCAAAAGCGTACGTCTGGAAGGAGTCATAGGGTGGCACTGAGAGGTCGGCGTCTGCCTGCTCCACCTTCTTGCGGATATAGCCTCGGAATAATGAGAAATCCGCTGGACCCCCATCTCCCGTGACCTGGCTCTGGATCCATTGGGGCAACGAGCGCAAGTCTGGCCCTGATTCAGAGCCTTTCACCTCGGGAAAGTCATAGAGGCTGCGCAGCGCGCTCATGTCGTAAGCCTGCGTGTCCTGCTCACCGCCGCCCTCGTCGTTGTACTTGATGACGTTGTCACGCATATCCTCCTCGTCCTCAGACATCCGCTGGCCCTTGCGCTGCCGCTTCAGCGTCAGGATCAGGAGCACTAGGACTTCAAGGGGATGAAAAGCATAATCATCATTATGCTTAACGTTAATCTTTCTCAAGCCTCCATAAGTATCTTCAGGGGTCATACTTTTAAAGTTTTACGCAACAAAGGCAAATTTGGTGGTTTTCTATTATAATGTCCAGAATTTCATTTATCGTGATTCTGCAAATAGTTATCATTACTATTTCACAGTTATTTATAACTTCTATATATAACATGCAATTCATTTATTAATACTCTGAGCTGTCCCGCATGGTCCATATCTCACAGTATTATAGTCACCCATCATGCGGGAAAAGACAAGGTTGTAGTAATGCAGTCAACCAAATTATTCTAAGACATTACCTAAACATATACAATTTAACTGTCATTACACGTGTAAGTCGTATATCATTTATTTAATGTTGCCTCACAGAAGGATATTTTTCAGATTCATATGCATATATTATTTTCTAAAATGGCGTCACCTGTCTACCTTGCATTGAAAAACAATGCAGACATCCCACCTTTCCTGGATGTTTTGGGAAATGGCCTCCAATAGACAGAAGCTCCCTGACACCCATGAATGATGCTCAGAAATCCGTAGTTCCACTATTCAGTGGCAGTAAAATTAGCCAGAAAAAGTTTTACCACTTGTTGGTAAAAGTAGTAAAACTCTGTGGGCATTACTGGAGAAACCATTGAGGTAGTAGGGCAGGTTTCAAATATGGATCGTGACACAAATGGCTTAATCATGCTTCCATGGCATACAGGAGACTTTCTTTTTCCATCAGGGGTCTGCACAACATTATCTGTTTCACTTAACTTCGAACTGAAGACATAAAGACCTGAAAAGATGGCCTGTAGAGCTGAAGTTGGTAACAACAGCAAAACAAGAACCTGATCTCCAGGTTGAAATGAGTGCTGGACCGACTTCTGGTCAAAGCAAGACTTCATATGGGACTGAGAGGAAACTAGAGAGCATTTAGCTTTCTCGCAAATGGCATTTAAGCTCTCATAAAAGTAACTGGGATAACTTGAAGAGGCCATTCTTTGGTGAGGCCTGTGATTGTACTGTTTCAACAGGCAATTGCATGTTTTTCTGACACAAGATGACCATACAGCTCAGGCCATGAGCTACACGAAACACATGGTGCTGAAAGAGCTTGAAACACTGAACTCCACTCATGTTCCGAGTTGCATGTGCACATCACCATCAATGACATGAGCCACAGGGTACTGAGACAGCTCTGATGTATCTACAGTGAGAGAGATGCAGCGATATCCCGGACAAGCCCCCAGTTTTGTTATGTGCCAGCTCAACAAAAAGTAGAAAGAAAGCACTACTTTGTATGTGTCTGTAAGTTTATTAGCATTGGGAAAAGCTGCAGGAGCTGCCCAGGACAAGAAAAACACCTCTAGCCAAGGACATAAGTGCATAACTTTGGGTTGAGCACCCATTTAAGGGGGTCCAGGGATTTGTATGGACTGGATTTGATTTTTTTCATGGGAGAGTGGGAGTTATAACCCCCCCATCCCCCAATAATTTACTCCCATGCCTCCAACTAGAAAAAAGTGCACCATTACTGAACCCAAACAAAATGAAATAAAAAGTGCAAAAAACTATACCTCCCTAATTAGCCAAAAACAAGAGAAAACGTGAAAAAATGATGTTACACTCCGTACTCTCCCAGCTACTGACAGTTGACGCAATATTCAGAAATATATTCAAGCTATCTGTATGAAACGCAAAAGCAACCAACTCCAAAAGGGTTAAGCGAAATGAAGTGGCAATGCAATAACAAGGGTCAAACAGAATCAAACAAACTCGAAAGGACTAGTTGTAGGACTGTATTCCCAGGACAGCCTAAAACCTCATTCCGCACATCACATCGCCACACTGAGCAACCTATATACTGTAATATCTATCTATCAAGCGGAGGTTGGATCACCTGAAATTGTAACAGTTAATAGTCATGTTCTTATCCAATTCTCATGTCCATGTGACATATGACATGTAGGCCTGAAACTAGACTTATCAATTTATGTATTTATTTTTTTCTGCCCACCACCACCCCACCCTTTTCAGAGGGCAACTTTATTTTAAATTAAAGTTACAGTGTAAAGATATTCGATTCCAGTGTGGCTACTCCGAACTCAACCGCCCTAGTACTGTTATTATACAAAAAAAAGGGAGGAGGAGGACACAGAAACAGCAATCATGACAATAACAGACATTAATTACCATGGGCAGAGAAAAAAAATAATAATAAAGGTGTGATGGAGAAAACAAAGTGTAGGGAAATGCAGAATACAACCAACCATAACGCACATAACACTCATTAAAAGGACATCAAACTACAAAACATTAATAGCAGGCTAATGATGACAACGATAAAAAATTACAACAATAATATTAACAACAATAATGATAATAATGTTACAAATAGCTATTATATATAGCTATATATATATGTAGCATACACACATCGATCGTACACATATACATGTATATTCCAATTCCGATATCTATAAGTTACTTTAAAAAGTAATAATAATAATGAACCTTGTACAGTATGTGCCCATTCTTGTATGTGTATGTGTTGGTGTGAACTGATTTGTCATTGGATGTGCTGGCAGTTGATGCTGTGGGGGGAGCGTGACAGTGCCCCCCACCCCCGGGCCCAAGGCGAGGGCAAGGGGAACCAGGCAACCAAGCCCACCCCACCAACCCCACGGCGTAAGGGCCGACAGCCACGCATCCCCGAGACAAACACCCGCCCAACCCGAGAGGAAGCCCGCGAGGGACTTAGGGGGCCTATACGAAGTGCCCCCCCCAAACAATAATCAATCTGTATGATAAGATATATTTTTGCTCAGTGTTTTGCTAATTTTGTTATTCTTCTCATCTCAGTAACTCTTGCCCTGGATTTGATGAAGTACTTCTGTTTATTACAGAAATAAATGGTAACACAACAAAACTGATTAAGTACCCCAGAGGCAAATTTGACGGTTTAGACTATGAAGCTGTATAATTTGAGTCTGTCTTTAAACTAATTTAAAAACACAATTAGAGAAAATTATTATGTTATGATAATGAGTTTGTGACAATGACCCATGTACTCCTCTTTGTATTAATTCCACATTAATTTGTGGATTAAACATATAAATATTTATGATTCTAAGATTTAATATGAGGTGTGATTAATCACGATTAATCACAGAAAACCGTGCGATTAATTAGTTATTTTTTTTAATCGATTTCCAGCCCTGACACGCCCATATATTTCATGATTGGACGCAGGTATGGAGGGATGATCCACAATGCTGCATTCCAACACAAAAGGGGACTTTGACGTCAAGGCCCAGGTCCAAATCTTCACCTATACATTACGCCTGCAGAGTTAGTAAAAGATTGGACAACGAATTCTTGACTCATTATTCGAACAAGATCAAGGATGTGATCTGACTTTCTCTTTGCTATCACTGTGCGGTGCTGCTTCACCCATACAATGTCTTTGCAAAGTTATAAAAAAGATCCATAAAATGTTTTTTGAGTCATCTTAAAAAGCAATGTGTCTGTGGTGGCGGTGGATGGGTGCAAAAACCATATATATTCCCTGGAGTCAGGGGAATATGATTAACAATAACCAGAAGCACAACACATTCAAAGTATTGCCTTCTCTTCTTTGTTTGGACAGGACATATAAAGGGAATTATGAAACAAGAACCAGCCTATCCAAACTTAGAGGTATGACATGTAATAGTTGGCAGGTCCAAGAACACACAGACATAAAAACAGCACCCAACAGGGCAGAGCAAATCTGTAAGGAATAGGACAGGGGTTTCATTTATCAAACTTTTTGTAAATTACATCATGGAAAAAAAATGCATATTCACACAAAAAAAAAAAACAGATTTATCAAACCTGTCGTATTGCACATTTCCCTCACAAATGTTTGAATCTTGTAAATGTGTATATGGTCACATGCCTGAGATCCTCTCTTGTTTCCATATATAAGTAACCATAAATGATCAATGCAAATTAGCTTCTTTCTCATATAATATGCAAATAAAGACTTTCTGGTTGGCAAGACTGATGATATCGACTTGATGGTAAAAAAGTAAGAAGACAAATTTTGAACAGTGTAAGGTAGAAGCATGACAAAATGTTATATTTGGGGGCTAAGCACATTTACCACAAACCAGAAAATATGTAAACATACTCAAATGGGAAGCGGCTAATGGTACTAAAGTAATGGCATGGAATATTGTTTTTTCTTTAAGAAATAAAAAAAGTCTATTCTTGGCTTATACTGCACATGAGGTGTGATTGGTCGGTTAATCAGTTGACAATACATCATGGAAACAAAAATATATATATTTTTATTGAGTAATATGTGAGTAATAATTACTGCATGCAGAGAGCTTGGATGTTCTGGTTTCCTGGCAGTTCTCTGAAATGAAGCAAAAGCTGAGTGCACAGAAGCGTGATGAATAGCAGGACACTTCAGACTGATAACGGCAAGGCAGGAGAACATATCAAGGCTTCCACTTTCCATGTTGTATTATTACTTTTTTTCTCCGCAGTTAGAGTTCTGTGCAGAAAGCTGACACTCTGTCACTTAGCTGTGGCACGCTGCTGTTCTGGCCTTGCAGTGACAAATTGAGTTTTTTGAGTTTGTCAAAAATGTCAGCAAGGTAGTACGAGAAGGCACTTTCATCCATAAAATGTATAGTGAATGCGTAGCTGCCGCATGTATACTATGTGTGTGTGTGTGTGTGTGTGTGTGTGTGTGTGTGTGTCTGTGTGCATTTTTTTCTTCTTGTATCTAACTCAGATAAGTAAGTTCAGAACACACGGGAATCACAGAATGACCCATTTATGAACCTGTACAGAGTTGGTCTGATCAGCATTCAAGAGACCAATCCAAAACACAGCTTATATGGCAGGTCACTCCATGGCAGCTGGTTTGCTGAATATGAGTGGAAGTTCGTCGTTCGCCTCACAGACAGAAATTTAGTCAGCTAAGATTAATGACACAACATCAGTTTGTCCAACCATTGAATGATGAGCAAAGGTTTGCTTAATGTTCAACCCTTTAGCTGCAGATCTACATTTTCAAATACTTACACTGTATATGCACTGCGACAAAAATATTATGCATCTGTGCGATACACCTGTAATCAAAAGTTATTTAATAATTCACTATAGTTTTATCATGATGTATAACCACTCCTAAAAGGATATTATAATTATGTTAAAACCCATTATAAAAGGTACTCTGTCCCTTTAACACCACAAAAGCATCAGTGAGCAGGGTCAGCTAGTGTCTCTGCAGCAGTTGGGGCCTTGCTGAGGAACCCAACAGTGACATCACTTTGCCAGCCACAGGAACCAGCAACCTTCCACTCATGGACACAGAGCCCTAATCCACAAAGCCACACACCACCAAGGTCACGTGGCATCCTGGGCTTGTAATCTGAAGGATCTGCTGGTCCCTTGAACAAAATATTTAGAAATGGTTTTAACCCATTTGAAAATCTGTGCAGTTTTTTTGGAGATTTCAGTGTCCTGAGACTCCCCATTTGACCTGGAGTAGCAAATCTGCAAAAAGAATGAGCAAAAATCCCTGAACCCAGATGTGAAAACTTATAAAGACATAACCCAAAAGACTCAAAGCTTTTAGAATTGCTTCTAAAGGGTTCCTCTAGTGTACTTGGTCTTAGAGGATGAAAACATACTAGAACAGAATGTTTCATTTTTTATTTCCTATTATTGCTCGCTAAAATTATTTATGGCCCTTCAGTTCAGCCAATTTAATCCATCCATGACTCTTCCTTATCTTGGTCAGGGTTATGGGTGGGGGGGTCACTAGGCAGCAGTATACATTGGGGGGGGGGGGAATCACAAGACACACAATAGGCAATTTATAGATGCCAGTTAATCACACTGCAACCACAGCAGCTGGCTTCAAACCTCCAGCCCTAGGTGTGTTATGTATGTACTTGTGTTACACATGGAACCACTGTGCCACACAACCTTAGCTAATCAGACAGTAATATAACAACATTTGCAGATGCTTAAGAGAGACTAACAGTTTCTGAAGTTCCTGTATGGTCTGATTTACAGAATCTATATTTAAACCACTTAGAATTTACTTTGTTTGCCTCTTTCCTCCAATAAGCCGATCTATATTTTAAGGATCCCTGTCCTTTTCCATACTGTTCAGGTCTACAAAGTCTACCTGACAATTCTAATAGTTACAGTAACTTCCTGAGACCTTCTGTGGAGAATTCTGATTTGCAAAATCCAAAGATAACATGTTCATTTATTTTACGATATCACAAGCAAACCTCTCTCTGTCTCTTTGATTTATAAATAGAGCAAAGCAGCTAAGATTTGACCTAAAATACTTATCCAAAAATAATGTAAAATATTTTTATCTATAAAATGTATAGTTAATGACCCCATAACGTGATAAATATCCGTTTTATAAAAATCGGTGACTGCTATGAAAACACCAAAAATGCAAGAACTCATATTTTGTTTGGTTACTTATGGTTAGGGCAGGGTAGGGGTTAAGGTTGTCATAGTTAGCGTTAGCATTTTTCCCATTGAAATGAATGAGTGGTCCCCATAAGTGTCATGACCTGCTCGTCCGATCGTCCTGTGTGCCATGCCCACCCCGCTACCTCGTGTTAATCCCTGATTGTTCTCACCTGTTGCTTGTTGAATTCAGCCTGTTGTGTGTATTTAGTCCGCGTCCCATTCAGTGGTGTCAAATCTGTCATTAACGTTACGCGTGTCTTGGAGTCTGTCTGCCCCAAAATAAACCCCTTTTGTAGATATTCACAGCTTCCTTTGCGTGCTTTCCTGTGGAGCATCACAGAATGACAGATCTCCCTGAAGACGCACCACGGCAGACTGAGGACTAGCGCCTTAGTCTGCTGCAGGAGGTGCTGTACTGGCTGAATCTACCCGAGGTCCCAGAGGACCCCAT
>JAODKE010000138.1:11331428-11345644 GCA_026779605.1 Mormyrus hasselquistii | reverse complement strand
TCACATATATGTACTAAAACATTTGGAAATTTGTATGAAGCAATGAGAAATAAATTTTCCACCGTGCAGAAGTGACAAACATATGTGTCACTTATCTTGAGCAGTATCACAGTGAGGCACAAGACCAATAACAGTAGCAATATTATTACATTGCTGTCAGTGGTTACTCAAGGTACAACAATACCCCTACCTAGTACAAGGTAGAACCTCTTTTTGTCTCTAGAACCACTGTTGTGATAACCTCTAATACTGCACTGGATAGATGAATGCATTTCCAAATACGTATGCTGTTCATCATGGTTTAGATTACTTTTTATTAGATGCAAGTCCAATAAAATACTATTTTCCAATTTATTTCTTTCTTTCTGCTCTGTTTTATTCAATCATCTCATAAACTGTTTAACTCACGCTTTATGAGAATCATGGTTCAATTGTTTTATTAGGTATTGATGTTTTGGAAGAGCATGCAGCTTATTCTATGGCATTAATAACTTTCATATTTTACATTGATTTATATGGCATCTATTTGGATTTTTTGCTCTTTATTAAAAAAAATATAGTTTTGTTTTTTTTTCAAGGTATATCTACAGTATACTGCTGACTATTTGTGAAGTAACTGGTGATTCAAAAGAGAAATTAAAATATTTCATTCATATATTAATTTAGCAGATGCTTATCCTGCCTACGATTGAGAAAGCAATTGCCTTTTCCTGGACCAATTGGTGCTAAGGAGCTTACTAAGCAGCCCAATGAAATTACTCTGCCAACCCCAGGATTTAAACTGGTGACCTTACGTCCAAACATACTGAGCCACACTCTACGCCTCCCTCAGGCTCCCTCAAATGTTATTAGTCACATCAAGCTAGGGCCCACTTTTTCTTCTAGAACCGCTTTAAGCACAGAGGAGCTATTCTACACATCACTGTTGTACTGAGCTGTTATTTTTGCATTGGTAGGCTTCCTGTTAGCTTAATGAGTCGGGCCATTGTCTTCTGACCTCTCAATAATGCCCACCATTTTCACTCACAGAATTGCCGCTTGCCGGATGTTTTTCATTTTATCATCCTCTATAAACACCACACACCATGATAAGAATACCTGGAAACATCTCATATAGATCCCGCAATCGGATTCAAAATCACTTACATC
This sequence comes from Mormyrus hasselquistii, assembly GCA_026779605.1. Taxonomy (NCBI): domain Eukaryota; kingdom Metazoa; phylum Chordata; class Actinopteri; order Osteoglossiformes; family Mormyridae; genus Mormyrus; species Mormyrus hasselquistii. Next base: position 11,344,495 of record JAODKE010000138.1, on the reverse strand, counting down.
AGGCATCTTAGCCATTCTAATTCTTATTCAAACAGTAACTGAACTCCTTGACCCTGTATGCATTCAGTTGCAGCCGCATAAACCAGCAGACTACATCAGTAAGGAGGTTGACCTATTAAACTGGTCACGGAGTATATATCCTGTTAAAGGAGAGCGCTCTTGTACTTTGCTGTGTGATACAAAGGCCCTCTCAGTCCATCCTGAAACAGTGCTACCCACCTACATGCCAGAATGCTCACTTACTTCATTTCAAATCAAGAGATTTGCAATGCAGACAATTTCAACAATACTTCAAAGTTTCCAGCATAGCAAAACAGGTGAATATTTGTCCTCATGTGTCAAATCTCGACACAACGGAATGCAACGTGAAACTACGGCAGCAGAAAACAGAGTGACGGATTCGATCTGACAGGATGACAAATGCGCCTGCAAAACCAAAAGCACGGTGGAAGAATGGAGTTTGGAGACTAGATGAAAAAATATCATAAATGGAGCCCAAAGATGGGCACTGTGATTAAGCTACATGGGCAAATTCAGTGTCTGCCCATGCAGAAGACTCCGTTCAGGCACGTGAGCGGTATGCCATACTATCCCGCTGACATTTCCCTCACTCCCGCTACTGACATTTTCATTGTGTCAGATCAATTCTGATTTACCCAAACGTCACAACTGGTTATGTACATATCTCGAAAGTGCGATCTGCCCCAAGAACTAATCCTGTTTGGCTTGATAAGGACGCTGTTGGCGTGAGCTTAAGCAGTGGCACTGGGGTGAAATGATTGTGCGATTGCAACTGTTGGGCTTGTCTTTAGCATCAAAACACGAGCTACTCTACTGCCTCAGGATTGGTCCCTGTTCTGCCCTGCCCTGCCCCCTTCTATATGTTAGTTCCCCGTTTGACCAGCAGGTGTCGCTGGCCATTCCATTTGGTATTAGTTCCTTGTTTGTTTCTCCTGTTCACTGTGCTGCCACATGGCCTAATGGGCTGAGCAGGCGGTCATGTCACCCAGGGTTCCCATTTGTTATTGTTATAAGTTGATGTTTATATTTCTTTGTACATTTTGGGTTTAATATCTATTTCTTTTGGTTTGTGTTTTTGGTCTGTTATTCCTTGTTTTGTAGTAATCTTCAGTTACCCTTGTTATCTAGTGTCCCCTGGTGTTTGATCTTTAATCTGTGCTCGTGTTTATAGTGCATGTTACTACCCACACCTGTCTCTTGTTAATCTTCAGCATGTCTGCATTTAAGTGCCTTTCCCTGCTTTACACTTCATTGAAGCTGGTTTAGTTGTTCCTGTGCTTGGCCCTGCGCTGCTGTGTTTGTTCCCGTGTTGCTCTCTGCTTTAGTTCTTTAGGTCTTCCTGCCTGTGTTCAGACTCATCAAGGTTCCTTTGGTTTTCTTGTCCTGTCTGATCTGACTAATAAAACCCCAGTTCTGAAGAGCCATGTTGTGGACCATCTGTCTTTCCAGCATGCCACGCCGCAACATACTGATCACAACATATAGTATTGCTAATGTCAAGGATCAGAGCGATGCATTTTTCATTTTTCCAACCAAGGATGAATAAAGAAAAATGTATGAATGCATTAACATATACTGATTTTTTAGAAACCTGTCTCTGCCAACTTAATGATCTGTGAGAAGGCCATGGAGGATTTGAAGACCTGATTTCATAGAAAAGGTTGCATCCAAGGCACATACATACCATCTTAAAGAATCCTATCTGGAAACTCATCAAAGTAAATCAGCAAAGAGCTCCTTGTTGAGCCCTGAATGGATGTTCTGGATCTGAATGGGTGTACTGGAGAGGTCTTTTGTGGGATTTACAAAAAAAAAAAGGCTTTTTATTTTCTCACATGTATTCGTTTGCTGTAAACCGTCACATTTTGAAGTGGAGTTGTATTGCAGTAATGGACTCTGATGAATTCATGTATGGTACAATCCACATCTAGTTCATCTGACCTCACTCAATAGCTGAACTGTACAATAAGGACAGGAAATTGTATAACCCTAATCAAGTATCTCTTGATGCATTTCAAATAGCAAAATAATGCCTGATCAACCATTCACTATGTATAGAGTAAGACATAATTGCACTGTATTCTTACACAAATAAATCTTCCAAAAAATGCAATGCGTGTGTATAAATGCAACAATAATTAAATTGCAACTAAATTATTTAAAATTTTACAGAATACAGTACTCATTAAAAAAATAACCACACCACGAGTAATGTTCTTTTTCCAAACCATTAATTCTTTATTTTATTTTTATTTTAAAACGTATAACACTACTTCATATGACAATGGATGACCTTTTTAAATGTCATCCCTGTGACATTTCAAGATCAATTTAATTTTGCTTCTTTCTGTAATAAGCTGGATTTGCAATACTATATAATCCAGCTCAGTTCTCGACACACAATATACTCTATAATTTTAGGAATCTCTAACATCCAACCAGTAACTTTTAGGAAATCTAACACTGGCACTGTAATAATTACATCAAAAGATTTAATGAACGGGGTCCATAATCTTTGATTGTCAGAGGTCCCTTGAACTGATATCCGGATTGTTTTGGTCAAGCAATGCCTTATAAACAGCTATGAAATGAGGCATTATAGCATCATACAAGCTCAAGAACATAATCTATATGGGGCAGAAGTATCACAGCACATGACCAAAAAAAAAACATTCGTACAATAAAGTATGGTGGTGGCCTCATTTAGCTGCAGAGGAGCTTGTCATGAGCCCGTCATTCATAACAGGAACGATAAGCGGCACAAAAGTACTGGGGTCCGCTGGAAGGAACTTTATTCTTCTGTCATAAGCTGAAGCTCAGTAGAAAATTCACATTTCAGCAGCATTATGACCCCAAGGCCTGAGCCAAAATCAGGGCGGCTCAGGAACAAAATGGTAAATGTTCGCGATTCATGACCCCATAAGGAATTTGTTGTATGCTTTGAAAATCTCTGTTCACAAAGAACTCTAATAAACCAGAGCGAATCTGCCAAAAGGAGTAGACAAGCATTTTCATAACCAATAGACTACATATGTTGACCTCAAAGGGCAGATATATACTCAAAGGGGTCATTTTGCCAAGCATGGCTCTACCAAATTCTAACATGTGGAATCTGAATATATATATAAAAAATCAGTATATTTAACTTTTAGCCTTTTGTATGATACAGTATATGCACACAGTTTTTGGCTTTGCGCATTTTGTGGTTGATGGTGTGACTTAAACACAGCAACTGGACCAGGTTTTATTTATAATATATAATCTAGCTTTTTTGGGGGGCGGGGGCTGGCATGAATACTTTTCAAAGGCACTTTATGGTATCAGACAAAGTTAAAACTCCATATACACGCCGTCTGTTTGACTTTGGACTCAAAAATAAATTAGAAAAACAGAATTTAGGTCAGATTTTATTGAATTATCCTTTACACATTTCAGGATGTTTAAAAAGAAACAAACATTCAACAGCTTTTAAGTAATTTTTATGTGTAATTATGCCCAGCCATTGCTTAAATAGGCACTGTTAAGCATATATTTAAGTGTTCCCTCTCTGGATCGCTATATATACACCCATCCATTTTCCTGAATAGGAAACCAGTCCGTCAGGGACCAAAGACTGACACAAATAACATCCTCCCTATAGATAAAGACACCAATTCAACTAATCACATGGTTCTAGGCCATAGGAATAAACTCACAGAAGCCCAACTCAACCTTATCATTTTCAGGTCAGAGTACCAATGTGGACTCACAGTGACGGTTTATTCTACACATATATCTTACCGAATTTAGGATGCCAATGGAAATACCTTTACTTACTGTATTTTATGGAGACTTCCATTAAGGAAGAAAAACCATGTACAAAATCTTAGATCACTTATTAAACTTGTTTCACTTTAAACTCGATGTTTTACATTTTTTGTTAGTAATATCTTCTTTACTGCAAAAAATATATGTTAGCTAAAGCAACCTGCGTTAAACTACGCAGCCAGTGAAAAATTGGCCTACCAGTGACCATACTTCTTTGTACCACTTTATCCCATGATAATAAATCACGCAGACAATTAATCAGTACAGGTGCAGACTAATATTAATTATAGTAAATGTAAAAAAACAACACTGCATAAAACTTCACTTAAAAGTAAATGTGCAGAAACGAAGGTAAGACGGCTGAATCATATGGAAACTCTGACAATCCAGCAAGGAGAATCGTAAAGGGAGGAGATGGCAAGGTAATGGTGCCATGCACCAAAACTAGGGTAGCAGGGGTTTGGAACCTTTTCCCAGGAGCTACGGACGCAAGGCAGAGAATCACTCAAGACGGGGCGCTATCCAATCACAGGGCACACACCCACCATTCACACCTATGGACGATTTAGTAACTCCAATTAGCATGTCTTTGGACTGTGGGGGGGGGGGGAACCAAAGTTTGATGCATCAAGGGGAGAATTTGCAGACTCCACACACATTGACCTATGGTGGAGACAAATAAACTGAGTTGCGTACATATGTAGCTTTGTAAGTTGTTTATCTTTATCCGGGTATCAATTTATATGCTTTACTGACAATACCAATGTTAAATAGCAGGTACTTCTCTTGAGAAGCTTGAGTTTGGTGTGTGCTGACGTATCGAGATACATGTGAAAGTGTAAAGTGTGCGATCTTCTAATATTTCTGTTCAGTTTGACAATTTCGGTGCCAGCAGTCAAATCAAATGGGGAGTTATTGGTTCGACGAAGACTGAGCTGAATCACGATGTATGGAGTGTTGGCAGAAATCGTCCCCAATAAATGACGCCTCACATCCTTCACGCTCCCAATTTGAAAAATCGCCATCAGGTTGAATGCCAAGGGCAGCTAAGAATGTTTTAAGAGGTCGTTTGTCCCAAGAGCTATTAATCTTCTGCTATATGAAGCACTGTATAGTATTGCATTTTGCACTCTGGTATTGATGTGATTGACTACCTGCTACAATGGTATATTTCATTCTTGTCCCGTGTGTAATATATGTACACAGATGAGACAAAACATTATGACCACCCCCATATTGTTGACTTAATGTTGACTATCTCATGAAACCGGTGCACACTAAAGTCAATGAGCTAACATTTGGTACTTGTAGTAGAAATCTTGAGCGTAGAAGAAAGGAGCGGGGATAAGAGTGCAACAAGGATCAGATCATCATGGTCAGATGACTGGATTAGAGCATCTCTTAAGTGGCATAGATTGGCAGGTGCCCAGTCTACACTGACACTTACAGCTATATATACAGCTATAAACTGTATATACTTACAGCTATATAGACAGCTATATATATATATCTTTTTTCGAGCAAACAACTATCCAACTTAATATATTTTACAACATCTATTATAAAAACATACAGAACTCCTTACGAAGCATATTATTATAATTTTATTCAAAATGGGCTAAAAAATATTCTTTTTCATAGAGTAAAACGTGAGTGATTTTCAATTAAACCAGCCATACGCTGGCCTCAGACATTAACTAATCTCCTGGCTACTGTGGTAAACTTGTTAAAAAGCTACTTTTAAAAAAATACAGGGAAAAAAAGAGAAAAACCTTTAAAGGCAGATAAAGTATAATGAGTAGCCCAATCACGATAATGTGCACCTGAGATCCTCAAGTAATTAAAGGACTAAGCCCATACCAAAGTGCTTTTAAGAAGAAGCCACCTATTTGTTTATCTTTGTAAAGGCTTTGGTACATTTAGCCCTCAGACTGACAAGCTGAGTTCATATGACGATCAGAAGGATGCAAACACTATGGAGAGAAAGTTAAGTGCTACTCTGCTACACGTAGAGAATCCTGCTCCCAGCAGAAAAACAGAAATGTGACAAAGGTAATTAGAGTTTGGGTGTGCTGTTCCTTCATTTACTTTCACTCCATTAGACAGGGTAACAGAAGTTCTCAGATCAAAAAGACTGAAAGGCAGGCTTTGTTTTTTTTTTCCCCCCTGTTTCTTTTCACTATTGATTCAGCTTGCAAACATATGACACACTTCCATATCGCTGTGCATCCAAGCTTGGAGACACGTCTATTGTCAGTTTCTTGGTGGCGCCATAATGTCTAAAATGAAATATCTGTGATCACAAAAGCTTGCTGAGAGAAAAATAAGCGCTTTTTAGTGCACACAAATAATTTGAGCACAATTTGCTGCTGAGTTCTTCCTCTTTTCACCCCATTTAAAGGGTCAGTAAATACGTAGAGAATAGACTTTTTTTCCAGTTTTCAGTTTACATTTCAATTGTAATATCACAATTATAAGTTATTATTGACATAGACTGAACCTGTATTTAGTAGAAAGCAGTGAATTAAATTAATATGCTATTAAACCTACCTCAAACAAGGGGACTATGGACCAATAATATTTGTCAACCTTTGACTTACAATCTGCCACCGCCGCCCATACAGAATACAGCCATTCAGAAGAACCTTTCCTCTGAATTAAAGGAAGTCATTTTCCAGGTCTATTTTCAGTACTTTGAAAGGCCACTATATTTTTCAAAAAGTGCTCTTTTATCAAAGAAGCATATATAAGATCCAGCAGCAGTCATTTTTCACACATCTGTGCAGCTACATCCTGTAAGATTCACAAGATTTATATCTGGCCGGCTGAATGGTGTCGTCTTTTAAACAGCCAGTTCAGCAAACATATAGTACGGGCACTAAGGAGAAGCAGCTATGTAGGCACAGCATAATAATTATGCTCTGTGCTGAGGGCATCTCTTACCTTTGATGTCCCAGAGTGTGAAGTGTCGGTTATTGGCTGCCTCGGGTGCTAACGTGAAGAAGAAGTGATGCCCCGACTGCGGCTCGTCCCGGTCCACCACGCTGATGGTATGAATGAGCTGAAAGTAGAGCAGAATCTCTTCAGCACGTTTTAACCTCACATTTTCTTCCATCAACATTCTTAGTGTTCAAATGTCTCATTTCTTTATTCTATTTGCCAGCACAAAACTACATTTAGAAATGTATTTATTCATTTGTTCATTTATTTAGCTGACACTGTTCTGCAAAGCAATGAGAAGTCTTGCTCAAGGGCCCAATGGTAAATTAATTCTACCAACCTAGTTATTTGAACCTACGACCATCCAATCACAAGCACGGTGTTCAAAACCTACTGAACCAAACACAGCCCCAAATATTTCTTTGCTACTTTCATTTACTATGTTGTGACAAAGAGCTGTTAAATAAATACCCCAGTTGCAGTACCCTTTTACTAATTTACTCGAGCATATTTACCCCAGTGAGAAGACGCAGCTCTACGATTGAATGAGAATTGTGTACTACAACACTTAATAGTAATTTTGAAGACTAAATGAAGAAGGGACACAGCATGACAATATAAGAATAGGCCTCAGTGACAAACAGAACACAAGAGAGTGAGTTGTCATGCAGATGTCGTAAAACCTGACTATAGTTATTAAATGAATAGTTGATGACTGGACGATTTAATTTAAAGTGGAAAAAAAAGATGAAAAACGCTTCAGGTAATTGATTGAAAAACATTTTAAATGACCGGTCTGTTGTCATTAGGTGGTTACTAATATGTTTGTTCTAAATTCGGACTGAAATCCAAATATCTCCATGGATGCCGTTCCATTTGCAGAGGACATTGTGTGCGACGCATATAAACAGCCACTTACAAACTCCTCCAGGGACAAAATGTTCTGTCAGTGTTTATGATATGAACACTCTGAAACAAAAAAACTAGTATACTTCGTAATCATAATCGTACATTTTCTGCCTGTACTACATTGGGTCATGGGGGTCTGGAGTCCATGATAGAAGGTGCCCACAACGGGAGGTCCAACCCATCACAGGGCACACACATCATTCGCAGGGAGTCGTACTGGAGAAACCAGAGGAAATCCCATGTCGACACGGGGAACAGCATGCAACACTACACGCACAGTGCCAGGGAAGAGGCTCAAACCCTGATGCCAGAGGTGTGAGGCAACAACGCTTAACCATTATGCCACCCCTCAATAGTTAAAGTCAGCTTGGGTGTATTTACTGTATGCATACTGTATTAAAAATTAGATATGGACATTGGCTGACAACGCTGCCCATTCTGCTGCACCTGTCACGCTAAGTGATACACATGCTAACGTCCTACTACATCCACTTTTAGGCATCTCTCAATCAGTGTACATTATTTACTATGGACCTTGGATGTAAATGTGATTGGAAGTAACTCGATCAGCTGTAACTCGACACAGGACTGCATAACAAGTTCAAGTGATGCCTTAACTAATAAGGAAGCAAACAAAAATATCTAATACTTCGAAATTTATAAATGACACTGAGAAAAGGCCGTATCTGTAGTGTCATGTTCAAATTCATTGCTTTACGAATGATCTTAATGTATGTCATGGAAAAGTGTCTCAGGCATAAATCTCTAAGTTTCCCCTCCATTAGACTTTAAACACACCTGACAGAATGACGAACAAGAATAGATAACGGTGATTACCACCTGACAAGTCAGCTGACCCGCTCATACAGTACAGGGAATAAAAATGTTAATTATTTATGTTTCCTCAATTCATAATTCTCCATAATTACTGAGCTCAATGGTTTTGTGCTCACAACCCTTTGGAGAGTAATAATCTGTTATTGAATGGCTGAAACAATGAAGTTTTTAATATGCAAGGAAATACGGTCACCCCTTCACGTTTGCAAGGGTTAGGGGCTGAAGATCCACATGGATGTGAAAAATCACACATAGTATTTGGGTACCTCTAACCTTTACCCATAATCATCTGCTAGCCTGAATTATAACATAAACAGTCTTATTGCCATTTTCCTAACAAACAGTACTGCACTGTACAAGTGCATGTGTTTTGTCATTTCCTGTCTAGACCTTTTTTATACAGTATAAAATGCAACCCATCCAAATTAAACCCCTGTATGTACAAAGCAACTACAGTACTGTACACACTGGGAACATTATGTTATTAAAAATGCAAAACTAACAGCACAGAAAAGTTTAAAAGTTGCAGCGAGAAACACAATATTCCACGATGACAATGACAGCTGACACATGAGTGAGGCTGGTGGGCAGATCTGCAGCCTCACATCTCCAGGTGTGGAGGATCAATCCCATCCCAGGTGTGGAGTTTGCATGATCTCAAACAAAAGTGTTGGGGTCCCATCAGGGGAGTACCCCGGCCTTGTGCCCTAAGATGCCCAGGATGGAATCCATTCTTGTCAGTGGCCCTATTGTTATAAGATAAATTCATTAATTGAAAACAAAAAAATGTATAATATCATTTAAAAGATTATTGCTTTTTCTACAGCTAATCTTGCCCTTAATTTCCTGTGAGAGTGAATGCAAGCCATCAAATCATTGAATATCAAAATCACATTCCCATTGCTGTCTTTGAAAAGTAGCCCATTGTGACACAGTTGTCCAATCATTCTAAATGTGCACTGTTATGTGTTACATGTATTTCATGAGAATCCTAATTTTCTCAAAAATTACGGAAAGGGGGAGATCAATTTCTGAACATGTCAACACTGGTACCAAAGGTTTTGCATCAACAAAAATGATACATTTAGTAAAGTCATCCGACAAACACTGGGTACATTTGCCATGTGTAACAAGCAAATAAATATTTCAGTGGACTACTTCCTAACGGACATTATATTGTTCTATTTAAAAGCTAATCAGGAATCTCTAAAAACTATGTTAAATAATAGTGCCTGTTGTTCACTGTTATAGAGAACTGAATAATTGAGAACAGCAATTACAGCACAGAAAGTGAGAGCCATGCTGTAAACTGGCAAGGGTCTCTGTCAGTTTACGGACTTTATCGAGTGGCAAATGTGGCTCGATGACTTAATTGGATTTCTATCAGTCAGCCTCTTTACGGATCCTCGTATCTAAAGTAACGTCACAAAGAGAGAATAACAGCATTCTCCGAAACTACCCCAAAGGCCTCCATGGACCAAAGGTCTCCTGATTATATCCACACTCATTTGTTGGAATAATCTTGTACTCAGGCCCCACAGAAATTGTACATCTAATACACAGGAATATCAGTCCAGAAGCATTTACAATGTATTACTATATATGGTCCAAAAGGTAGAAAAGAAGATATGTCTCTTACTGTATATTTACAGTTGATTCCATTTTCCCCCCCACCACATGTGTTTACAATGCACGCTCAGGTCACTTCTGAATGTCAAAATATACAATCACTCTACAGTTTGTTCCGTATAAAGAAACACATTGCAATGAACAAAAAGGACAAACATTAAACAAGCAAGCTACAGAAAAAAGCTAGCAAAATGACACAGGTCCCAAATCAATAGAATTTCCAGACCACTATCATTCAGACTTAAATCCAGTCCAAAATTTCATTTTGAATTTACTGAATAATATTCATTTACATATCTGCTTATTTAAGAATTATTAAGATATTGTTTGCTATATTGTCTCTCCATAATGTGCAATGTAAGCAAAAGGAAGATGGTTGATCTGCAAAAAAAATACAGTACAAGAGTAATTTAATATCTTTTAAGTCTTGCATTTCCTTTGTGCATGAGTACATTTTGTTTGAGGGATTGTACATTAGCCATCAGGCTTATAGTGTCCCGTGAGGAGACTCAGCCCCTGTGATGTGTCACAGATCTCGACAGCAGACTCTTCCAGGGTTTGTGTCAAGCTGACAGGCATCCTCTCCTGGGGCCACGCTTAGTATTTGCCTTTCCATGCTGCCTTTTCCTGACTATTCACCGCTATATGATGCCTGTCTCTTTGCATTTGGTCCGGCAAATACCACGGGGTTAGCGAGAAAACCGAGGTAGCAGAAAGCAGTCCTTCGCTTTGTGCGTCCTGCTGGTCAGTGGAAGAAAAGCCAGGTAAAGCTGTGTCGGATAGCAGTGTGGAGCATGAAACGGGAGACAGCATGGAAAAACATAAACCACTGTGCTGCATGTCACAAGCCTCACCACTCCTGTGGTGCAGCTTTGGGGGAAACAGAAATATATATCAAAGTGAAACTGTAATCAATCAACAGTGAAACTGAAATGAAATGAATAAACACTTTTTTAATCAAATAAGGCTTGGTTGGAATATATATATACATTTATATTCCACCCATTTATTCTGAGGTAGGAGCCTGTCCCAGCCAACACAGAGCCCAAGGCAGTGGTCAGGTCAGATTGGGATGCCAGTCCATCACAGAGCACGTACCAATTCTAAAAGAAAAGTCAGGGCCCAGTTTAAACCCACGCAACACGTGCAGATGATGCAAACACCCCTCACACAGAGCCAAGGTGGGTTTTAACTCTTAGCCCTGGAGGTCATCCTTCCATCACATATGTATTGACAAATCATCACCATGATTCCAGGAAGTTTGTTTCATTAATAAAATACATGAAATGGTGCAACCAAGAAATTATGCGTAATTTCTACCTTAGCCTAGAATATCCCCAAAATGTAGTTGTTCCCTAAAACAAGTTTGTTCTGATATTTTTTCAAATCAGATTAACAATAAGATATAATTATCTAAATCAAATCATTTACAGTAAGTGTTCATTTTGAAGGCAGAAGTACCTAATTATTTTATGAAATATACAGAGGTGACATTTTTATTAAACCTACTTAATGACGTGGCACAGTTGTGTACTTTTCAGCTTGTTGTGTGATAGCAATAACGCCCCAGTTAACACTATAAAGTAATGAGAAAGGGCAGTTAATGGCAGCTGAAGATAAGACATAGCAAACAAAACAACCAGGTGCCATTGGTCATGCAGCAGTGTGTGAGAACACAAGGTAATTTGCTCTGAGAGGCGATAGACTCAAATCATTTACGCAACATCTAATCCAACCTTATCAAAAAAAAGAGACATAGATTTTAAAAAAGACCTTTAAAGATATGTAAAATATGCTGTAGAACAACTGTGTAAATCTAGTTTGATAAAATAGCTAAACTGCCTTATTGATGGACAAATTTGTCTCTGATGTAAACATAAACAAACTATACAATGCAGTATATACTACGATAAACTGGGTGGGCACTTATTCCTTTTAAAAAAAAGAGTGTACTTTTAAGTGTAGTTGTTGTTGCCTTGGATACCCCCTGAGGATCTGAAGAAAAGTGTTTTTTGTGCACAGTCGTAACAGCTGTATAAGATTTATACCCCCTACCTGGGTACATTTCCTGTTTTTTTCATTTTACCCGACACATTTTAGATTGTAAGTCGTCCATCAGTACAGGCCATTACGATTGTCTATGAAAGCAGGGAAATGCAATAAAAAGCCGGAGCGCAAACATTTTGCGAATACACTCCCTTGAACATATTCCGAGTGGACGCAAACAACTGTGGAAAACTCATATACTCGCTTGGTTATCATTTGCTTGCTATAAACTATTCATGGAGAAAACAGCACAAGAAGTTCTCCGGGGAAAAAAAAGACTTTGGCAGGACCAAAGTTTATAAAGCGAAATGTTTGGCTTACAGGTGCAAGAAAGATCGTATTAATTACACAAGCTTCAGGGCTGGCTGTTTTCTGCCTGTTATTTTACTGATTAGTTTTATGCCAAGGAACAGCATTAAAATTACATTTACATATTACCAATGATGGCTGTGCTGTTACCTCTGGTCTTCCCTGTCATTACATGCTGCTGTAAAGTTTCTGAGCAAACCCAATGCTTAAACAGACTTGCGTAACTAACATATCTACATTTCACACATTTATACAGCCTGATATTTTTAGAATAATTTTGGGTTTCTTAGCTAGCTCAAGGGTATAACAGAAATACCTCTCCTGCCAATTTAATCAACAACCACTTGCTAAACAGTTTAAGGGTCATTAAACATTATGGCACGTAGTGCTACTGGAGAATGAATTTGTTACTTGTTCCGGTACTTAGGAGATTACTGTACCCAGAATGACAAAAAGACTTAACAATGTCACACATTTATAAGGCTGGGCAAGCAGAGGTGGACATTTCAGGTCCAGAAAGTAAAAACCCTAACCAGGATTTTGGTTCAACCAGCCAGGTGAGTACTCTG
>JAODKE010000138.1:11313047-11331328 GCA_026779605.1 Mormyrus hasselquistii | reverse complement strand
TGTATGCTCAACTGGTTGGTTGAAACAAAATCCTGGTTAGGGTTTTTACTTTCTGGACCTGAAATGTCCACCTCTGTGGGCAAGTTACGCAGGGCCAGTTAAGACTTACGTAGCATTGTCTTGCTTATGCTTGGTAACACACATCCACTAGGTCCTAAACCTCTATATTGCTTTGTAAACATTCATCGGTCATTGACCAACATTCCCCTAGCCTACTTGCGTCATTATTTATGTATCATTGAGTGACATGTTACTAGTATGATAGAAAATAAAGGCGATTTTAAATGCTAATTGTAAGGAAGGTATACAGTATGGATCACATCATTAAAATGCTAACCCAGACATAAACCCCTTTCTATGTCCATTTTGTGAGAAAGGCACAGCATCAACAGCATTTGCGCAATAGAATGGAGAAAATAAACAATAACTGAAACAAACTGCCCAGAAGGCACTGAAATTGTATTTTGTCAGCAAACCTTCCGCAGTGTGTCATACACATGAGTGTGATTTATTTTCTGTGTTATTTACTGCTTTTCTACTGAAATTGACCTTGCAGTTACAGCTTCTGTAAAACAGACTTTCCCAAGGAAAAAGAAAGCATACTTTTCATGCTTAAGTCTTAATATTAACGTGTACTGTTTTGAATGCAAAACATTAAGACACCAATCCACTGCAGAATGAGCACGCGCACACACACACACACACACACACACATTGGCGCACCTATCTAAATGGGGAACTTCCATTCATTTGTGGGTAAAACCCTAATCCTAATCACGATAACCTTAACACCCACCCAGCCCTAACCTTAACGATAAGTAACCAAACAAAATACAAGACTTTTGACAGCATTGACAAATTTTTATAAAATTGAGGTTATCCAAATGGGGAGCTGAAAAATGCACGAAAAATAAGGAAGATTCAGGTTCTACCACACTATCAGGACATTTTGGTTCACAAATGTGATCTATGCAAGCCCCCCCCCCCCCACCACCACACACACACACACACACACACACATACATTCACAGTCAACCTAACGTCACAGTGAGAACATGCAGTCTCCACTAACAGAACAAGTAGGGGATTCAAATTCTGAAGGTGCGAGACAATACTTCTATCCATTGAACATCATCCCACTAATGGAATGGCCCTTATATAATGCATGAGGGCTGCCAACTATGTGCGCGACATCTTTTACAAGTTTTAAACATTGCTATATGCCAGCTCTGTTTTCCCTCCAAAAATATCAAGGGCCAAACCAAATTATCTCAGCCCTCAGCATCTTCCATCATCTATGTACAGCTAATTAAATGATGTTCTCATCATTTTCATCTCCAGCAGCACTTAATTCTCCGAATGCTTCAGTAATAAAAGCCTTCAGGATTCAGTAATAGCAGTAAAAGCACCTATATTGACTGACCCCTTAGCTGCAATTGATTTAATCTTTGCATTGATCATTAAAAAGATGGTGATCAAAGAATATAAAAAGTAGGATTTAAAAGCAAAGCTTGGAACAAAAGATAACCATGTCACAGATAAGATTTTTTTTTTTGTTTGGAAATCTAAATTAAATGTGAATGCAATGATTTTGTTGTATTTTGATTAATGTTAAGGTACTTAGCGTGCCTTGTATTTAAATGTATTTTTTAATAGTTTTACAGATTTTGCATGCATGCTCCTAATAAATAACAAGCATAATTACATTTTAATGTTGTCTAAAATGACATCCTTTCAATTTGGTACACCTGTTACACTTTAACACAGTCCGCTACACTTTCATAAGCAATTAATTCTGATTAATTGGTGCCGGCGTGAATAACTGCAAACTTTGAAAGATTCCAGTGACAGACAATCTTGCAGATAAATGCACAGGAAAGGCAGCAAGCTGTCCATTAGTTAAGAAAAGCTGGTCATTAATGTAATATGTTAGAAACCTACAAGAGTACCAGCTGCTCGAGCACCAAGCGGCGCTTCCAGCCAGTGGTGCTGTCGCCTCTACCTTGCCGACTTCTGAGTGCGAGGTAAATGTGAAATTTGTCACCGGCTTCAGCAAAATGACTAAACTGATTTACTCTGCTTTCTCTTTTGTGTTCTGTTCTGCGCTGATGGCTGACCACTCTGTGTGTGTATGTTAAATTAATTCATTAAATATGTACCGAAAGCATATGGCATTGGCTCATATTGTGCCAATTAAAAAAGCCAGCCCTGTTATCGCCCAACACTGTCACTGTTGCATCACATTTTGTGCTGGTCAAACCTGATGAACTAGCTGCAGTCTGAACCGTGAGAAGGGTGATTTTTAAAAAGCCATTAAAATGGTTAAAAAAATGGGGCAGAGGGGGAGAGGAGGTTCACCACAATAAATGTTTAAATCCAGTTAAATCCACGTTGTTGCTTAAATAACATTGCACAAGAGTCACTTTGGACAAGATTAAAAACAAAAAAACAACGTGCACACCGCTGTGAACATATAAAGAAGCATTAATGAGAAGGGAGTTGTTCAGATCGCGCATCAGGGACTCATCTGACGCTGCCTTCATAGCCTCGAGGGACCCCTTACCTGCCCAGGCTTGGCGTCCTCACAGATGGAGGCCTCATAGGGGGTGGCCAGTTCGGGGGGGTTGTCGTTAACATCCAGGATGCGGATGCTGACTGTGGTCTGGGAGGCCTGGGAATGGTTGTCTGGATGGAAAGGAGGCAGCGCACAGTAAGGGAGATGTGTGATAAAGTAGCACACAGTATTTAAAGATCAAGGTGCTGTAGCTGATGTTCAGGTTTAAATACCTCAAAAAGTATCAGACGCAAAGTAGCACACAATCTGGATGGGATCCAGGAGTAAACATTCACATGTGCAACATCAACTAGGGAATTCATATCACAGCACAATCCCTGCCTATCTACTTCAGCAGTAGGATCTCCAGTAGCACCTCATTTACACATAATTATGTCAAGCACATTTTTAGTAAGAATCCCCCCCCCCCCCATGGGATTCTGCAATGTTTTTTTTTAATTCCCTGACATTAGCTGGAATTCCTCTTAATTAGAAACACGTTAGCTTAAGTGACTTTTTCTACTTTTAATCTTTAAGGCAGTTAATTGTTAAATTGAGAAGAATATGTTTGCAATGAAACTAGATTTAACCAGCCTTAGAAATCAGTAACAGATAAAACATTACTTTCTGCAGTTATACTCCTGGCAATATACCTTAAGTTTGTTTATTCTTCCTGAAGGAAATGCAAATCCAGTGATAAATTTAACTCTATTGTTAGCCTGACAGATATTACAGAAATGGAGTCAGCCGGATTACAGGAGTACATCTGCTATGTACCTTCCAGTTATTCCAGAAGTTTTAAACTATTACATATTACACAACAATGTCATACAAGGCTTTAGGGAATATTGATATTCTTGAAAAAGTATAATTATAACACTTGGACAAGAGCACAGGCAATTTAAAACTGATCCCAGTATGATGGACTTCACCATTAGTTAATCTTAGAAAATAAGAACATGCAAGATATTTCCTAAGGGGGAAGCCCTCTCACCCACTCCGGCCATCTACTGGTAATCTCTACTGGTCCCACAGTCAGCAACCTGTGCAGTTTCTATAAGTACTGGTTGGATCCCCTGGAAATGTGAAAAGTTAATAAATGTGTTTCTCCTTGAATGCTCTGAGTCTTTGTTGTGACATGTAGGTCTGAAACTACACTTACTCACAAATTCTACTTATGTGAGAATTAGCCCCACCAGCTATAGTTACTTGTATTCCCCCTGTGCATGTTTTAATAGCCATGCCTGAAAATGTGATTCGTATTATTATTTTTATATGTATCAATATTTATCTTCTGTTTATTTCTATTTTCCATTTACAGTACTGATTGATCTCTGATTGATCTCTGATTGATCTCGCCACCATACGGTTCATTTTGTGTGTCATTTTGTCCCAAACAAACCCCTCCCTGTGAAGTTCTCCTATAGGCAGGTAGCAGCGGATATATTTCCAAATGGTGAATATACCATACATTTACTGCTTATATAATAATGTCAAAATGTGTAGTGACAACTTAATCAGCTGATCACTTTTATTTTCGGAGAGAAAGTGCACATTACCAAACATTACATAAGGCAAGATTCTGGAGTAGTCGGATATTTTTTGTGTTAATTGACCTCCCATCACTTTCCTGGGATTTCTAATAACTCTTATTTGCAGAGAACCTTCAGTAAACATCATTCCATACCTTGGGTCTTTAGTGACCCAGCATATACAGTATAGGCTATATTGAAAGATCAAGCCACAAATAACTACAATTCTGCAAACTTATATTAAATACAGTGGTACCTAAATCCACAAACAGTCCTGTACACGAAAATTTTTCGTACTGGTTCGCGAACCGTGTTTCAGGCTGTGAACACAAATATCCCCTAAAAGCGCTCCAACGAACCACCCGAAACACGAAGAACACTATGTACATTATTCCCAAGAACGGTTGTGGAATGTATAAAAAACTTGTTGCAGATGTATGTCTTTATTATATCTCTTCAGAGGTCGAACATCTGAAAAAAGAAAAAAATAGAGAGCATGTTCTGTTATAGCGGTACCTTTCAGTGATTGATAAAGATGTTTGTGATGGCTTTTAACAGTCTTATATGGTATCTATACATAAAATTACAGTACTTCATTGATAACATTAATTATTAAGTAACTCCTATTTAAGTGTTACATTCTCCTGTCACACATAGTGGCAACCGCGTTGTCATGCCCTGTTCATCCAATCCTCCTCGTTACCTCGTGTGGAATTCCTGTGTGTTCAGCTGCTTCGAGTTGCTGTATTGTTTTTGACTGTTACTCAGTCTTTTAATGTTAATTGTTTAGTTTTTTGGGGGGGATGTTTTGGGGTTCTTTTCCGTGTTTTGGCATCTTTTGAGTGACCAGCCCGCCAACAAGCGTATGCTCAGTTGTACTCTTCTATTTAATTTAGCATTATTTGTGTATAATTCAGGTTATTTTAATTTATATTAAAATTAAATGAAATATATTAATCTAGATTCTTGGTCACAGAAGAACATTTTAAAAAATGGAAAAAAACAGTGTTCCTGAGGTTTGAACAAATTATTTGTATTTACATTATTTTAAATGTGAAAAATTGAATCTGGTCGCAAACATTTCACGTCACAAATTCAGTTTGTGAGCTGTTCCCCGAACAACGAGAACAATTTCTAAAAAAAAAATATTTTTTACATCTCAAGCACCAGGCCTCATTTGAAATATTGACATTATAAAAATGTTAAACTTCATAACAAATTTCTGATTGAAATACTGTATAAATAATGTATTATTTTTCATAAAGGCTGCCAGGCAAAGCGTGCCTTCCGGTTAATTTACTTGTGTAGAAAACACCCACCTCTCAAAAGTGGCCAGTGATCAAAATCCACTGTAATTCTTCATCCACAAAACAAAGCTTGGAAGTACATAATTTTAAACTATTTTGCCATAAATCTGGTAGTAAATTCACACTGAACCCCAGACAAAATTTTTAAGGGGTCCCTTGAGGCTAATCATGGTAGCAGCTAACTGTAATCATGAACCAGATATAGCTTAATTGATAACCAGAACAGCTTAATAAGTAACATTACCCTGCATCAATAGTAATTGACAAACTCATCAGTGAAATGGGAATGTTTGCCTCGATAGCTGCTAAGTTACCTTCAGTCATAACAATTAATTAAGATGAATGTTAACAGTTAACGCTTAACATGTGTAAAAAGAAAATAACAGTATTTACTAACAGCTAAAGCATAAAATGTAAAAAAAAAATCTATTACTTTATCAACATACTGCTTAAAGTGCTTGGTCTGCCATTTTTTACATTTTTCTGCTGCTTTGACTAATGGCATAAACGGAGCCCTGGATGTACATTTAACTCATGCTGTTGCTGATGCTGTTGTCCAAAAAGACTTGCAATAGAAGGAAGACGTACAACTTATGTGTGCTGCCTGGGATTTGCAACCATGAGCTCTTCATCCATAGATAAATGCTTCATCTGATGAGCTACAGCAGCGGTGACCAATCTTAACCGCAAAAGCGCCAATGTGTATGCAGCTTTTTGGGATAACCTGTAGGTCAGCTGTTCAAACCCAGGTGTGAGGACTCTTCAGCCAATCAGTCCTCTAATTAGTAATCTAATTAGGGATCCGCAGAAAAAACCCGCATACACTCCGGCCCTTTGCGGATAAGACTGCCCAGCCCTGAGCTACAAGCACAATGTTGACACAAAACTAAATTTCGTCAAACTAAAAACTTTTCAAAAAGAAAAAAAAAAACACAGTCTGAAGAACATATTATTCTTCGCTGTTTCACTGACCAGCTACCATACTTCTACCGATCAAATTTACCGAACGGGGAGGCAAGCGATGGTCAATAATGCAATCACTTTCTGCTGCCTCAAGATAGCGATGTACCAACAATGCACCTGATTCAACTTCATTTTAAGACCAAAGCCCAGATGGGCAAAAGCACATTTATTATTTAAACACCGTGGGCACTGGACAGGAACATGACAACTGTGTCAGGCTTATGCTAGCAAAGACAGTTGCATCATGCCTGGTGCTTTTTTGCACCAAATGTAAAATAGGGCCTCAAATGTGTTCTACAGCTACCACACTGCGTTGCCATTTCATTTTAAGGTAATTGATTTCAAAATGAAACCAGGTGTTGGTTTTCGTCCAAATAATGTTTTTATGAAGCATAGTAATAAGATTCTTCACATACTTTTTGACTAATCACATTCATAAGGTCATATGTCATCTGCTTTCCTCCATCCCTTTCCTGTTACTTAGAAGTATTCCTTCAATTCTGGGATTTTCTGTCTCAAAATTTCAAAAGTTCCAGTTCAGCACCCATAAAACACCCCTGTAAAGTTTGAAAGCTCCATTTCAGCTTTGAGTTATTGTCTTTACAGGATCAAGTGTCAAAATTGCCTTTTCTTGATATCACTATGCAGCACTACTTCAGTTTTGGGGCAAACTACTTCAAAATTTAATGATTTCCAGTTCCTTATCCACATAATACCAGCAAAAAGTTTAAAAGAGATCCGTCAAATGATTTTTGAGTTATCATTTTGTGGACTATATAATAATACATCAGTTTGGGGAATACAATAATAATATAGTGATCTACACCCCAGTATAATTACACAGCTTGTGTTTACTGTTACACAGCAATCCTGATTGCTGACTTAGGGATCTATTTTCCCATCAGGCGCTTAAGTAAAATAAATCACTCCAAAAGCTAACCAGCTTCTGTGTATTCCCCCTTCATATCGGCGTGGATGAACCCACCGCACTTAACCTGGAAAAAAAGGCCGGGCAAGAAGGAAAATTAATTCAACAAACAAAGAAATGGGGGTTATGCACACAATGATTCTGACAATAAGCAAAACGTGGAACGTGGACTATTTCATTTACATTGTGAACCTGACTGAAATCCACAGAAACACTTTTATTTCGAAAATGAAAGCACGGTGCAGGCCTGTTACTGTATGCATATATTTGGTCATTCTCACAATCTTTCACCAAAACTGCTACAATGAAATGCAGTGTTTGAATTTTGTGTAGAACAATTGACATTAACTTATTAGGTATATTTAACTTATGTCATTTATAGCTCTGATTTAATGATTGCTCAATCATTTTCCCTAAATTGCCCCTACTGTTACTGTTTTAAAATCAAATAACATAAAACCAGATAAAATGTGTTTAAATCTTTCATTGTTATTGCACGTTACCCACAATTAATTAATGAATTAGTATATGTATAAATACACACATACTGTACACCCTCAGGCCATCGGATTACTTAATAAAAATTGACAGCAGTGATTAAACTTCCCTACCCACATACCAAACACTTTACTGAGGCTGTGTTGCATATGTGCCCTTTCACTTATTAGCAGCCTAAGTTTACTATTTCCTATTGATTACATATGTGTTATACTGTAACACTGTCCAACTACTTTCCGTACTCATACGATGGAATTGATCACCTTGTATTTTACTGCAGGTTACAATTTATACTGTATACCCTGCATGTGACAAATAAACCCTTGATATGTGTGTGTGTCACAGTCACATGCAAGTTACCAAAACACAATATATGTTTGATTATTGTGCCTAACTGTGTTTAAAAACAAAATAAGCAACATCGGTATCAAAGCACAGCATAAGCTGACTCCCAGAGCTGTGCATAATCAGCCTGATTTCATGAACAGCACTGCCCTTCTTGCCATCTCTTAGCAGATGGTGGAGAATCTCTTACAAAGTAAATTAGCCTTCAGCAGTGGGGCTACATACAAAACATGCCTTTATAATCCCACCATTGTCCCAGCAGTGAAGATGCTTCCATTGTCTCCCAGCTACTGAAATATTTGGTGGAAGCTGAGGTCACTGTCATTCTCCTTCATTTAAAATACAGTGGCTTAAAGGTATTTAAATTGTTATTTGAATAGTACATGTGAAAGGATTGCTAGGAATTCCAAACCTCCCCAATTCCGTGTCTGTATTGAAAATATGTACAGTTCCTGGCAAACACAGATCTGCTGCTGTGACACAGCAGCTGAGCAATATGTTGGCTGCACTCAAGGTTCAATGTTAAAACAATGCAAGGGTGTCTCTGGTATACCTGTGCTGAATACCTGGATGGACAGCGATAGTGGATGTTGGGAATATCCACTAATATGATTGCAAAGGTGCTTTGATGTCATAAAGTGATAATAAACAGTTAAAGAATGTTTTCCAAAAAACATCCATCCATTTTCCATATTACTTGCATATTGCAGGGTCACGAATCAATAAATATCAATGAAATATATCATACCTTAAATATCTGGCTTGCAATCTTATAGCCAGAGATGTCCACAACATCCATATAGTGAATCTGGTGACACTTCACTTTAGGGTACATGAATAAAGTAGTAGTACATGCTTACTTAATGCATTAATTAATCAGTAAATACGTGTTAGCTATGTGCTTATTCCAGGCTTGTTCATCATTAATCAATCATGGCAGCTTATGAATTCCATTCAGGCACTATACTAGACAACAGTGAATTAATTAGTTAATAATGGTAAAGGGGCAAAAATGACTTATTAGCTCATTTACTACTCAAGAACAAATCATGAACTAATATTGGTTTCCTATTGAAATACATGAGCTGTCATTATTGATTAATGAAGAATGAACATGGAATCAGTAATTAACAAACACTTAATTACTGGCTAATTAATGCATTAAGTAAGTGTATGTTACTACATTATTCATGTTCCTTCAAGTAAAGTGTTGCTGTAATTCTATCAATAATACATTTAATAAACTTTAATTTAAATATTTTCTGTATCGTTCTGTGAAGACAGAGGATGTCTTTGGTTTTTTCATGCAACTCGTGCATACAGACTGTCCCCGATTTATGACTGGCTGCCTTTCCAACAGACAAGAATCATCACGTGGCAATACAGTACACAGTACTTTCCTGCAGCCATTATCTTATTTTGTGCATTAGGTAGCATAGTGGTATTGGCATACTGTTGCGCAAATTTAATTTATTACATATATTTACTTTTTAAAAAAAACTTTGGCGCGTGAATCGTCATGACTCGCATAGGGGTCGATTTTCCCAAGTACTTAAACCAAAAAAGCATGTAATTGGGCATTTTTTGACTTAAGCGTATTCTCCTTTTGATTTAAACTTGGGGCTTGAGTGCAATTAGGCAATTTACAGGCTTCTGGTGGAGAAATATCAAAATAGGCATACAGTAAATCACCCATATGCGCATTCTGCCACTGACTTAAGTGCACTAAGAACATAGGCATGTTCGCAAGGCAGATGTAATTTGAATCCTGCCTCATGTTAATATACTTATATATACTTATACATTATACAGACGCTCCTCTTCTTATGAACTTTCAACGTACAAACTTTCAGACATATGAACAAAGAGGACTGTAAGTCCAAATTGTGTTCATTGGGCTCAAGATTCCTGTCTGCAACATCAAATTTTTTTCTGCGTGCCAATTCCGCCCAGTACGACTTCTGGCCGCTACTCCCACCACGCAGTTGCGTAACACGCGTACTCCCAGAATCCTAGTTCTTTGTACTTGAGTATACCCTTAAAATTATGTTGAATAACGACTTACTAACATTTCAAGTTACGAACAGCTGTTCGGAATGTATCTCATTCGTAAGTAGAGGAGCGCCTGTATATTTCTATATGCTATTTTGTTATATAACTCTTACATAATATGAATAATAAGCATATATTTTGGATTGTAACATTTACTTCTAAAAGCATGATAAATGTAAAATAGTTTTGTCATATGATGGACTTTCTGAATACTGGCACATTGCATTTACAGGTAGGTATTTACAGTAGAAGCACATGACTTATTTTAGCCTTCTAGAATGTGCAGTGAAAAATGTCATTAAAAACAATTAAGTCAGTGGCAGAATTCGTGTAAGGATCATTTACATGCTGCTACATGTCTATATTTTGATGTTTCTCTGTCCAATGCACATATCTAGCCTAAGTTCATGTACTGTAAACCTCAAACCTAGGTCAATGGGAGTATACTCTAAAATGAAAAAGCACGCAGCTACATGCATTTTTGACTTAAGCATATGGGAGTATCGACCCCATTATACATAGTTTATTGAAAAAAAATATGTTAGAATGTCACAATAACCTGACAAAGTTGAATGCTGTCACTGTCAGATTTTAGAGATAACTGTATTCCCCAGATGGTTAAAACCAGCAGTTTGCCAAAAGTTTGGTTTCCCAATAAATCACACCAACACTGGAGAGAGAGTAGTTAATAAGACCAAGACTGTTTGTCGGCTCTGTTAAACAGTACCAAACTCGGATATGTTGCTGGAAACACATCCAATACGCTAACTCATCTGAGACGACATAACTCAAGTGTTTGTATGTTTGGAGCAAGCCACAAACAGCTTGTGCAAATTACTTTCCCTGTGGAATCAAAGACAGTTTTGCCATGAAATTCAGACCAGGCTAAAAAACACAAGTATAGTAGGGGTGTTTACCGCTACAGATCTAAACCAAACACAGTACAAGAGAACACAAGATTTAGTTCATTATTATTGCGATTAGACAGTCTTATTTTGAAAATTTTATTTACAATACGTATTTATTTTTACAACACACAGCTAAGCATCCCTTAGGTTTTGTAATTTAGACAACTTGACAGGCACATTGCCTTTGGTTTACGACTGTTCCTAATTGTGCTGGAGTTTGCAGTTTTTGAAATAAATAATTTAGAAGCAAATTCAGTTTCCACGCTGTAATAAAACTGTGCCAAATGGTGAACCCAGAACCGAGGTTCGCAATGATCCCTGGATTTTTTTGTGCTGTTACTCCCCTAGTTTTGGGCCATTTTGAACATAATATCAAAATCATTTAGCGGGCCATAAAAAATTGTGCTGTGGGACATTAGCTTGACATATGCATTCTAGACTGACCATTAAGGTAATACAGCTAAATGTATCCCCACATTTAAATTTTACAGTAAAATTCTACAACTTATTACCCTTTTCTTTATTTGGCTTATTTGTCCGATATTTTCTCCTGGCCTGAATGTCTGATGGGTGGGTCAAAAATAACTATTAGCTTTAGCAATAAGCTACCGACGCGGCATATTAAAATGGACAGACAGCGATTAACTTAAATGAGTGAATGTGTTCAGGTGTCACGTGGTATTTTCTGATCACTGTAGTATGCAGTCCTCTCTTCAGAAACAGAAATAAGTCTGATTTTAAAGCACTTAGATATTTTTGCAAATATAATTACAATGTTTTCGGAACGTTTAAGTCTAAATCTGATTCAACTGCAACCACTCTCCCATTAGTCATTCTTGATTTAGTTTGCGGCATGAAAACAGATAATGAAGGAAATCAAAAGCATTATTCCATGCCTCGTGAATAATTGTGATATCAGGGGTAAATACAAACAAACCACATTTTACATGTTGACTGTAGCTTTAAACAGTTCCTTATAGGTAGATTTCATGAAATATCGCCTGTCAGCCATAGCCACAAGAGAGAGTAGTGTGGAAATGTGCAAGTAAGCCTTTTCAGGTTTCAAAAGCAGTATGGAGAATCTTTTTGTTTTACACAGTGTGTCTCGACTGACAAGGAGAGATCAAAGGAAAAGCCTTCACAACTGGAAAGCGAAGCTTTCTGGGACAGTCCAGAAACCCAAGTAATTGCTGTTAAGTGCAAGGTATGTTATGAAATCCATTCACATTCGGCTGCTATTGATTTTACTTGAGACATCCCATCTGTGTTTTCTTTTACAGTGTCACTCCTAACCTTTTCACAACAGGCTGTATTCTTAACAGTGACGATACATATATTTATTATATATAATTCACTGTACATTTGAACCTTAACATAAAAATTTAACAGTTAAATTAATCTCTATATAGCAGTAACTATTTAGTATTATACTGTCAAGATGTTATAAAACAGAAGATTATGAGCTGAAAATGAGAATCTGAACTAATGAATGAGCTAGTATTCAGTGTGTGTGTGTGAGTAACTATAAATACAGTGTGTGTGTGAGTAAATATAAATACAGTGTGTGTGTGTGAGTGAGTAAATATACAGTTAATACATAGCGAGAGAGAGAGGCACACACACACAGACACACTCACTTTCCACCTCATTTTCAAAGGACACCTGTACACCTACTCAGTCAAGCAAATATCTAATCAGTTCAATACATAAAATAATGCAGACACTGACAAACATACAGCTACTGATGAGAACCAAACATCAGAATGGGGATAGAATGTGATTTGATTGACTTTACCTGTGGAACACATGTATATTTGTTGCTAGATCGGATGGTCTGAGTATTTCAGAAGATGTTAATCTACTTGGATTTTCATGCACGAGTCCCTATAGCTTACACGGAATGGCACAACATATGCACTGAGTGGCAGTTGTGCGGGTAGAAATGCCTTGTTGATAAAAGAAGTCAGAGGAGAACGGCCAGACTGGTTCAAGCTGACAGCAAGGCTACAGTAACTTAAATATGTGCTCTTTGCGAAGCAGAAAAGCATCTCTGTATGCAGAGCACGAACTGTGAGGTGGACGGGCCATAGCTGCAGAAGACCACACCGGGTGCCATTCCTGTCAGCTAAGAGCAGGAAACATCAGCTCATTGAAACTGGACAGCTGAAAATTGGAAAAACACAAACATGTCTGATGAATCGTGATCTCTGTGACATGCATAGGGTAGGGTCAGAATTTTGTGTAAACAGCATGAATCCATGGACCCAACCTCCCTTGCGTCAACAGCTCAGGATGATGGTGGTGGTATAATAGTAGGTGAATGTTCTCTTGGCACACATCCATCCCCCTCAGCATCCCCACCATATAGTAATCAAGTATTGTTTAAATGCCACAGCCTGTTTGAATATTGTTGCTGACCATGTGTGTCTCTTTATGGCCACATTTACCAATTCCTCTATCTTCTATTGGCTACTTCTAGCATAATAATGCTCTGGCCATGAACATGAAAATGAATTCAGTTGTCTTCATTGACCTTTGTAGTCACAAGCACAAATATGCAGAAATTACATGAGGCAATCAAGCAAACATGCACCAGAATCTCGAAAGAACGTTTTTTGCACCTTTGCAAGTCCATGGTATGAAGAATTCTGAAAGTCAAGAGGGTCCTACCCAATATTACATTTCATGAAATGGCTGATGAGTATATTTATTGGCTCAAAGAACCAGGAATTAGTTATGCATTTGGCACCTACATGACATTTTACGCATTTGGCACCTGCATGTTCTAGCAATGAACTAGTCCTGAAAAAAGACAAAAGTCAAGATCCTGCACCATGCACAGTAGCTTAGCAACAATTACCACAGTACCTCAGAGAATAATACTAAAAACCCTGGTCAGTTTCCAAAGCAATCAGCTTTAGAAGTTCATTACACCCTTTAAAGAAATTTAGTGAACCTGCCTTGATTATCACATTCTGTTGGAATGCTGGTGGACAAAATTTTCATTTTCAAAAATGCAGTCAGTATCATGATAAGTATACTGTAAAGAGATACTGATGATCATTAATATCTTATGCATAATGTGTTATATCAAGACCATAAGAACATTGCTAAAAGCCCGGAATTTGGGGAATACCTGTGTATATTAGTTTCCATTCAAATGTTCCACATAATTAACTGGGTTTTTATGGAGCTGTTAGGGAATAATGATCGAGATTAGTGTTGTCAGATTAAGCCTACAGTGGGGCCAGCGATTCCATTTTTTTTCCTTCTGCAACTGCTCCTCTAATGACTGAATTAGTGCAATCAGTTTAATATTTAGATTTTTACACTGTGAAATACATCAGTTGATTGCATGTCTAAAACATATTGTATTATAAAATATTGTATTTTGTTCATTTAGGAAATCAAGAGTAATGCTTCAAGTGTAAACTGTCTAAAATGTGATTATGAACACAGAGTTATTACAAGACTAATTTCCTGGCATGGAGTCAGATTCCTCATGCTCTGTTTTCCTGTTACAGAATACGGATGTATTTCTATGAAAATAAAATGTTACCTTGATTTTCTCATGTGATACAATATCCTAGGTCTGTGTGGTAATAAATTAGGGTACTGCTTAATATTTGTGGAATACAAAATCTATTTAAACTTGATATTCAGAAGTCATAGAACTTCTAAAATTCTTCTTAAACTCTTTTTAAAATGTTTTTGAAACCATAATTAAACTTCTTTGTTCTGGTCATCCACCCATGCCGTCGTGTCACCATACCACCACATATATGCCAATTGTGCCTATTTGCAGTAATTAAAGGATGAAAACCGAGTACCAGGGCTGAGAACATCTGTACAGAGTCTTCATTGTAGTCTGAAGGATAATGCAAAAACTATATATGTGTCTATATATATTATACACACACATACACACATACAAATATAAATATACATGTATATTTTCTCTCCTCAGATGCTCTCCTCCCTACTATATACTGCCTTCTTATCAAGTGGACTCTGAAATTCATCTGTAATTGCAAACATATCACTTTTGCCCACACTTGTGGCAGTGATGCATGCAGAGGCTTATATTATATTATATTATAAGGATTATCAGCAAAATGACTTTGTCGAGCAACACATAATGTTGTCTCTAGGCTGGTGATTTTCCAGCTCTTTCTGCTCTTCTCATCCATAACCACTTTACAGAGCCCTTCTTTATCAAGCATTGATCGCATGGCTTTTACCCGACATGAGAGTGATGTGCATGCCAGCTTCACCCAGGGAGGCCTTGGCAGACATTGTTATGGTTTGGTTAATGTTGTTTGAATTTCGCTAAAAAGCCATTCCCCGTAACACCTACCAGTATCTCACAGTATTACCAGCATGTAGTAACAGTCTGAGATTTGCTAAATAACTCTGTTTTGCTATGTATTGAGTTCCACCTGTTCAGACAATTGTTTAAACATTGAATTTAATGTTCAGTGAAGGAAACCCCACGATGACATGTGCTGAACATACAATAAACCCAATTGAACCCTGGCATTCTCTGGCATGAGGCAACAGTGCTAACCACGGTGCTGTTGTGCCTCCCTCAGGAGAAATGCATGTTCAGTTAATAAAACAGCTCTGCAAGCTTTTAATTTTGAGACACGAGTGTGGCACTGAACGTCTGTCACAGAAAATAATGCAGTGAAAGTAATCCAGGAAAGATGGAAGGCACATCCCAGTTCTGCATTAATATAAGGAATACAGTGATACACAAGAATACTAGATGCATGTCATATAAATGTCTTTAAATGTGTTTAATAATAAATCAGAAATACTGCTGCTCCGTGACAAAATTTTAACCCTGCGGAACCCATGGGGTCATATACGATCCTTCCTTTTATTTCTGTCTTACATTCAACCCACTCATCAGCCCATTGTACCATATACGACCCAGTAACAGTGACATTTAGTGATTACTGACTGAATTAACCCGATTTTTTTTTTTTTACATTAAATATGGCTCCCAACGCATTTTGAGGTTGTTGCTGTACATGCTGCAAAGATTAACCTGTCAAGCTGTGAATAGGTAGGTGGCAGAAATTTTGCATCATCAGTTATAATGTTTAGATGTTATAGAACATGTACAACTAGGTTTGGGATGTTTCGAAATTTCTCTAACAACTGTGATGATCGTGTTCCATGTGCTCAACATCAGCCTTAGACAAAAACAGACCGAATACAGGTGGTGCATCAGACCTTACAACCCACCACAAGTAAACGTTCTGTGTGTAGTTCACCTTTTAGCAGGTCTGTTCACTTGACCTGTTTCTTGATGGGTTGGCATGTTTGAAGCATGTGTTTTATTCCCAGCACATGGTGAATGATGAAAAGGAAAACTCAATAACTATATTTTGAAAATGAGAATGTTGCAAAGATTTGGTTTTTCCTTCTTTTCTATCCTTATTTCATAGGTGAAATTAACAAGTTGAAACAGCATGAACAGTCCAGTGGGTTGTATTTGGCACATTCATAACATGGACTGGGAAAGAGCTATTTTTACAAAACATCTGTTTTTGAGTTCACTGGGTCTGTATGATCATTTTAGCCAATGGACATATTTTTCCTGTAATGATAAGGTGGTCTGAGTTCCCCAGGGATATGTTGCTTATCATACACAGGATATATGATCGAGTGGTTCTGTAATCAATGGATCACACTTTCCACAAACAGGCCTATATAATACTTAAAGTTTAAAAATTGATAGACGCCACTGCTAGGTATTGCTATTTATTTGTTTTCTTTCAGTGTGCTGTTCAGTAAACCACCAACAGATAGCGAGAAACATTTACTGAGAATTTTAATGCAGGCAATTATTTATTTTGTTTGTCTAATCAGGTGAAATGCTGTTTTCTCACGTTTGATGAGGCGAAAACCTAGATTTCCTTTATCTGTCAAGTACAGCCCTCTTTTTATCCTCGACATTAGGAAATTACTCCCTGTCCCACCCCCTTAAAATAGTTAATTTACATTTAAATGTGCATTTGACAAACTCCAGATTAGAAAAAAAGAGGACACAAAAGTGCACAATTTGTCTTGAGAGCTGCATTCAGCCTAGTGATTAAGAACCTGGAAACCTAAAAGCATTAAATATGAAAAAACCTGAAAAAAATCTAATCTAACTTCATGCTCTAGCTTGTGTTCTGAGGACAGAGCTACCATCTTGCAGCACAAATCCACATTCTCCCAGTGATGTGCTATTCCACATCCTACCCTGCCTTCTCCTAGATATTACAGCGTTCAGGTTATTATCCTCCAAGCAGAGTCAGATATTGACTTGTTTTATGAACATTCAGTTACTCCGGAAAACAGGAGTTTCATTTGTAGAGCATTCATAAGAAGCAAGTACATGTATAACTTAACATCCTAACATCCTAACAGCTCTAGAATACATTAATAACAGACATTATATGATAACAAACACTATACATGTACACTTGTATTGTGTTTATTATATTAAAGTATGTTAGGATGTTAAGGCATACTTAACGTATATGTTGCTTATGAATGTTCTATGAATACATTATTAAGGTGCACTAACTGTTCTATGAAGCATTATAAAGATACAGTTAATGTAAAGCATTACTGAATAGTCACCTTTTAAAAACTCCTTATGTAACGGTTATTATTCATGAGAATAAAATCTTCAGACTGTCGAGGCATTCATTCTGTCACAGGCATAATAGGCACAGTACTGCCATTCAAAGCAAAGTCAAATTCAGAGCCCCATCAGTCAGTTTTGTTAATGATCTTCAGTGTTGTTTTCATATTAAATAGAAAATATGTGGCCAAACCTTCTGACAAAAGTTGCATTGTTTTTGGTGATCTGGTATGTGGCAAATTATGAATAATTATTTAGTAAGACAACAATCATAATAGGGTGACATGGTGGTGCAGTGGTTAGCACTGTTGCTTCACACCTCTGGGATGTGGGTTCGAGTCTCCGCCTGGGTTACATGTGTGTGGAGTTTGCATGTTCTCCCTGTGTCATCGTGGGGTTTCCTCCAGATACTGCGGTTTTCTCGCACAGTCCAAAGACATGCTGAGGCTAACTGGAGTTAATAAATTGCCCCTAAGTGTGCCCTGAGATGGGCTGGCCCCCTGTCCAGGGTTGTTCCCTGCCTCGTGCCCATTGCTTCCGGGATAGGCTCC
>JAODKE010000138.1:11271078-11294091 GCA_026779605.1 Mormyrus hasselquistii | reverse complement strand
GTGCGTGTGTATGTGTGTATATATTTATATGTATGTACAGTATCATTAATAAAAACTCTAAAGCACAAAATTCTTTTCCTTTTACCATACATATGATATTTAGGTTTAGATTGTAACCCGAATTTTAATCTCTGTGTGACTCCACAATTGATGCCAATGAACATTAATGGATAAAACTCCACAGGGGAACCAGCATTTAACTGCATAAAATTTTCTCTTAAGAAGAAAGTGGAGACACCTTGTTCGTAGCTTGGAAATGTACAGCCGACGGCGCTCAAGGGCAGCGAGACCGCCTCTTTCCCTGTGACGCAATCGGTAATCGCTGACAGCTGGCCGTGTCCGCGAAAGGTCACAGCTGCAGCCCTTCCAGAGACCTGTCATGCTCCTGTCCGGCGACATAATAGCAGCCAGGTAATTACGCTAATTAGAGGGATGTGTCAGAGAGCTGTTTGTTTCCTGTCACAGCGTCGCGGGTCTCGAGGGTGCGGGCTGCGGGGGCGGCCGGAATCATCCTTAAACCGATCGAAGCATCATCTCCAGCTTCCGTGATGAGAGGCTGTCTGTTTGTCTTTCCTTCTGCTCCCCTTCGCGAATAAATTCTACAGCCTTCCTCCATCTGCATGGGCCGCATCCTTTATGTTCTCCTTGGAGCTCTGGCCGTCTTTTAAATTGCTTTTGCATATATTTACGTAACATTTGCAGGCATGTCGTTCGTCTCGCGCAAACATAAATCTGGATCCTGTGTCATCAATAACGAAATACCAGAACTTCGTCGCTGCCACTTATTTGGTTCGACAGTAATTTCTGTTTTCTGTGACTTATTTTCTGTGTCCCCAGGCAAACCTATTTGACTGTTTGAAATATGTGACTGCCCTTTCCCCTCCCCTTAAGTAGGGAGCCCTGTCCCACAGGATCTTAAATCCTTTACAAGCCTGTATAAATGCTAAATCATTCGCCAAGATGTTAAACCAGATTAGATCTATTTTGAAGGAAAAAAAAACATGAAAAGTCAAACAAATTTCAGATAGTTTGAGCAACTAAAAACATATCAGTTAAAGGGGTGGTAAAGACTGTTTGGTGGTGTGTTTATAAAAAAAAGAAATAAGAAATCATTAACATGAATTACTCTCCTGGAGAATTTTTGTTTTAATTTAGCATTTTAGGTTACAGCAGATTTAAATTCAATTTAGAATTTCTGATGTGCATTTATGAATCAACGTAAAACTGCTTATAAAGAATCAAACACAGGTTTTTCCCCCTCAAAAATGAAAGAATGAAATGTGAATATGTCGCGTGTCCTTGCATCCAGTCTCCCCCTTTTGAATTCACAGTTAAAAATATTTTCTCTCTCTCTTTTTTGAGGTCGCTGCAACATTTATGATCATTTGTTCGAAAGAAGAAAAAAAATCAATTCCACCAAATACACTAGGGCCAGAATAAGCAGAAAAGGCAAACAACCAACGCACACAAAGGATAGGAATTTAGCATCAGACTAAGCACAAGATAAAGGCTGGCAGTGACACCGATCTTTGCTGCCGCAGTAGCTTTGCACTCAGTGTTTGTCTCAGAGTTACCAGCCCACCTTGTCTACCTCCAAACACTGTAAATGGTTCACTCCCACACCGTTTTTGCATCATGCTAAGAAATTAATGGTTATGTAACATTCCATAAAAATATTTTTTTTGTCGCTGGGATAGCTGTCCTAAAAAGAGTAGAGTTTACCTCTAAAACCTGTAAAATGTTTGAATTTTTTGGAGTACCTTATCTTAATTAACTGTTACTGTATTATGTCCATTTTTACATCATGGTCAAAATAATTATTTTTAAATTCATCTGAAAAGCATTCTCTGGTAAGCATTCTCCAATATTTATATTTTATTTCAATTAAAAAAAAATCTGTTCCTGCCAAGCAGTATATACATAAAATATGTTTTCCAAAGCTCTCAGAAACACATCATACAGAGATGTGTGCTTGCTGAACAGGATGGACGTCACTTAGAAGCAATTTGAGCAATTCAATGCAATGCTGTTTCAATCGTTTCTATGTTTGGAGCAATTTTCAACATCATTTGTGATTTCATTTATCATATTATTATTATTATTATTTTTTAAATTGATAGTATATGGGAAGGTTCCACACACCTCAGAAAACTGGAGTACGTGGGTCTTCAGCTAATCATGCTGAAATTCATTTGCAGGCTTTCAGGAGAATAGTTAAGTTACAAGATTTTGGGGTATCAGCAACTCCAGAAAGTCCGTGCACAGTTAAGTACACTACAGGGGCACATGCATTCCCTCTTGTGGAGGTCGGTGACCTTTCGACAGGAATCTTTAGAGAGCTGACTTCCACAATGTTAAATGCAGTAAGAATTTGAAGTAAGGGGCAAAGAGAAAAACATTCTGTGACCCTAAGGCTTTTTTCGAAGCTTTGAAGTTCTCCCCTACTGCTGTACATACAAACTTCCAAATAAGCTGAATATTTATATACAAATATTTCTGATGGATATTAAAATGACTCAAAGCACATCCATCCATCCACATATATATGATTTTTAAAAATTGTCAGTGACAACTTCAGGTAAATTTTTAAACATGATTCGGAGAGAATATGTTTTGCATATTGATTTTCTAATTCAAACAGGAGATAAGATTAATAGCTTTACCCAGTTTTTTTTTTTTTTTTTTTTTGCAACCTTCCTCTAATTTAAGGGCACCAGGCGGAATATCGGATGAGTCTCTGGGATTTCGACTAAATTGGGGTTGTTGCATACCTCAGAATGCACCATGCTTAATCTGAATTTCTTAGGTAAAATATTCAGCTCTTTATAAATGGATAAAACAGAAAAATTGCAAGACATATAACTTTATATGCATTTATAAATGCATATAACTTTTGCAGCATAAATATGGCTATAAACTAATTACATCCACAACTAATATCATTTATGTCAGTGTTTCTCCACCTAGTCTTCAGGGACCGACAAACAGTCTATGGTTTTGCTCCTTGCCAGCTCGAAGCAAAAACGTGGACTGTCTGGGGGTTCCTGTGGACCGGTGTGAAAAAGACTGACTTATACAATTTGACAAATTGGTAGGTGAAGGATATACTTGACAAATGAAAAGAAATACTGATTGGTGGTATTTTTAAATATGTCAGTTATTTCAGTTTTTAAGTTCGTGTCTTTACATCTCATTGTACTGTACTGCATTCCATAGGCCTTATTACTTTTAATGACAAGTGCTAAAAGACCACTAAGCATTATTCATCTTTAAATGTGTCACTGAGTCTTCAAGGCCAGTTCAAGACCGGCCCATTACACATTAAAAATGGGACACATCATCTATTTATTATTATTATTATTATTATTGTTATTGTTATTATTATTATTATTTAATGGGACAGTTTTTCATTCTGCACAGTTACTGGAAAATCATTACGTTTTATGGAATTACTTCCTTATCTTAATTTTCCCTTGGTAATAATCTTAGCTGTTTTGAGTTGACTGAGTATGCATTGGGTAAAAGCCCTATGTAAATGCAAATGCCTTTTTATTGTGTTCATATTAAAAACTTCAACCCTTCATAAAATGTGGCCTCAAGTTTCATACAAAGTCATTAGTTAGTTAAACAAAAATACCTTAATCAGGAACAAAGCAATATTGAGTAAATATGTTGTTTATTCCTCTGGATTTCCCAAAACATCAAAACAAATTTTATTTATTTACTCTTTTTTATCAATTCTGCAACTTGGGTGAAAAGGAGAAAACAGCAATTTTCAGTTTAATCGGGGTCATTTATACACTACTGAAGTGAATTAAATAAAGAGAGTGAGGAAGAGAACAAAACTGACATGATATTTGTTGAATATTTGTTGAAGAACTGGTTAATGTTTAACTGCATAATGGTAACTCTATAAATATCACCTGTACATTCAGGCTTAAGTTTTCTAAATTTTTGTGCTCTTGCCAGTATAAAAACCCCTCCTGATAACCCTAAATTCAGTTACTTTTCAGCAGAAATACTCATATATCAGTTTGACATTAATGAATATGCATTCTCATCTTAATATTTTTTGATAGTATACAAATTATTCAGTGGTGAAACTGCTACTCCCATAGTAAATAGCATGTATGACACTTCTTTCATTTGGAGAATCAGTTTTACGAAGCTACTTCCGCTAACCTGCAGGAATTCCATTGGTACTGATCAATACAACTGGAGCTGTTCTGTTGTTAACTCAGCATATCACATGCTCTATCTTCTGATTCCTTAATTTGTGCAGCACATTCTGATAGAGGAGGTCCTAATTAGGCATGCTTTTACTGCTGTGAGATCAGTCACCCAGCAATCACCAAATGGTGATTGTGCATAAGAGCCCCTGTAAAGCACAGATTTGGCATAAATGAATGCAGCCTTAAATATGTCATGCACATATGATACAAAAAGGCTGGATTTAAATGGGAAAATCAGGTGGGTGCATGTTTACTCATTTACCCAGAATAAATAAGAGATTCTATTTCAGTACACTTTGAACAAAAAGAAAGTATCTGTGAACTTTGATAAGCTAATAATGGAAGTGAAACTGATGTATGTTCATTTGCTATAATCATCTTTCTTTCCTCTTCTTCTTCTTCTTCTTATTATTATTATTATTAGTAGTAGTACAGTAGTAGTAGTAGTGGTGGTAGTATAAATAATAATAATAATAATCACCATTACATATCATTTTCCAGTTGCTGACTCATTGGTCTCATGTGGCGATCATGTTGTAGTGTGTTTGAATGTTCTTTACCTGAGCTTCACTAAAAGGATTCAGCAGCATGCAGTAAATGAGTTACATGTGATATGACCCTGGGCCTCAGATGGTGCTGTCATTTCCTCACACCTCAAGGGCTCGGGACCTGTGTCCTCCATGTTTGATGTTTGTGGAGATCGCAGGTTCCCCCCTGAGCTGTGCGACTATCCCCCCGGTACTCTGGCTTTCTCCCAGTTAGTAATTGGTGTTTCTGAATTGGCCGTGGTGTGGAGTTGTGTGTGCATGGACTGCAAGGGACTGGTATTCTGCCAAGGATGCACCCTGTCCTAAACCCCCCCCCCCCCCACACTGCCGAAACCCCGTCCAGGATTAGCATCAAGTGAAAACGGTAGGAGTATTTCGATCATCAACCTTCGGAATAGACTGTATCGCTGGCTAGTGTTTCTTATAGTTAGAGCAAGCGTTACGAAAGGGAAGAGCACACACCTCTGCTGTCTGATGTAAGAACACAGCGTGAGAGGAGAAGACATAAAGAGAACTGCAGAGATTAACAGGGATACAAGGTGCTTAGCAGGAAACTGCCATCCCATCCCGGCCAGCGTCTCCTCTTTCCATTACAGCTTGTCATTTAGCTATACTAAGCTGCGGATGTGAATTAGGGCTTCTGCCATTGTTTGACATATCAGAAAGCATCCATCTTTGGTTGTGGGAGTCATCACAGATTAACAGATTGGTAGCGACAGCCACTGTCATGTAACCCGGTGGAGAAAAACTGAGTACTATCAGAATAGCCAGATAGGAATAAATAATGTTAATAATAAATAATATTCAAGTGACCCATGTACATAAAGTGTGATATGTGATTGCAGAAGAAATGAATGAATTATTGCCAGCTTTGATATCCCATCCATCCATGTTCTATAACTGCTCATCCTATTCGGGGATGTTGGGGGTCCTTAACCTGTGGCAATGATCCATTGCAGAGCACATTCACACTTATGGACAGTTTGGAGGGGACTGGAGGACCCAGAGAAAACCCCATATCACAGGTAGAACATGCCAACTCCACCCACATGGAGCCATGGCGGAGACTCGAACCCTGTTCAGGGTGGTACGGGGAAAACATGCGAACCACGGCACCACCATGCCACCCTTAGTATTGATATCATCAGTATATCCAACTGTTTACACAGCACATTATTGTAACAGACCCACAGCCTTTCCCAAGTTTAAATCAATCATTATCCCATCTATCTTCCGACCATTTGTCCTGGACAGGGTCACGGGGGGGGGGGGCTGCAGTTTATCCTAGGCTTTACAGGGCACCATGGAGAGTATGCCAGTCCATCACAGGGCACACACGCACAGACATCGCATACTACTGGCGAATTAGAGGCACCAGTTAGCCTTACCGCACGTGTTCGAACTGCTTGGTTAAATTTAGCTTTAATCAGCTGCTGATTTTCACTGTGTAGTTAGCTAATCTCATACAGAAAATGAACACGTCATCAACTTACGAAGCAGTTAGCACCGCAGGCCTCAGGGACCGATGCTGTTCACCAGAGCAGCCCAGCCACAGATATGCTAGAAAGCTCCCTACCAACATAATCTGCACATTTGCTCTGAAGGAGGTGCGCTAGTGGATTTGACCCTGCCATCATTAGAGATTTTATGGGATGCATCGAGCCAGTGTTCAGCCTACAATAATGCATAAAAGTATCGGTATCGCTTTCATAAACAGAATTAAAGAAATCAAAATGAAACCCACTTCCATGCAAAACAATACATATTTTTCTTCTTTAATCAAAGGCTCTCAAAAAATTATTCAAAATTATTCAGGACTGGTCATTTCTACAGCCGACATAGACGACTACCTATGGTGCCGACTTGTCAGCTGATTTCACAAAGTACTCAAACCCTCTGCATGTAAGAAAAAAGAGGGAATCTAAACAGCAGCACAGGTCTGCTAACAAAGACAATGCAGTGGTATTCTTGTAAAAACAGTGATCTATTACATCAGTTCCGATTTCATTTAATTTTCGGAAATATCTGTACTATTGCATAACTCCCAGTCACAGACATTAACCAATGATTAGACAAGGACTCACATTTGTACGGATAAAAGTCTGAGGATGGCAGTTTAAAAGGTGATTGAAATACGGTCGATGAAGAGAAGGGTACAGCATCCATAATCGGGATTGTCTAATTATTAGGCTTACCACACTCGTTTGTGTGGAAGTGAAGGCGTAAGCCGGGGAGGGGGTAAAGCATTTGCCCCCCATCAGAATATTGATTTATGTGTGATTTGGTTTAATGACCTCCGGGCTGCCTGCTCAAATGGCTTCCAGCGGTATGCTGCACTCGGAGGGAGATAGCTCAATTACTGCAGCAGGATCTGTGGGAGTCTGGCACATCCAGGGAGCCAGACTGACAGCTATTTAAGAGGCGCCTTTGTATAAGAAGATTTGTGTTCGTCTCTGCAGCGAAGGCATCCCGTATACATGCCCCTCCCTTCGTACTCAATCACATCAACAGAACCAGGAGCTTCCCACTTTAATCTCTATGCGTTATGGATCATTTAGAAAAGACATAAAATCCAAGGCGTTTTCACTTTAAAAGTTATTTCTTTGCTGGTTGCGAACTTATTCATCTTTAATTTTCTGGTGTGCTATAAAAGTTAATGGCGTGCTTAGTAAAACTTTGAACAAGCTGGAACAAGGATTTTTGAGCGAACATTTTTTTCATCTCTCTTCGCAAATATTTAAACGCGCCTCTCCTTTTCTAATCAAGATATTTTAAATATTTACTTGCACTTTTCGTTGTTTGCTCGTTTCGCCCGTGAGATGTTGCCTGGAAAGATCTGAAGCGAGCCGTGTCTTTTGTCATTTATGTGTGTCGTCAGGAACCCTCGGATGCATCCTGACAACGGGAGTCCCAAACACACTAAATATGGTGTCGGATATCTAAACAATAAAATGCAAATAAATACGAAATGGCACATAGCAGAGAGGTCTGTGAACTAGCACGAATATAAAACTGTGTTTGCATTAACTTGTTGAACTGAGGAATTTGACTGCTACTGCAATATTGTCACAAAAATTGACAGACTCCTGTTAAGGGTGTCACTATAAAAGTAGGTTATAGGGATATAAATATAAAGAAAATTCACTGCAAATCAGCTAATTTGATATGCACGCATAAGGAGTATACTCATATATTTGCCTCTGGTCGTGATATCAAGTGCAGCTGACTTCATAAAAATGCAAAAATATCATCCGCACTTACGTAAGTGAACTCTAGGTGTATTTAGGACTGTTTAATGGCTGATGCTGGCACACTGGCCCAGTGTTTGTGCCCTGTTACACACTGGCATCCCAATCAGGGTGTTCCTTCGCCTTGTGCCCTTCATTTCTCTGGGTGGGCTGCTTGCACAGCCCGTATAGGTGTAGCCGGTGTGGTCTCCCTGGAGACCTCTCATGTACCTATCTCTCACCTTACGCATATAGTTTTATCCTTTCATTCACTTAATAGTGAAAAAAACCATAACATTATGAAAAGTAACATTTTAATGACCTTTTCCGTCTTCACATAAAGACTTTTTGGTTCCCCATTGTTGCAAGGGAAGTCAATGCTGATGTAATTAAATGCTGTATGTAATTAAAATTCTCTGTAATTTTATAAATTGCGGTCCCTTGCTTGGTATCAGTTAGATTTATGTTTCAGATATAGATGTAAATTTACTTATGGGTAACATCACTTACGGATGAATGGATGAATGTCACTTATGGATCAATCAGAAAACTTGACATTATCTTTTGAATAAAATCATTTACATAATTTATTTGTTCTACAAGGGAAATAGGAAAGTATGTGGGCTGATACATTTATTTATTCATACTTGCAATGGAACTTCAGACATGGTAAACAAGTAGAAGTCCTAAATATTTAAAGTACTACAATGGTCAAAGAGATGGTTCTGAGATTAAATATTAAAGGCCCATCTTTCACTAGCTCCTCAAAAATAAATATATGTACCTAAAACAATCTTATTGCATCTACAATTATAAAGACAATTTTAGCTTTAAATCAGTAAATGAAGATAAACAGTACCTGACCGGTCAAACCAGAGACATTTGTCGAGCAGTGTAGTATCCTGACAGTGATATGCAAAATGACCCCCATGACCTGCACTTACTTATACTTATACAAATAATAAAGGCATGGGCAAAGACAGACAGACAGTCAGACATAGACTGCAAACCGTCGTGTGACCTAAGAATGGAGGATGGGATGAAGACTTATTTAGGCAGGAAAGACAAAAGACAGCCATTTCACCTGCAGAAAAACAAACTAATAAATAGGCACCAGTTCTTGGGAAGGGCTACAGCTGAGTGTAGAATTTGCCATCAAGATCATATAGTACATATTACATATGAAGCTCAATACAGCCATATCATTCAAACTGGTCAATCCTTATCTTTTTTTTTTTAAAATGGGAAAGCAGTCTCAAAAATCATCGCACGATGTAACTATGGTGAAACTCAGACATAATTCCAAATGTAGCAGCAGTTAGCTCAACACGCTCTTCCTGCATTTGCTTGCAAGGTAAACACCAATGGTGTGTAGTTCTGTGATGAACCAAAGTCTCTGTTAAATTAATGAACTAAACTCATTCAATAGGATTGTTTGGCAGGTATGAATTTAATATTTACAGATTCTAAGTAAGTATCTTTTAATGTGAAAAAGCCAGTGTGCGGGTGACCTCAAAACAGAATCTGTGAGTCTTCCAGTTTGTTTGTCAAAAATCCCCTAATATATGTGCCCTTGGTTTCACCTAATAAATTATTTAATAACTGAGGAAACTATGTGCACAAGGCTCCATGTTACCCTGCCATTGGGTTTTACTGCATGACTCTACATTATAAAGACGTTTGTTTGTCTCACTGGGGACTTCAGGTAATCATCTAGCATTGGGCCGATGTAAGAGCTCTGTTCATACACTGAACAGATGATACAGACACAGTGTTCTCCTTGCGAACATTCAGCGTAGACCCAAAACACAATAAACATCATCCACATTTAACTAAACATACACCACGTGAAATACTGAATGAGGGAGGCGACATTCAAAGTAATCCCCATGTTTATCATGAAGACCTCTACGGCTGCTTCTCACAACCAATACCGGAATATTTCCTCAGAAGCCCAAGCCAGGCAACATATTCAAAGCCATAATATAAAAAGTAACTCATCTCTGTCAACGGTTTGCCTCAAAGGCTTCACCCGCCTCACAGTGATAACAAAAGCCGAAAGCGTGTGATCGGGCTGGGCTTCCCAGGCTTGCCGCTGACAAGACTGTTATGTAGGCCCTTCCTCCCCTACGTGCGCTAAACGGATCTAGCAGCTGCCGCTGCCGGCCAGGCCAGAGCCTCCCTTCAAACCGAGCTGCCTGTCCTCGGAGGAAGGCCTGCCTTCTGTGGCACTTTAAACTAAGCATTCGGTCTCTGAAGTTTCACCGAATGCCATACGAAATGGAGCGGCTAAAAAATAGTACACAGAAAATGGGAAGAGGGCATGGAAAGATTAAAAGAAATAATTGAAGAGCAAATTTACTCAATAATTTTTGTTGTTTTTGAAATGACCACCAGTGACCTAAAGTCAGGTTTCCTGTCATATGTTACAGCTTTGGGAACCAAAACTTACTTAGTCCTCATGTAATCCAACAAAACATCTTGTGGACCGAGTAAGTTCTGGAAAGTTTTTGTTAGAAAATCATGCCTAAAAAGGAGTAATGTTTGATCAGCCCCGTAACCAGAAAATGCTGGTTCATATTCTGGCAGCAGCTGTGTGAAGTCACCCTTAAGTCCTTAAACATGGCC
This sequence comes from Mormyrus hasselquistii, assembly GCA_026779605.1. Taxonomy (NCBI): domain Eukaryota; kingdom Metazoa; phylum Chordata; class Actinopteri; order Osteoglossiformes; family Mormyridae; genus Mormyrus; species Mormyrus hasselquistii. The sequence continues at coordinate 11,283,456 of JAODKE010000138.1, read as the reverse complement.
CTCAATCTCAAATCTCAAGGGACACTGTCTTGATTCTCATTTATATGTTGCTATGAACCAAAATCTCTGTTAAATGAATAAACTGATTTAGTAGGATTGTTTGGCAAGTAAGAATTTAATATTTACAGATTCTATTAAATATCTTTTAATGTGAAAAAGCCAGGGTGCAGGTGACCTTCAAGCAAAATCTGTGAGCCAGCACTGTCTTCCAATTTGTTTCTACTACTGTAGTAATCAAAAATCCCCTAATATACGCACCTTTGGCCTCACCTAATAAACTGATGACAGAAGACATTTTGCGCTAGTGTTGTGCAGTATATCGGTTCATACCGGAAACTGTTTTTTATTATTGTTAAGATATGAGTTTTTCTTATACCGCAATACCGGTTTCAACGGCCTACACAACGTTCAGAAAGTGGCACAGCTGGAAACTGTTTAAGGGAGGACCTTCACTGCTGCTCCGCTAAAAACGGAAGATACAGCTGATGCTGGAGTTGAAAATAATGAGACACTGGGGTTGTCAAAAAATTGATTCTCAGATACTAATTGATATTAAAATTAATATCTGATTAGATACTCATTTTCACCATTATTGATACCAACAGTGCGGTTTTTAGCCTCATTCATCACACTTCACACAGCACCACTACAGCACAGGCGCGTGTGCACGCACCCACACACTCACACAGCCCGTCCCCTCCTCTCAATAGCCGCTGAACACATTCGCGCTAGTTAACACACACATACCGAGTTGGCCGAACATGGTATATGCTGCAGTTGGAGGCACTTCGCAAGCTGCTTTAGTAAAAAAAAAAAATGCAAAAGTGGAGCTTGGAAGTATTTTCTGGATGAGTATGGAAAGGCTAGAATGTCGATAAGCCTCTATGCAAACAGCGCTACAAAGTTGTGGCGACAAAGTCAAGTAGCACGTCAAACTTGGCGAAGCAACTTAAAGACCGACATCCTGGTCTTTATGAGAAATTTCTCGTGTTCCAACAACACTGAACTATTAATCGCTTATCAAAAATGTTAAGTTTACCGGCGCACACCTTAACGTTAGCCATTTATCTATAAGCAGTTAGCCAATAAACACATTAACCACATGTTATCATTAAGTTAGTGGACAGGCGCAATGGCTAATAATAAAATAATATAGTTCATGTGGGAACAATGCAAAAAACGTAAAACAAATTCAGTAAACGGCCAGTCATGTTTAAACATAAAATACCGTCGGTTTCAAGTTTCCGTAATACTGCTAATTCACATTGCCAGTGGTCCAGACTGCACTGTCCGACCCGGAACATAGGAACGTAAGCTCTTGATGATACCAAACACAAAACTAAAGCCCCTTCAGCAGTTTTGCAGGAGGTTAAACTAGCCATTCACTATCCATATACAGTATTAGGTGGATAGGCAGTGGATAGCTAGGGGACAGTGAATGGCTGAGTGGGCTAGATCTCTGTGCCTGTGATCAGAAGGGCACTGCTGAAAGCCCCACCCTCAACAGCACAGTCACTGGTGCAACATGCATGCCCCCCCCCTAATGTATTATTATCAGTACAACTGTTATTATTTACAGTTATATATGTGGGCTAAAATTCTGTGCACTGTGGTCGAGTCGCTTCAGTTGATGAAAAGTGATATTAAAGGGTAAAGAAATTAAGCTTGTGGAAGCAAGATAGACTAAAGAATAACAGGGAGAGAGTTACACGTCTGTAAAATACTATAAAATGAAACTGCAAAGCATTGCATAAATAAGTTATTGGTTTTCAAAATTGTCTTTTGCTTCTTAATGCTGGTGTTATACTTGCAGTACAGGAAGGTCAAATACATCTGCCCCCCCTAACAGAAGAACTGGCCCCAGTCTGCCCCCCCCAGCTGAAATGGCCTAGAACCTCCCCGCAATGAGGAGATGCTTGCATGCAATTCTGATGAAGAATCCTTTGTATTTTATATGACTCTGCCTTGTGTGAACCAAGATTAAGCAGCTACTTCTTAATAAATATGCATCAACACACATCAGAACCAGTTTAGATAAGTAGAGACAGGACAGAAATATGACTAGAAGGATAAGTGAAAAGGTGATTATTTTTAAAGCATTACAGCCAGCATTATTTACTGCAGTAATGTAACATTCTAATACTTTTAAACTATATATTTAAATGAGGTCCGACTGTAGTACATATCATATTTTGTCTGGTAAGCAGGAATGCATTTTTTGACACTGAAGAGCAGGTTAATAGCTTGCCACATTCTTGGGTTAGAAGCCAAATACAAAACAGCAGCTTGTTTTCTGTACCTCATACTCATCTGCTAATTTATTAATATCAATATTGATATCATTTACAATAATAATGCATCTTCTAAACGATTATCCTGGTCAGTATAATGGAGGCCTGAAGTCGATGGCAGAGCACAGAGCACCTGGATGGGAAGCCAGTCCATTGCAGGACACACACAGGTTTGTAATTATATCTTTGTGGGGACTCTCCATTCATTTCTATGGGGAAAACTCTAATCCCAACATGACGACCTTAACCTCTATCCGTCCCTAACCTTAACCATAAGTAAACAAACGAAATACGAGACTTTTGGCATTTTTCGTTTTTTGATTACATGCACAGATCTTTATGGGGACCTGAAAAATGGTAAAAAACAGGTTTTTAGTACATAGTGGGGGACAGTTGGTTGTATATTAAGCAACTGCAGCAGCCACAGTAATAATTATGAAACCTGGACGTATTCCACAATACAGTGTATCAGCCTACAAATCATTTAAACTCAAATTCATCAATCCAGGTTGAACCTGTACACTTCGATGCACTGTTAAATATTAAATGTCATTTTCCTGAATTCCCCTTATCATTATAAAAATTTAATGTCAGCAATGTAAGAGGAATGGAAAATCAAGAAGCACCCATGAGTGTGTCCAGAAATGAAAGCCACCCTGATCTCGTTAAACCTATCGAGGGGGTTATGTTCACGACCGCAGAATGTCAAGTTGACCAGTGGTACCTGCCAAACGGTGTGATACCCGGGGTGACACCCTCCAGATGGCGGCCTGTCAGTCTGCCTGCCAGTCAGCGCTCACAGGGGTGCTGGTGACCTTATCATCAGGGTGCTAAGCTAACTCCACTAGGCTTTGTTCGACAGGGGAGCAAATAGGAGGTGAGAACAACCCTGAAATGCTTAACTAAGCACTACTGTTATCTCATTAGGGCCAGCACTCTGTTCAATGTATAAAACATGAAGAACGCACTCATTTAATGCGCAATTTGAGTGAGAGGCCGGGCAGGAGGGGGAGGAGGAAGAGGGGGAGGAAGGGCTTGAACATGAAGCATTCTTGCTTGCTCCCTCTTGTTTCAATAAGCACTACAGGCTGCCCAGGCCTAGGTGCCAACATGCTGATGAGGCAGGAATTCACTCTGATTATGCAGCTCATTTTGTGAGAGAGCTAGAGTGATTACAGCTATCCCCCCCCCTCTGTTCCTGTTCGCACGCACACATACACACATGCCCTCGCACACGCACGCACACACACACACACACACACACACACACACAGTGCTCGTGAAAGACATTCCATTCCCACTGCCTTCAGCCTCAAATGATCTTTTACCCTAATTGTTAACCTCTGCTTGAAGCAGCCTTGGGTTCCTCATTTAAAAGTACAAGCTGCCGCCCATTTTTAAAAGTGGTCAGGGCTGGTATGACAGCTCTTTCTGCAGGTGAGCACTTTCGTCACCATCCTCACCTACCTGAACATCCAAAACTGACATGGAGCGCACTAGCAATGAAAGCCCTTTGAAAAATGACCCGTCGCAACTACGCTATAATGTCTGAACCACCCACAGCACCCGGACATTTTACCCTGTCCCCCCAAGTCCCAGTAATGGTTATTCAATAATTGATGTATTTCAGTTTAAAAAAATCAATGTTTAAGAAATGTTATATCTAATCAATAAATTTATGAATATTTGTTGGTTTCTTCGTTTGTTTTGGGTATGTGTATGAATAAGACATTCAAGTTAAGTTTATCAGATGACCCTTACAATGGTTATTTTTTCTACTGGAGACTAACGCGCATCTTGGCCTGACCTGTTTATAAATAGGAAGCAAGCCAATAAAATATTAACAATGAATATCAGGAAAAGTTATTTGGTGTTTTGGAGTTGACTCAGGTTAAACTAACAGCCATGAAAATTTCCTGCACAGTTTTTCTGAGATAAGTTATTTAAAATAAGAAAGAGTATGCATGTCTGCAATACTGATTTGTCCATTCATAAATGTCATCTTGTAGCTTATCTAGTAACAGGATATCATGGATAGCCTATATCTTATCTGATAGCAGGATATCACGGATCCCCTGTAGCCTAACTATCTATCCTGGGCAGCACGCAATGTAAGGCAGGGTAAAACCCAGGATGGAATACTAGCCTATCGCCAGCTATAAACCCAATCATGCACTATAGGCAGTTTTAGAGATATACCCAGAGAAACCTACAAAAAAAAAAACCAAAAGAACCAAGCTGATGAATGTGATGAATGATTTACTTCGACTTTAGAGGAAACATTGAAGATCTTGGTAAGGGTCTGCCCCTTAGCTATTAATAAACTGATATAGTAAAACCTTGGATTGCGAGTAACTTTATCTGTGAGTGTTTTGCAAGAGAAGCAAAAATTTGTAAGGTCTTGCAATACAAGTATCACGTATACGCATTGTCTGCCTAGCATCATATAATCACAACTGAGCCGATGGTCTCTCTCTCTCTTGCTGTGTGATTGTAGGTAATTGTTTCCCATGCTCGGTCTCAGTTGGCGTGCCTCACTTATGTAGTCAAAATTTAGTAGAAAAGCACCACCCAAATAAGGCCGTAGCGATGAATCTGTTTAACGACAATGTAACGTCCACATTTCCGCGAAATCGAAAAGGAGGCAAACATAGCTGTCGTTGTATAGGTTCCTTGTTAAAGTCGCACAAAAAGAAGAAGGTTCCGGTGGGCCAACAGTGATTCTGTTAGTTATAGTGAAAGTCGTCCTACAAAATAACCCTCCTCTTCTCCTCTCTATCGTCTTCCTTACACCATCCATGTTAATTTGTTTTATGCATTTTTACTTTATATTTCATATTAATCATTTTTGTATGAATATTTTTTGGTTGTGGAACAAATCACCTGAGTTTCCATTATTACTAAAGTATACTTCAAGTATTAGTAAGCAAAATTAGAAAATAGTTATACCTGAGCCTTAATGGTCTGCTGCTTAGCTATCAACAAACCGTTACTACTAACTTAATAATATACTAGTAAATAAAAAGACTCACACTCAAATTTCTTAATCCTGACCCATAAGTTTTAACTAAAGTATTTGTAAATGCTCAATTATAACTCAGTTCTCGGTATTTTACTAACTCACTTATATTTGAAAGTTTCGTAAATACCAGGAACAAGATACAATCGTAATACATGTGTTTGTGAATAAATCTTTGGATGTGTTAATATATTGTCAGATGATAGTAACAGTTTATTAACCGTTAAGGTGCAGACATTAAACTAAAGTGTTAGCAAGATCCCTTGTAACTTGCCTATTGTCACGTCCAGCTCCGTCCGATCCTCGTGTGCCACGCCCACCTCATTACCTCGTGTGATTCCCCGATTGTGATCACCTGTGCCTGTAACTGTTGCTTGTCTCATGTATTTAGTCCGCGTTTCAGTCAGTCTTCCCAGATCCGTCATTGTTGTCTTACCCCGTCAATGCTTTTTGCTAATGCTTGTCCGTCCAATAAACCCCCGTTTCACCGTCAACCTGGCTGCTCTCTCCTCCCTTACCTGCTCGCCGCTCGCAGAACGTGACACCTATGTTCACAAACAACACTTATTGTTTTATGTGATTTGAGTTGGCTATTTTAGTTTTAGTCAGTTTGTTTATTTATCCATTTATTTTCAGATATCAAATTCAAAGGCCTCCCAAGAAATATGTCAAGTAGAACATCAAAGACTGGCAATGAATTGAGTCAACCAATCAGAATACACTTAATACTATATGTAATTGAAATATTGTGCTTGTTTCCAGTTTTTCTGTTGATTATTTATTACTCAGTATTATGGTAAGTCCGGGTATAACTTCTTTTCTTGTTTTGTATTTTTGTCAATGTAATTTTAACAATATTGAGATCCTAGTATCTCCATGGTCTAAAATACTATCTAGTGTCCCCCAAATCTAAAGTCATTTTCAGTTTGGTCAAGTTAAAAGTAGGTGTTTATCTTATTATGTAAACATAATGTAAGTAGTGCAGTATTCAAAGTAAAATTAATAGGAAGCCCTTGCAACCTGATATGCAGTATTAAAGGTAACCTCCTTACCGATCGGTGACAACTCGGGTACGCTGCCAATGTAAGGCCCTTCCAGGAACTTGGGTTCACTATCATTGATGTCTTGAACCTTGATAATGAACTCAGACTCTGGTTCAAGGGGCTGGTCTGTGAGGCGGTCCCTGGCCTGGGCACGGAGAGTATAGTAAGTCTTCTCCTCGCGATCGAGCCTTTCGGTGGCGTGGATGTCTCCTGTGATCTCATCAATGATGAAGATGGTACCTGCCCCCTCACCAGAGATGGTGTACTTTATCGACCCATCGCCCTCATCGGAGTCTGAGTGGATCTGTTGGAGACAGGAAACAAAAGAATCGTGAAAATTGCTACACAAAACTAGAGTGGGAGAAAAACTGTGAAACTCAAACAACGTGTATGGAAATTTCTATATATATGTGGCCATTTTTGAAAATTCTCATTTTGGGTTGTGGTACATCATTACTATATTTAGATACACATACACACACACACAGTTATTCTAACACTATTGCAGGTTTGTTTTACATTTGAAGGTCTACTCATTCATTTGTGGAGACTCAATCTGGTCTTGAAAACATGGAAGCATCAGGGTGATTATATGCTATATGTTCTTTGTCTTCATCATGAATAATAGTAAAGATAATAATAATCGAATCACTGATATATAACCAAAGCATTATATAGATACTGCAGATGTGAAGTTTTAGCTAGAAAGACACTACACAGATCCACACTGATGTACTTAAATCTATCGGCCCATGAGACGACTGAATGAGCTTTTCATTTCAGCGTAGACTCCCTCCCGGCATTCCAGTCCATCCGCCTGTCCCAAAATGCTTCTGTTCAGGTGACACTGAACAAGTGGCGCTCATTACAGTTTTATTTTTGTGTTAACTGCCATCAGGTGCGTCTTGTTCCATATGATCGTGACCTCAAGTGAATAAGTGGCTAGTGAACAGGTACGGAAGGAGCTGCCACAAATACCGTGAGAGTACAGCACATGAATTATTCTCAGGAATGTGATAGACTGTCTGCCGGATTGCTTTCAGTTTAAAAAGTTTTATTTAACCGATTTTCTGGACAAGTTGAGAAGACTTCAAAATAAACTTTTCACAATTTTTGTGCATTTCTCAAAAATATGACCCATTGGTAAGAAAGTTGATCATAAGTAAAATAAGGTGTGTAATAATCCTGCTAATTTTCAGTTAATTTCAGTCACATAATTTAGATGTTATTGACTAACACACAGGCTTAAGCACGCCAGCTTGAAGCAGCTTTCAGTATATAGCATTTTATTTTGTGTCAAGCCCTTGCAAAAGATGAGAAAATGATAAAAAATTCTTATACATCCGCTGTGGTAATCGAGTCCTGGGGTGTGTTTCACAAAGCAGGATTTCTCAGTTAGCTGGGATAACTTTAGATAAACGTTATGGTTGTCCTTACCTAAACTCTTTGGACAAGCATGACTTCTAGCTTAAGTTAACCCAGGTAACTGAGAAATTTTGCTTTGTGGAACACCCCCCAGGACTTACACTCAACACTAACTCAAGTAACAATGTCCACCATTCAGATTCAATCATTTCATAAGGAGGATGCTTTGCAAGCTTATTAAGCAGTGCACATTAAAGAAACACTTTAGTGAAAAAAGATGTGAGGCATTCAGCTGTCATGTTATTAAATTTGCGTAGCAATCAGGCAGCCTTACATGATTCATACACATGAAGCATAGGTTAGCAACTATATTGTGATCAGAATCACAATCACTTTTATTTGTATGTACTAGATCATTACACTTGTCAGATGTAAAGACTAACTAGATGTCCACAAAGTAAATTTGTATTCAACAATTTTAGCATCCATAATAAAAAGTCAATGATCTATAATACTTGAAAAAAGATTGTGTGGAATCATGAAAAATCATCTGTCAGAGTACATCACTTGAGTTTGTCCTGAAAATGCCCTAGTTAGCTGCATTATGAATTGGCAATTTTCATTACATGCTGTTGGCAGAGAATGCCCAAATAGTGACTGCAGTACATGATATCCCATATTTACCAGGTGGTACATTTTAGCATCAACAACAGAAATAAAGTGTTAAAGATTTAATAGTCATTTTGGAGGCGGGCTGGCTAAGTATGTTGCTAAAACAGCCGTATTCCGGTGGTGATGATAGCGAAAAAAATGCCACTTGGAATAATTTGGATATTTCCTTTCCAACCATTTGCATAGCAAGCTAGATCACAGGGATGAGGAGGAGTGTTACATTTTCTCTGCAAATGTTCCTGTTGGGCTGGCGCATTACAGTGTATTTACTTCGTGTAGAGAATAGTGGTGCTTTATACTATCTTATAATATTACATGTGTATTACTGGAATGTCAGAGAACTGTACTTGATTTTTCTTCTGTTTGACACATCCTGTTCTCTTCACATTAGCTACAGTTTCTTAAACTTGGATTCTCTCTTATCCCTATAAATGTATCAAAAGCTCTGTAATATGCTTTACCGTACTTTTGCCTAAAGTTATTCAAATGATACCCAATTCACAGTATTTATTTTTTATTTTTTGCTATCCTCAACAGAAACAAATACCAGATGACGAAAAGGCTCACTGCAGAATTTAATTTTCATTTTCATTTTAATTTTTTTTTACAACTCACACAACTCAAATTTGTAATTGTTCATGAGGTATAGAATTAAAGTTTTTTCTTTTCTTAAAGAAACATGTAAGGCTAAGCTGTTTATGAAGCACCACTGGAGCTGCTGAAAGGGTTAATGCTCACAGGCAAAGGACCAACTGTGATACAGTATGATCACTCCACTTCACATGGGATTCAAACTGGCGACGGACACCAGTGACTTGATATTTGGCTCGGACTCGAGACGACTGACCACACCACTAATAATAAATTGACCCTAACACCATATTCTCTGTATTTTGAGGACACTAAAAAACTTAAAACAAAGTTGAAAGTAACTCCACCAATCCATGGAACTCCTGAGGATGACGACCTTTATTCTGAACCTCATCACACCAAGAGTATGAAGAAAAAACTGCAATAAATGAATAAATCACCACTAAATGATTTATAAATCATTAATTAAATAGAGAATTATATCTCCCTGTAGGGATTTCGACTGCATATGGCAGGAAAATAATATTGCATTTTTCCTTGCTTTTCATTGCTTTTCATTTTGAATTCCCCTCGAAGTTAAATAAATGATAGCATGGAAAATATACACTTTCAGGATATCAATATTTCAAAAATAATAAAACATTCTTATTTCCAGAAACAAAGAGCTGCACAATGTTTAAAGTGAGAGTGGGAAACCAAAGCTTGACACACACTATACATTTAATCTCATTTGTTAATTCACTGCGTACTTTCTTGAAGTGTGTAAGCACGATTCCCATTAACAGACACATGTTTCAGTACTAATATAAAATGTCATTAGTTTCCTATAATATATCATATTGGTAATAGAAAGAAAACATTAACCAATGTGGAATAGCTATTCTTTATTAATCCCCATGGGGAAATTCTCTTTTTACTTTACCCCATCTTGCTTTCCGTAAGACACACATGCAGGCAAATGTAAGTTTGGGGTGACAGTAAAGAGGAGCCACCTTGTGACACCCAAGGAGCTGGGGGGTTAAGGGCCTTGCTCAAGGGCCCACGGACATATGTCTGTGCCGCCAAGGACAGGCGTGAACTGGTAATCTTGTGATCATGGACACAGAGGCTTAACCTGCTGAGCCTCACACCACTGACCCCGGGATAAGAAGGAGTGCTAGATAGATAGATAGATAGATAGATAGATAAATAGATACCGTGTGTCCTATGGAGGGTCATGAGGTCCAGATAGTATCCCAGAAGCTACATACAGTACAGGAACAACTCAGGATGGGACGTCAGCCTAACATAAGGCCCACCCACCATTTACACAGGCATTCACGCCTATGGACAATTTGGTAACTCCAATCCATCTCAGCTTGTATTTAGAATGTAGGGAAAAAACATAAAAAACGCAGAGAAAAAGACTGAGACCCGAACATCAAAAACAAACAAACGACTGAAACACATCTAGAATTTTACACTAACACAGTATTTCCCTTTAGGTTAAATCCATGCATATTGATTTGGGTGACACGCTATATATTTGACCAGAAGACCTTCAGAGGAAAGGTCAAATAGCATGCTCTTCCAGCTTAACCTTAAAACTAATCAAACAATGAAGATCAGCATATCCTTCTCTATGCATAAACAATACAATCATATCTGGAGCTTCTCAGAGCAGTGATGAAAATGGTATCCACTGAATCTGAAAGATGCTATGATCTCATATCCACATTTCACAAATACTTTTACATAAACTCATACTCTCTAAACTGAGTCTGCATCCACACCATCCCCACTGGGACAAACATCCTTGATTGTACTTCTGTGACTCCTGCTTCTGCCATAAAGCATGAAGGTGCTGTATCAGAGAAAACACTCAACCCCAGCATGCTGGTCTCCACTTTATGTTCATACTCTCATATTTATGCCTGTACTTAAGTTTTATGTAAGTTTAAAACATTTTTTTTTGTTCAAAAAATGTTATACAGGAAAAAGTAATATACAAGGCCTATTCAGTTTCCAAGTTTCAGATCCATGAAAATTGACTATCGACAGGCCAATTACACTGAATTAAAGGATGTGTGCAAAATTCAATACATGGGATCATAAAACGAAGACAAGCCTTGTACAAACAAAAACTAACAGAAATACAAACAAAACAAAATATATTTATCTTTTTTTCTCTCTTATTATTTGTATTACACAGTTACTACTTTATAATTAGTTCATGAATAAATATTCTTATAAAAATATTCATACCCTGTATATACACACTCCACTATATGGTAAGATATTTGAGAAACCCTTTAATAAGAAATAAGATGTGTGTGACTTATCAGAGCCATATCAACACTTTGAACTAGAATTGCTTAGAAATCACATTATCACTGCTTCGCTAGTTAAAACAAAACTAACTAACCAAGACAGCTGCAGCTCTTATTATTCTTGACATTCTCAGAAATGCTTGGGATCAGTCCTTAAGGCAATCAGTCTTACATCTTGTAGCATTGCAGACTGTAGATGCCAAAAGTATTTGTGCAGATAAGAAAAAACACAGTAACACCCACTGCAATATTTAATGCTGATAAACTTCATTTCAAAATGTGGCACATTTATAATTAACTTGTCAGCCTTTAAATCTCTGTAGCATGGAAAACAGACCATGCATATGCTGGCAGCTTGTAGAAATATGAATTTTATTAATAAATGTACTGCAAATGTACTGCAAAAAGTCGGCTTTTGGTTCACCTGTGCTGTACGGACCTGCTCCCAGTTCGCACTTCCCCTCGGCCTCAAGGTCACTTTGAAGGAAGAGGGTGACCTGTGTCTTAAGGGTCAAATCACTAACAAAGTGCCATCGATGGCATGGCCTGTGACCAACACGTTCTGTCTGCCTACCTAGGACATTGCAGCGTAGCCTATTTTTACTGCAAGGGCGTTGTTTCAAAACAGAATTACATCAGAAACTTGCGACACATGCACCAAATCTGAATCACAAATGAATGACAATAGTCCTTTCACGTTCCTTGGGTTAAACACTGTCTATCTCCTCAGTACGTTAGGCATGAAGCTGCTCATTTTCATGCACACGTTTTATAGCAATTGTGTAAGCTCAGAAAAGCACGAGGCATAACATTTGCCGACATAAATAATATACTTGTATTTATATTGCACTTGATTGTGGCATTTGCTTAAATGTCACCTTCTCTGGGGATACAGAGCTTTGAACAAGCCTGGCTGGGGATAATTTATATGATCGTATGTTATTGGTGACACTCATGGACATAACAGCAGCGTAGCTCCTTGGGTAAAGGAACACAGCCCTCAGATCTATAATGGACTCCAACAAAGTTGAAAGATATCTATCGATCAATCTATTTATCTATCTATCTATCTATCTATCTCTCTATCT
>JAODKE010000138.1:11248966-11262941 GCA_026779605.1 Mormyrus hasselquistii | reverse complement strand
TAGAGAGAGAGAGAGAGAGAGAGAGAGAGAGAGAGAGAGATATCTGTATGTATCACATTGGGAAACTGGGGGAGCTAAATACCATCAAAAGCGATGTGCAATATAATAGTTAGGACTTGGAAACCAGGATCTCTGAAACACTTTTGTCTTTGTGCTAAATAGCAGGGAGCTCCTACCTTTGGCAGGGCAGCTCAGTTCATTAGCCATACATAATGCTAATAACAATGCTGTGGGTTTGATTTCCAACTGGGTGACATGTGAACCCCCTATATGTCATCAGTGTGCAGTAAAGCTTCTTTCTATGTTTCTGTATACGGTACCAGTCAAAAGTTTGGACCCAACCACCCATAGAAACATTACATTTTAGAATAATGATATAGACTCCAAAGCTAGTATAAAATATATGAAATTATGTACTGACTTACAAAGTATTGAAGAAAAAAATAATTAATTTGCTAGGGTCGCAGCTCTGTGGGTTGCTGGTTCAAATCCCTGGGTCGGCAGAGTGATCCCACCATTGGGCCCTTGAGCGAGGCCCCTAACTCCAATTGCTCCAGGGACTGACTGACCCTAAATTCTCCTCAGTGCTAATTTCATGAGTTGGCCTCCTGGGCTGTCCTGAAGAAGGTCCCACGAACGCTGAGCACTCATCGGCCGTATCTCCTTCACTCTCTGAAACCATTTCTACTGTGTTTAGGTCAGGTGGCCAGGTCATGCAGAGCAACACTATCTGTCTCCTTTTCCAGGCAGTGTGATGTGTCCAAAATTTTTGACTGGGAGTGTAAATATACATGACAGATATAACGCCAAACAACCAAGATAAAACATCACAGTGAATAAACATATTTCATTTTGATATTAAAACCAAATGCATTTTCAGCAAGAAATTACAGCTCTCTGTAGAATATGAAAAATGTATTGGTGTCAAAGTAATGCCACTGTCAAGGCTTGGATGGATGGATGGATGGATGGATGGATGGATGGATGGATGGATGGAGGTGTTGACAGGAATGCAATTTATTATTATTATTATTGTTGTTGTTGTTATTGTTGCTGTTGTTGCTTCTGATGCTGTTTTGAATAATAATGATGATGATAAAAATAGAAGACGTTAAATTTATCCAAACATCAAAGAAGCAAGCACAGCACAGGTCAGTTAATTACCTAAATTAGGTAATACTAATCACATGAAGATAATAATTAATACAATTCATCACAGATGCAATCATAATCATTTGAGCAAATGCTGCATATGACAGAAATCATCAAAGCAGACAGTCACACCGTGCTTGCACTCGGGGGGGGGGGATAATTAATGGCCATTACGGGGCCCTACACAAAAACGAAAAATAACACCATTTTCTGTGTCTAAGATGTCAACACCTCAAGGCCCCCAAATTACAGTGCTAGTGTGCCTTGTTGTCAGGGACTTATAAGCTTCCACTTTAGAAAACCACTCAAGGCTGTTGCTTCTTTAACCTCTTGTACCATAAAAGCTGTCAACGGTGCTGATCTGGATTCAGGAATCAGGCCACACAAAGTGTCTTGTAAACTATAACACTGAGAATAAGAGGATGATGCCGGCCATATACCTGTGTATAAGGGCAGTCTAAGGCTGAAACCACCACACGTAACATCTTAATGCTGAATTGAACTGGGAAAAAGTCACTAGTTTCAGTTACAGAGGTATATTGTTGCCACATAGTCCACAGAGAAATTCTCATTCATACATTACAAATGTGTCCCCTACATATAAACAATTCATTCTGCATAATAATGGTAACAAATGGAAGTAAATTAAAATGGTGAATGTATGGTGCATGTACAGGAGCGATCATCATTAAGATTCCCTTTAAATATAAAATAGCATGCAGAACATTGGTACAAGCTTTTGTATTAATTGCCAGGAAAGAGAGGAAACAGAGACTTACCCAACACATTACAATACAATAGAGGGCATTATATATGATTAATTTGCACTTTGTACATTCTTTACGCTAGTAAACATCTCCATATAAACATTGAGAGGCTTTCTGAAAATTAACTATAGCGTTAAATACATTTCAGCAAATGGTAGATGCACTAGAAATGATAAAGCAATGAATAATAGAGAAAATCATTCTAACAAAAAAGAAAAAAAAAACAATATAAAACAAACTGTGAATTGCACGCTATTTTCTGTTTTAGAACAGAATGATGTGTACTTTGCTTATAGAGCTGGTAAAATTCACTATAACAGGAAGAAAGTATTTTTGAGGTACTTATAGCTGCCGTAACTAGCAAAAAAAGCATACAATGTATTCTTTTTATTTTTAATTATACATAAAGAGCTCTACCACAAAGCTATATAATCGCTATTGTCTTAATTTTAATGAATGAATAAATTATTAACTTTGGCAAGCCTTCTTGTATACAGTGTTACTTTAAACCAAAACACCTATTTTATTAATTCATTCCATTTTCTATCATTTATGTTTTATCATTTTTCCATCTTTTTAAATAAAAGTCTCATGATACCATCATAACACACACAAAGAAACATCACAATAGGGTCAATATTTCCATAAATAAGGAGCAAAGCCTTAAGGGGTTAAACTGGAGTTTTTCTTTCCTGCTCCTGTTAAAGATTTAATTAAATGGGCGCACAGTTTCTCTTTTAACTTTGAATGAAAGTACAAAGAGTTAATGAGCTGGGAAAAGGCTAGGCATCACTCTCCTGCAGTTAGCAACGCTAAAGATTTGCCGGACGGGGCTAATTAGTGCCTTGTCAATTAATGCCCCCTCTATAGGTGCCGGCCAGCTAATACAGTCGTGAGGTATTTTTTCCGCCCCCAAACGCTACCGCCAAGCCAGAAGCAGTCATTCGTGACCTATTAGGTCGTGGATTGATTATAAAACATGGCCGCTACTTCTCATCAGTCGCAGAGTGCGGGGCCTGACAGCTGGCACCCAGCGAACGACTGGGGACTAATCACTCAGGAGTGATGGGCGCAGAGCCAGTAACTGGGAGAACATGCTTTTAGTCTTGCCCACCTCATCTCTCCAGCCATTCCGCTCTCGCTCCATTCACTTCCTTCCTTTGCCGATTGGTTTATTCGGAAATAAAGACTATTCAGGACACAAGCATTAGGAAAAGATAAGGCTGCTGGGAACGTGACTTTACAATTACAGTATAGAAAATATACTATATCTGTTTTTTATCAATAGTAATTAACCAAACAACTGATATGTATGAATGAGAGGTAATTACAGTTTTTTTGGAGTATGAATTTGCCACATGCAATCACTGGATGTTCATTATCGTTAGATACGATAGGAGAAGGCCCCCTGCCCAGAGACCCCGCAAGAAGTTTGCAAAATCACTGCTTGTTTCACTGTACCAGATGCAAATCCCCCCACCACTTATTATATGGATGAATCTGTCACTTACGAAACAGCTGCCCATCTCTGGCCAGCATCACACTGACATGTAAAAAGCTAATAATTCTAATGCATCTGTCAGGATGCCTCCACTGGGACCCATGATGCATTGCTGCTCCGGCCAATTGACAGGTGGCCGCTCTTCTCCTTCAGCACCCTGGATCGCGGCCACCTGTCAAAATTTCATCATGCTACGTTGTGAACTGACAATAAAGCATGCCCGACCAAGCCCCGCCCATGCCCGACCAAGCCCCGCCCATAATCCCACCCGCCTGGAAAGCACTAATTGCCCCAGCTGGCTCCACCTTTCCTTGAGGCTTAAAGAAGAAAAGGGCAACTCAGGTCAAGTAACGGAAGGTAGTGCCAGGCTGCCATCTAACAATGACACCAGGAATAATTAGAGGTGTCTGTCAACCATCACCTCATAATCCCCCCTCCCCTTTTTTTGTTTTGGATTACGAGTCTGATTCCTAACAAATGTCGCCTTAACGGGAAGATCACCAGTGACAACCCACTACCTTGTTTACTTATACAGCATCAAAAGCTCATCTGAGTCCAAAGGGCTAAAATGAAGCTGTACTTGCCATTTGTACACGTTTGAGAAAAACTACACTACCGGCCAGAATTTTGGGCCCACCCTCTGATTTTTACGAAAATAAAAACAATATACTGCTTATTCAGACTTTCATTACAAGTGAATATTTTGAAATAATTAAAAGAAAAGCATCTGACTGGCTTTGAAGTGTGATGTAGCAATTTACTGTGCATTGTAAGTGCAATTTAATGAATGTGAGTGCCTGAGTTTCATCAAAATAACCACCTTGCCTTTATCACAGCAGCACAGATTCACAGCATCCTTTCCAGAAATTTTTGTAAATAATGTGTGTCCAAACTCTCCCAGCACCTTTTCAGACAAGCAAACCATTCTCGCTCATTTGCTAGACACTCATTTCAATCTTGTTGATCTAACTCCTCTCACTGTTGGACTTTCGTCCATCTGGAAGACCTGCTCCCAGTCCTGAATACTCCAGTGTTTGTGTTTAGCCTGTAGTCTCCTTTTCTTGTTAACACCACGAAGTAAAGATTTTCTGGCAGCAACTCAACCATGCAGTCAAGCTGCTCACAGTCTTTGCTTGACTGTATTAAGAGATATTAGTTTCCTTCTGTTCACATTAATCGCAGCCCTTAGACCTCTGCAGTTATCCTCTGATTTCTTTTGCATGTCGATTATGACATTGCTTTCCTTGCCTAGACTGTTTCCGGTCACTTTTGATTTCAGTTAACCTTTTTCTCTGTAAGCTGTAGGTCATCCATGCTTGAAAACATTTTCATCTATGGCTATTTGGCGATGGGAGAACCCTTATTCCCTAAAAATTTCAATTTGAGCCAATTGCTAGATGTGCCTTTATAGCCATTACAAGCATAAAAATAACATATTTATCAAAAATTCTGACATCAGTTGTGAAATAGTACAACAGAAGATTGACACGAGGAGCAGATAGTGCATTAAAACTCTCAAAAACTGATCTGGGACAAGGCAGATAAGTTTATTAAGCTGATTAAGACGCAATCAAGAGAGACCTAGAGCAAATCAAGTTCTGAAATTAGTAAATAGAATTCCTACCCAAAGTGAAAGTCAATTTCTTCAATACCAATAGTTTCAGCCTTTGTGGCTAAATAATGTGTTACAGTAACTATAAAAATGCTAAAAAGCTATAAAATACTGAAAACCATTCATTTTCTGAAACCGTTTATCCTGAGCAGGGTCATATGTGGTCCAGAACCTATGGCAAAGCAGGGAACAACCCAGGATGGGGCGCCAGCCATCACAGGGCATACTCCCGTAGCATTCACTCACACCCATGGGCAATTTGGACATGTTTTTGGACTGGGGGGTAGGGGGGGGACTAGAGCACCTGGAGGAAACCCCACGACATGGGGAGAACATGGAAACTCCACACACATGGCACTTGGAGGGAGACTCGAAGACAGATGACGGAGGTGTGTGGCAACTGTGCTAACACGGCACCATCACGCACCCCAATACTGAAAACCAGTCAGTTCTATTTCTTTGAAGTATTTCTAGTATTTTCTTGTAATAGCTCGATAAAGCAAGCAGTGTATCATTTATAGTTTTTAAAAATCCGAGGCTAGGCCCAAACCCCTGGCCTGTAGTATACATTGAGATGTATCATTCGCATGCCCCATCTTCCTCCCTCTCTTTTAAGACGTAGATACGCGTGTAGAAGCGAGAGCGACGCTGGGGGTCAAAGTGCAGTGTCAGCCGTCCATCCAGCACCCAAGGGATCGAGGACCCAACGGAGCATGGGATTCGAATCAGCAGTCAGCTTCTGATCACGGGCACAGAACCCACGAAGCCACACACTGCCCCCTATGAGCAACTGACCATTCAGGCTGATGCTAAAAGCGAGAAGAAATAGAGACTGGTTTTATGATTAATTGATCGGTGAATATCCAAAACAAATCTGAAAGAGATGCTTCAAGATAAAGATATAAATAAAAAGGAAAATGGTGCTGCCTGGTAACTATCTGTTGATGCTAATTTGAAACCAATGTCTGCTAACCAGTTTATGGCACAATTCACTTATACAGAAGAATGATAAGAAAGGGAAATGAAAAATAACCTGCAGAAGTGGAAGATTCACAGAAATAAAATGTTTCCCACTGAAAAGAAACACTGTCCACAAATACATAAAATAACGGCAAAGCGCACAGCCTCAAATTAAGCCCTGTGTTTGGTGTCGGGATGTAATGAGAGGTGACATATATTGTCAGAAGCTCGCTAAAGCTGCTCTGGTAATTACACTAATTACAGCTTTCCACCCCCATGCTTTCTCTTTGCCTGTACAGTGTCTATATCTCTCTCTCCTTCCAGCATGGGCTCGCCAACACCTACCCACAGAGAGGATCACACAGGCACCTTTCTTTGTGTTTCCCTTCCGAAATGCCCACCTGAGTAGGGGGTCCGGCTTCTGGAACACCCCGTTCACCCGGCACCTCCTCCAGCCGCACATTTACTCAGTCCATTTACTCAGGCCCTTTCCAGAACCCCCCAGCCCAGAGATCAGGAGAGCAGAGCTTAACAGCAAGCCCAGGTCCCACTGGCGGGGGCCCTCTGTCTTAGGAACGGGGAAGAGCAAAGGGCAGCTGATGAAACTCGGGAAATGGCTCGAACTCAGGAACTCCCCATGCCATACAGTCGAGAGCTGAGGGTAAATGCGTCATGAACTTGGGCGCGCATATCTCTGAGGACCCTACTCATCCTGTCTTACGACAGGTTGTTTTACTTTCTTTTTCTGTTTAACTACTGTAACAGGGAATCTACTGTAGGTTGGTTGTTGGAAAGGGGTGAATGGCTATTTGTTATGGTGCTATCTGCCTCACCTGTATGTTGCGTTGATCAAAAGTATCTGCTAAATTAATGTAAATAAATTACTATAGCATTAACTTAGGTCTTCACCAAATCTTTAGGTGACAGTTCAGAACAGGGTTATCAAACTCAGTCACTGAAAAGGCCATATTAAAAACCACTAAAAAAACTGTGGGCCAACCAAGGTTTGTTTATTTAGTTAATAACAGTATCACCCAAACTTACTTGGTTGGAATTTTTAATTTATGTAAGTAACTTAACTTGTAAGTAATCTACAAATGTTACTTCATAGTAAACAATATTCCTAAAAATTCTCTTTTAAATAAAATTGAACCATGATTTAGAAACACCTCTCTGAAGATAGAATTAAATCAAATGTGCCCACTTGTATGATGAACTATCATTCATCTGCTTTTATCTAACATTATTCACTGGATCCTTCTTGTAGATGAGAAATAGGCTGAGTTTAGACTAAGGAAATATAAACAACAAGGCTACAGTGATACTGTTTTGCTGAGTTATATGCCAAGGGGGGGAAGAAGAGGAAAGGTATAGTGTGGATTCGCACCAGTGATGGGAAGCTCAGT
Source organism: Mormyrus hasselquistii (assembly GCA_026779605.1). Lineage (NCBI taxonomy): Eukaryota > Metazoa > Chordata > Actinopteri > Osteoglossiformes > Mormyridae > Mormyrus > Mormyrus hasselquistii. The sequence goes on along the minus strand of JAODKE010000138.1, from coordinate 11,255,543 downwards.
TCAATCCACAGAAACGATTCTATCAAACTGTCTGTTTAAATGGATCAAATGTTTGATTCAAAGTATCAGTTGTGGGTGGGCACAACAGGATGCTGCACTATTGCTGAACTACTAATACTGAAACTGTATATTTATTAAAATAATGTTCATCAGTTTCAGAGTTTTGTGAATGTATATCGATCACAACAGACTTCATGTCAAATTAAAATAAAAAACAGCAATATAAGCAGGCTTTAGCATTTTAAATGTAAATGAACCCTCAAAAAAACCTCAAAACAAAATCTCAAGTGCATTAAGAAATTTGCAAATATCTAGTCTAAAAATGCTATAATAAAACATAAAATCAATATCAAAGCCAGAACCATATACCGTATATTTCATTTATTGACACTGAATACGTAGCCATTAGGCTTTCGTTTATATTCTATCTGCTTAAATCTAAACAATGTTGAAACGAGTTCTTGACATCAGCACGTTCATCAACTGGATCTTTTAACTCTGAATTGCACCAATCTGCGAATCTGAAACTGAGGTTGTGTCACGCCCGTGCAGGTGGCACCGCACAGCCACTCCCCCAAGAAACCTAATTAGGGGGCCATAAAGGAGGAGGCCGACCGGCAGCTCACGCTCCCAACTATAACCATTCTTCTTGCCTCGTCCCGTTTTGTACCTCTGCCTTGGACATTCCATTAAACCCAGTTGTTCTCTGCATTACCGGATCCAAGCGCTCTTCTGTGCCAGCTCGTCACAGGTTGGTACCGACCCATGAATTTTGTGTGCTGTTACACCCCAATTGCCGGGCCATATTTAACAGAAAATCAAAATCATTTCCTTGGCCATAAAGAATTGTGCTGGGGGTGTGCAGATGTGTCTTTTGGGCCTTAAGTTTGACATACGTGGTTTAAAAATAGATCTAGGTCCAAAGGTCCAAACCCACAAACACAAATGTTCATCACCGGGCAGCAGCACTCATCGTGTCATTGTCTACAATACAGACATTGCAGTCATTCTGCTGTGTGCCAATTTCCTCCTGCCCCAGAGATCAGCAACACTTGGCTATATTCTGACTGTATTTGACTCTTGTCATGAACAGCACTAAAACAACATCATGGTAGTATACATCTAAAATACAGATCTCCTGTTATTCCACACAGATACTGAATAATATTGATGATTAATAATATTATTGGCATTTTGTATTGTGTTGATTTTTGTGCTTCAGGTTTTGGGTGACGTGTGAAATATAAACAGCACTGGGATACATTTTGGACATCTATCAAACTATCATCTATCAAAGAGCTTGTTCAATGGGTTGAAGTTTACAGACACATCATTCAAAGTCCGACTGATGCCAAACCAGGGGGCCTGGCAGCTAGCTGCCTTTTTGGGAGGATCGCGCTCTATTTGTTCACCTACAGTAGCAACACAAAACCCATGTAAGTCAAGTAACATATTGTGTTATTTTGCTCCCGGCAGCAAAACCAATAATTTCATGTTACTTTTTTATCTTTACATAAAAATAATTGTTACCCCATTTCCATTATCTCCAAAGAGAAGTCCTGTTCTAAAACAAATTCATAATCCATATTCAATTCCTGTGTCACATCTCTTCTTTTTACTATGGCAACCACCAAAATCTGCAGATATATTTAAATCTTATCAATTATAATAGTTAAGTATCTTTAAGAATTCAAATTATGAAAATAATTGTATTGTTGAATATTTCAATACATACCCCCCACCGCAAAAGTTTGAATCTAATATAAAAAACTGAAAGCGGCATTTCAAAAGATCAAAAGTCTGACTAAATCTTTAATGTATTTATTTAATAATCAGATCAAATTTGCAATGATAGCAAACAAAAAAAAATGTTTTCAGGGATAAGAAATTAAAATTTCATACTGCTTAGTCACTATTTGTTCAAAGCAGCTTCGTGTTCAAAGCATCAGAAAGCATTTAATTTTTAAATTACTTTTGATCATTTAGACTTTGCTTACAAATCAGGCAAAAGCACTTTTTCTACTGTGGTCAGAACATCAATATTTTTGCCATGGTGATTATCAAGTGGCAAAAATACATATAGATGATGACGGAAGAGGTCTCGGACCGAAAAGCAACTCTAGAAATATTATGGCGCATATGGTATTTATAATATTTCAATTTATTCGTTTTAGAATTACACTGACACTCCAAGTGTTTAATCATCCTTTTCATAAAGTTAGTTACAATTTATTTCTATATCCAAGAGAGAGTGTAAATTTACTTCTTGGAGTATTTATACATATAATGAAGCCTGGAATACAGCATGTTCTCTGGGTGATGGTGGCATTAGGAATTAATGAAATGAAAGTGTAAGTAAGCTAGCAATAACAATAAGCAAAGTAAGCTAGCAATAACAATAAGCAAAGTAAGCTAGCAATAACAATAAGCAAAGTAAGCTAGCAATAACAATAAGCAAAGCATCGTGTCTAGTTGAACATGTGGAATGTTTTATTAGCAAGGCAGATTGGATAACTTGTTCTGTGGTCTATCTATCTTTCTCAGCTGTTTTTTGAATATTTGATTGTAAAACATGGATTGCTTTGCAATGAGTGCCATGCGTTTCAGTATTAGTCTTCTTTAACTTTCCACTCTTACCTTGCCTTCAGATTGGACCGATGAAGCCTTCAAAAAGTGATACTGTACTTCTTATTCAAACTTGAGCATGTACACAGTGACAGGTACTGCATATCTCCCCCCGAGATCAAGCCCTGCCTGCTCCATGTGTTAAATATCCCAAACACAGCTCTCACAGCTCACCTTAATCAATCATGCTTCTGCATATATTTGCATACTCTTCTCCAAAGATTTGCCAGCTCTCTTGAGAACACACTGATTTACATATTCATTAATCAAAATTTGCAACACATGACCTGTTCATACAACATCTCACTGGAAAATAGCAGTTTGCCCTCTTGGTCAGAATGTTGACTTCTTGTGTGTGTGGTTATAGTTTTGCATAACAAGCATTTAGTAAACCTTATAATAAAGCCCAGTTTTGTGTTGCATTTTTTCAGATTCTCTGAGAACAGAAAAAAATGGAGAATGGGAAAGATGTTGTTATTTTACTACCCTATACTGGATAATCAGCTGGAATATGAATGGATGATGCTATTTAGCTAGCCACCAATCCATCGAAGCAATACTTTAGTATTTTTACTGTGCAAAAGTCTAAGAAAAAATTTAGCGCTATTTGTCTGGGCAGTACATGTATATTTGTTCAGAGAAAAGAACACAATTTATCCTTAGAACACATGCAAAGTATCAGTAACACAATAAAAATGAATTTCTTGTGTTCTCCTAAAGAGTTACTTGTTAGATGACTAAAAGAACACTGATCCACAGCTATGTCGCCCCTAAGCAGCAGTACTTGATACTTTGTGTACCGTGACATATTACTCCCATGGTTATCATCTAAATTATCCTCCATTTGCCACAGTGGCCCTTCTGGTGGTTTGTTCCAGGTGAGATAGCCTTCATTCACATCCTGCATAAAGAATTCTTTACCATACCAACTGTCAACAGTTCATGGTTTTTCCATCCTCGGACCAGGTGCTCACCATGGCTGACTGTAAGCACGCCATAAGCCTTGCTGTTGCTCTGACCCATTCTGGCCATGATGATTTGGTCCTTTACAAAGTCACTCAGATCTTTATCCCAACCCATTTCTTCTATATCCTCGACCTTGACACGCACTATTTTTACTACATCGTGAATGTTACTCGCATAATGTTGGGGTAGCCATAATGCTTTAGCTCATTGGTGTGTGTGTATGGGCATGTATATATTACATTGTGGGGACTAAATGTCACTGCAGTGTGATGAAAACATGTGTGGTCACCATAAGGGGAAACTAATTTTTATAAAAATCTGTGAATGCAATAAAAAAACTAAAGATTTTGTTTGGTTACTTATGGTTAAGGTTAGGGCTTAAGGCTGTCATGGTTGGGATTATGGCTATGCCCATATAAACGAATGGATGGTCTCCAGAAACATAATCTCTCTTTCTTTCTCTATTTTCTTTTCTTTCACACTTTGATTTCTTGAGGAGCTGGTTTCCTCTGTGTATTAGTTACCACAGTTGCACTCTGTCTTTCAGACAAATCCTTTGTTACATTGATTGAGTTGGGCTTCCCAGAGCAGGTTCTGAATTATTAAAACACACTATGCCTCATTTCCACTCACACCATTTTCAATAGCCATAAGACTGGAACGAAAACTTACAATGATACAATGATATTTCTATGCTGAAATCAGTAAAACATAATATAATATAACAGTGAAGCTTTATTCCTTCTACAGTATTATTGGTCTTTTCACCTATTCGGAATTGCTCACCAAAACAGACACGCACATTACCAACACTTAATGACTTTATACATGAAAAAATTATGTACTTATGGACCCAAAAATAAGCTGCATTAGCTATTATTATTATTATTATTATACTTTCTGCAATGGAAGAATAGAGATCTCCAGAGATCATCCACTGAGAAGGGAGGATGGAATTGATTGGTAAACTGTAATCAACAAAAAGCATTATACTATAATAACACCACATCAGACAACACCACACATATTCAAAAAAACTGTAACAGGACACCGGGTCAACCAAATAAGAAAATGTGTTTTAATCAGACTTCTCACCCTCAGTACTTTATCAACTTCCAGGAAAATGCTCTAAAAACCTGAAATGTCCCACTAAAGAAAGACTAGGCTTTACAAGCTGGAGAACAAGCCAGAAACTGAATTAGCATTGCTTGCTAAAGGTAATAATTATAATCATATGTAGCAGGTCAGTATCCATTACAGTAATATTGTAGATATACACCAATAAAACATAACATAAACCACTGGCAGGTGAAGGGAGTAACATTGATTATCTCATTACAATGGTACCTGTCAAATGTGCCATTATATATTTGGCAAATGAACAGTCAGTTCTTGAAGCTGATGTGTTTGAAGCAGAAAAAATAGGCAAGTAACAGCCTGAAGGATGCCTGAGCGACTTTGACATGGGCCAAATTGAGTCGGCTAAACGACTGGGTCAGAGCATGTAACAGGGCAGGTCGTTTGGGGTGTTCCCAGTATGCAGTAGTTAGTACTTACCAAACGTGGTCCAAGGAAGACCAACCGGTGAACTGGCAATGGGGTCACAGGTGCGCAAGACTCACTGATGTGTGTGAGGAGTGAAGGTGACCCCGTCCAGCCCCAGAGGCCCCATGTCACAGCTTACAGGACATAAAGGATCTGCTGCTAACCTCTTGGTGCCAGATACCACAGGACACCTTCAGAGGCCTTGTGGAGTCAATGCCTCAATGGGTCAATGCTGTTTAGGCAGCAAGAGGGAGACTGACACAAAATGAGGCAGGTGGTTTTAATGTTATGGCTGATCGGTGTATGTTGACTGCCAGGAATTCAATATTTTGGCAAACTTCAGTCTTTTTATATCATTTTTTGCGCTTCTTTTTCCATGTAGCTTTTAAAAGTATCTCGGGAATGCTTAGTATCCCTACAGAACCACTCTGTTATTCTTAAGGCACTTGGCTGCATGACTGTGGATCAAGGTCTTCGAGCTGTCCATTTTTCCACATTTTGTAACTGTGTAGTATTACTTAAAGTTAATGATCTTTATCCAATAAATGTGCAGAAGCAACGAACTCAGAGCAGTTTTCATATCAGAACTTGGGGCCATGCCCATTTCCCAAAGAACAAAAGTGTCTACTTTCATCCATCTCTTCCTTCATCCATCCCAGTGATTTTCACATAGATTATCTAACAAAACCTTCCATCTCCAGTCCAGCTTTACTTAAGTGGCTCAACCACAGCATGGCTCATTTTCGACATTTAAACCATGGGACCATTGTGTAACAAGATTTCCCTTCAGGGGGCGCCACCTCCACAAGTCCTCGTCTCTCAGGCATATTCATTTCTAAACCCTCTGTGGAAAGATTCTCAGTCACACTAGACCCTCATGACAGCAATTTCAAATCTGTCGGCCATTCGCGTTTCTGTGCGGTTCCAGGTAATAGATGTGCATGGCCATGTGACAAGTTCGTCAAATAGAATGAACAGTCTTTTAATGTAAAATGACCAGACTTCTGCCATTTAAGAATGTTGTAGAAACAAAACCTAAAACACTGGACTGAAACAAAAGAAAAACTTTTTTTTGAGAAATGCACATCATCCAGTTTACACAGGGGAGAGCCAAGAATAGGATCAGCTGGCAGAAATGAAATGCTGATGGTTTTTCCCTGCACATAAAATGAGATTTAGCAAGATTTTGGTAGCCGGTGGACCACAATAAGAAATGCTGACAATTTCACAAGACGCCACAGAAAAATTTCCCCTTCACCATTGCAAAGAGCTATTTCACAAATCACTAGTTGGTCAACGATCCACCCAAAACCCACAGCTATCCTGCCAGCCCTGTCCACATAAGACATCCATACGAACCCCCCCCCCCCCCCCCCTTTATTTAACATTTTATTATTTTTTAAACACCCACCCCCAGTGCAAAAATAAAAACGGACATTTT
>JAODKE010000138.1:11223564-11246602 GCA_026779605.1 Mormyrus hasselquistii | reverse complement strand
AGAACTGAATTAAGATGTATATTATCCATTTTGGAGAGAAGATCAATTGGGATAAGCCACACCAACCAAAATATGTTGTTCCCAGATGTGCAACTTAAATCGATATTACCAGGCACTAATGGCCACGCCTATCTAAGGATAAAATGTGCTGTTTGAATGAGAATATGTCATGTAATGTCTGTACAAAGTGTAACATCTTTTGAGATGCAACCCAAAACACCTACACTGTATACTGATGTGAGTCAGTAACATACATTATATAAATAATTGAAAATTAATGAATACGGATGGTATGAGGTGTGAACCGCTAAGCTGGTATGACATGTTTAGTACCAAACTGATGGAAAATCAGTCCTGATTCCAAATCCGGTCAGTGGTTAACATAAAAGTGTATGTATCAGAAGTTACACCAGCCTAATGAAAATCATCAGTAAAGGGGAATCAGTCTGGTCATAAATCCCAAAAGGACTGATACAGACCCCTTCTGAAAACCTGCCAAATGGATGGTCAGTCATTGGTTCAGGTTTCGAACCCCTGGTCATCCCTATTCATGAACTTTAGACTATAAAACCCGGCACCGCAGAACAAAGAGGAGCAGAAAGACCATCAGCCCGAAGAGAGAGGCAAAAGCACATCAGCCCAGGAGAAGAGAAGCCCAGAAGAAGCCCTCCTGAAGCCTGGTCAGTGAAGGCCCAGCTGGACAGAGAACTGCAACCCAGAAAAGCTTCACAAGGAGAGAGAATCCAAGGGGCTCCACTCCAAAACCGCTCCAAACGCCACGCCATCCTGAGTGCCAGCATTCCATCAGCTCATCAGCCTCTGAGCCCCAGGTAGTGCCAAGACCCCCACTCAGCAACCAAGTAAACCAACTTCCTCTTATTCTAACAACCTAGGCTGTTCTGTTAACCTGCTATATGACTTTAACTGTGCTTGCTTTGCAGATCAGTATTTCCCTTTTAAAGTTGCTCATTTAAATCCGGTCATTGCATTTTCATAATTACATTGTTTGTTGCTATTCTGTTATTTTGTGTTTGTTGTTTATGTTAGGTGTAATGTCTGTGTGGCAGAATGACTTTTGGGTAGCTGTGCCTTTAAATCTGTATGGCAATTATGCTAGGTTGAGGTAGCACCCTATGGTTGACTGGGGATCTAACGCTGACAAGGTGTTCTGGTTATCTGACTTTGGTGTCTTACAGGTATGTAGTGGGTTGTTCTGATTCTGTCTTGGCGGTGGTAAGTCACTTTTGTGGCTGGTTGAATTTATTGTTTGTTTTGTTTATCTGCATACAGCGGCTTTATTGGAAGCTACTGCTTGGTGGGTAGTGGTGGGTATGTTTTACTCCATTCTGCTTTAGCTAATTGGCGTTCAAGCGTTCGGTGCACATTGCTATGGGTAAATGGTGGTGCTGGCAATTGTATAATGGGCTTATTTGTTAAATTTGCCCGTAAGTTCAACCGGTCAGTGATCATGTGTTAATTAACTTGTTTTGCTTGCCGTCATCCTTTGCAGGCATCGCGGATGGAGTGTATCTGTCTGGTTGGGAAGATCATGAACCACCTTTAAGTGCTGCTGTTCCGCCTGCTTTATCATAGCTGCAGTCTGGATTTCCTGCCCTACAGTTGCTTCTGCTTTGCCTCTTTAGTTGTACTGTGAATGTGGGGCTGGTGGATTGTAATTCCCTGTTTAACTGGTTCCTCCAGGTTTTATTGTTTTAAAGTGGGTGTGTTTATTTATTTGTGTGTCAAGATTGTTCTGGGTGGCGTTGTGTGGTGTGCAGCAGCAGGGCATCAGTGTGTGAGTGCATGGGAGTTGTAGTGCTTTTTGTTCCAGGATGCCATCTTCTGTCTGACTGCTTAACCTCCTATCCTGTGTGGACCAGCCCAGAGGTTCTTGTAGTGTGGGCACAATTTCCCTGGGCACAATTTCCCAGGGTGGCGTAGTCGGTATCTCAAGGGGTAGTTCCCTAAAACTCTTAACCTAGCGCCGCAACATCTGTCTTATGTTAGTTGTAGTGTTAGTTAGGAATAAATGCATGTCTTTTACACAACTTCAGCTTCCATTCATTGAGTGCTCAATAGTCCCTGCCTCTGTATGATGTACAGCTACTACGCTCTGAAATCTCAAACTCGCCTAAAATATCACAAGACTCTCTCTCATCGACTATTGAGGGGAGCTTCGCTACCGATCATTTACATTACCTGGTGATGCAGCTCGGTGGACGAGTCTTCTAACCCAGGTTACTGAGTGTGATTTCTGTTTTATCTTTTTGATTTATTTTAGGTTTTATTTCATTTTGTTTTTATTCACTCCACATGGAGACTTGCATAGAAGATCAATCATTATTAATAACAGTAAACCATTTACATACGCGATCACATCAGGGAGTCATTGAGTTTTGGACGTGATTGGTTGAGCTCTTCTTCTACTAGGTGCTAGTAGACCATTCACTCTCTGCGGGTTGAACTTGTCTGTGGCTCTGCTGTCACTCCTTGTGATCATACAGTTTGTCAGAACCAAAGGGGAGTTCTCAGCAATTGGAAGCACAAAAGCTCGGCAGCCAAGTTGCACCTGCTGACTCATTAAGGGCGAGGCTGACCGGTACCTCAGGCAGTCATTACAACTTTAGAGCAGGACCTCGTCTAGGGTGAATTCTGAGAATGGCTCAAGCTTGAACTCTCACTAAGGTGGGTGATACCTGAAAGATATTTTGGCAGCATTGGTCGAGTCTCAGGTAGTGCAGCCAATAAGTTGAGGACCACCTGGGTTGTCTCACTTGTGTGTACAGAACACCCCTTTCCAAGTTGACATTGCTTGTTTGTGAGACATGCCCTGTTCAGGAGGGACACCTGACAGCATTCAAACCTCTCCACCTGAATGACTAGCTTAACACCGCAACATCTCATCAAGGGACAAGCAAAGCAGAACCTGCTAATGGTCCCCCTTCTGGTCAAAGCGGAGTACAACAGAGCCCAACCCAGGGGTAATCTGATCTGCAACAGCAAGCTACTGTATGTTTGAATGCAGTCCAATTGCTTTTGAAGCTGTTATTTCTAATTTCCGGTTCCCAACTTCTCCTTTGTCTTCGGACACTGCCAGAAGTCATAGACCCACAATTTCCAGTATAAGGCTTTATCCTTTCTCCCTCACTAGGGCATCTCTCAGGCTCTAGAGGAACTCACACTGTTCTAACCTGCAACAACTTCTCCCAGGGAAAAATTTTTGTTTGTTTATTTTGTCATGGGTAACCATTCCTGTGGTTCACTACACCATTCCTGTTACCCATTGACAGGCCCCAGTTCTATTTTATTTAATTTTTTTTATTTGTTCGCCCAGATTTAGGTGTCAGGCCACCCACCTAGGCAACACCCAGCCTGAGGATAACAAATTTCTGCAATCACCCTCCAGTTGACTAAGTCACAATGATCCACAGTGAAAGCCCCCTTAACCAGTAGAAGGATTTGGGTACCTGGCTGGATGTTGTGACTTCTGACTTCCTTCCCAGTCATGCCGATCTCACACAATCCAAAGGAGCTGACCAGCTTGAGGAGGACATCAGTGAACTGATGGCCACACCACCCACTCAGAAATGCGGGAGTAAGGAGGTAACCAAAATACTTGGCTCCCTCGCACACAAACTCCTAGCCATGCTGCAGATTAGCAAAGAGGAAATGTCCAGTCTCCAACAAAGGATGCAATCACTCAAGCAGCAAGAGAAAGACATGTAACAACTACTGGTGGAGGCACAGAGAGATGAAGCCCAGGCCCAATATCACATTGCGACCTTGGAGCAAGAATCCCAACAGAGAAGCTCTTCACCCTATGAGGAGGAGGATACAGAAGAAGGCGAGATGCCTCAAACAAGCAAGTACTGAAGCAAGCATATGAGGTGAGGTTGGAATTCGAGGAACCCTACGAATCAGCGATGGAAACAACGTCTTCTCTGAGAGTGAGATCTCTCCCGAGGCACACTGGGGTCTCACATCGAGATGAGGTAACTCCTTGCCTCTCACCAGACCCCGAGGAGCCAAAAACCCAGAAGATCTCTCTCAGGGAAGACACCCCAGATGGAACAGGCCTACCAAAGTGAACTCTACACTAACACCGGGTTACCACAAAAGAGCTTGATAAAGTAACATAGAATATCAATACATTTACTCTGAATCCCGAGGAGGCCATAACATTCATGCCTACCTCCAAGACATTGATTTCCACTTCCAAAGACTGGACAATGTGACTAATGAGGACAGAGTCTACCTCAACAGGATCACATCTAGCCTGGAGGTCCACAGGTTCCTGGATCAACAACCTAGTCGAATCAAGGCCGACACGAAGCTGCTGACTTGAGAGTTCGCTGATCCTGAGTCGGGACAAGGTATCGCCATCGCATTGGATGTCAAACAGACCAGACAAGAAGCTCCCCAAGCCTACTACAATCGCCTTTGTCTGGCATATTTTGGGTCCAGAAATGAGCCAGACATGGAAGAAGATACAAACTTCAAGGCTCTCTTCCTTCAGAATCTCCACCTAACCTTTAGCCACTACCTGGGGCTCATAGCTTGTCCCCGCACCATGACAAGTCAACAACTGCAAAAAGCAGCAGCTGGGAAGGCAACCAAAGCTCCAGCAATTCTGAACCCTGGCATTACAGACTCCAACCTGGCGTTAGAAGGTGGCCACCCTCAGCCTCAACTACCAATCCATGACCAAGGTTTGAGAGCAGCAAGCCAGAGTGAGCGTTACTCAGGTCCGCCTTCACAGCAGTCAAAGACCCAGCCGGACCAGTGAGAGACACAACGCTCTTTTAACAAAGGGGAACCAAGACCAATGGAGCCTTAGAACAAGCAGGGAGAATGGCTGGGAAGCCAGTTCCCTAATCCAAGCTCTCCACCAAGTTCCCAACGGAATCCCCCACAGAACAGGCAAAGCAGGAGGAAAAGTTACGATCCATGCTTGAGGCCTGGACGAACCAAGGAAGAGGAGGAGTCAGGTCTACTACAGTTGCTGTGTGATTTTTTTGCTCAGCATCCCCTTAAGGGCCCAGGAGACTTTAAGAAGAAAGATCCAAAATGACTATGACGGAAGCACAAATCACGCAGGACCCCACAATCCTCACCTGAACCCATACCAGACCAGGCTCATGAACTCCCTCGGATGTCAGCCCCAGATATCACTCAACAGCCATTAGCCTTCCCTACCAGATATATTGGAATAACTGCAGAGGTCACACCTCAATTCAAAAGAGCTGCTGACTCCTGCCCGGTTAAGGCACTTAATGTTGCCACCCCCAGCACCGAGTATGACCAAGGGCATGAGCTGCCGGCACCTGATACAGTAGCACTGTCCTGGTTGTGTGCCTTGACTCAGAGCACCAACCTGACTGTTGTAATGCCTCACCAATTCCTGAACAGGTCCTTGTGCCACTGCTCCTGTGTGACCTGATGGAAAGGGGGGTAGCCAAGATATTCTATTTCTGCATCATCCTGAAAAATGTTCACACCTTCAACACTGTAGCAGGTATCACAGTCACAGATGTGGTAATGACCATGGAGGTAGAAAATCACCAGTGACAACGGTGACTGTATGTCATGTCAAGCTTGCTGACGACTAACACTTAACAATCCATGCCATAACTGCCCAGACCGATGCAGTACAGTCATCCAGCTGTCAAAATTATTCTCAGGAGGGATCAGCAGCACCCAGCATTTTGGACACACCAACACCAATGAAACCATCACCACTACTTTGATGAAAATGTCTGCTGCCCACGACGCACCCTGTGCAGGACACCACAATGCCAAAGCAACCTATGAGGCCCTTAGTCAGGTAGTCTACTGGCCTAACACTGTCGACAGGATATGATTCCCAACCAGCAAACCCAAACCACAAGACCCCACTGCAGCGACGGGAAATCAATTTCATGTGGTCAGATTTACATATTGACTGGGTAGGACCTCTGAGGAGATCAGTTTGTGGAAACAAATACTTCCTCATAGTCATCTATCAGTTAATTAAATGAGTAGAATGTCTCTATCTATGCACCCAACGACACTTTGCACTAGTGTGCACAACACTCAGAGTCTGACTTGACTCACCACCTCACTTCTAATCTGGTGTTTTGTTTTCTACCCCCTAACACTAGGATTATGCTGCCCCCACTCCTAGCGTTACTCTGGCTCAGAGGGGTGAGCTTCCAGTCCGAGACGATGTTCCCTGGGCCCCCGCCTGGCATCGTCTTCCGGAGACAGCATGGTCTTTTGATTACTAACTGTTGTACCCACACAGAGAAAGTATTCATCTGACGATGTCAACCGAGCCCATTACCTGCACGAGAGACCCCAAACTTGTGGGACAGGTGTGGAATGGACCCAGGATGCCATGCATCATGCTGCTGCAGACACTATCCACATGTTGGCGCAGTTACTCAATGACCGTGACCCAAGCTGTGTCCAATCGACGGCCCAAGAGGCTCCTGGGTGCCCTGCTGGGAGCCACAGCAGCCGTTGCCACCTTGTTCGACATAGGGTTCACCAGTCTTTGCGATCTCAGAAGCCGGGCGCCAGCCCTTGCACCTCCTCCCTGTCCATCCTGTCACTGTACCACCCAGAGTGCCAAACAATGGGATGTCAACAATGCTTTGTTGCATGTCGGTGATCCTATTTCAGTTTTCGTCATCTGAATGACGCCAATGCCATAATCAGCCGAAAGGGGGGATATGTAGGATCACACATGAACATATCACAAGGCTTAAATTCCAGGTGGCCTGAGACAAAGTCTAGCCTGGTACGAGAGGTAAACATTGGCCTAGGCACCAATGGGGGGGATAGTGACCCCCCCACACGCAAACACACTTAAACACACACACAGATAACAAGGGATGCCAGCACTCCAACTTTTATGGCCCAAAGTTTTAGGGAAATACAGACAGCAGAGTGGACCTCACGGACAGCGGTGCCTCGACTTGGAACACAACCCCCTCCCCAGACATCCTGCCTTATGTACCACTCACCCAACAGACTAACACCCTAAAGAAAGTTTCTTTTAAGTTTGGCTTTTGTATACCCTGTATATTAATTTACTCATGACTACTAGTCAAAATATCCAGATAGGTTATGTTTATATGTGTCCTTAGACAATCTTAGTGACCCGAAATGGACAAAGCGGTATAGATAATGGATGGATGGATGGATTCATTTCAAAACATATTGGAGAAGATATTAAAATTTACCTGAGCTAATAATTCCTACAGCTGTTTGTATAAAGGAAAAGCCAAACTGTGGCTTGGGTGGCAGTCCAGGGCAAGGGCATTAGTGGACTCGGTTAAGAAACTGTTTTGAGGAACATGAAACATAACTTTCCTTGTGGGAAAGGAGCCTGAGCTGGTGTGGTGTGTCAGGCTCCACCTCAACACATGGCGCGAGCTCTGGAATCAGACTCCTGGAGAGGAGCTGAACTCTATTCTGCTCTGGAGGCGCCTGGCAGGCGTGCTTCTAGTTGTAGCCCCCTGATTCAGCACCAATGCGTTAGAGGTGAACAACGAAGTTGCCTCCCTTCCACTATACAGCCTTCTTGGAGACCTTGGGTAGGGTGTTGGAAGGTGCCTCGGCTGGGGACCCCATTGCCAGGAACGGCTTGCCTGATCTGAATCCAGTGTTTTGTTGTTGGACTCTTGTGTTAGTCAGTTTGACCATTTTCAAGCATAAGGGTGTTCATACAGTAAGTGCATCTGGCGCCCGGATACCCCAGGTCGTAGATCAGTGATTGATATCATCAGATCCCTGACTGTTTGTCTGCACACTAGTGTGAAGAGAGGAGCAGAGCTGTCAACTGATCACCATCTGGTGGTGAGTTGGATCAGATGGAGGGGGAACATTATAAACAGGTTGCCCCAAACCTATAGTTAGGGTGTTGTGGCAGCATCTGGTAGAGATTCCTATCTTTACCTCCAGCAAAAATACTCTTACATCCAGCCTGAATGTGCCGTATTCCATTTTTCCATTGCAGAGGTGGCTGTGCAGAGATTGATATCTATTGCAGAGGCAACCCCTAAACCTAGAGGTAGACACCAGCCGTAAAGGGAGCCATCAGGCTAAAGAATGAGGCCCTTTGAGCTTGGTTAGCTTGTGTGACCCTGGAGGCAGCTGACTGGTACAGACAAGCCAAGCAGAGTGTGGCATTAGCGGTTGCAAAAGCAAAAAATTTGAGTATGGGTGGAGTGCGTTGAGGCTGCGGAAAATGACTTTCGGGTTGGCCGCAAAGAGATTCTGAGAAACTATCAGGCGACTCAGGAGAAGCAGGCCTTTCTCCAAGCTGTTTACAAAAAAGTTGACCTCAACTGGGAATATAGTTCGACAGTAGAAGGAACACTTCTAGGACCTCCTGATTTCAACTAACATGCCTTTCTTTGAGAAGTAAAGTCATAGGAGACATAGGTTTTTGGATGAATTTCACCCTTAGTTCCTGAAGGTTTGGGATGTTGTTTGGCTGTCTTGGGTGACACTTCAACATTGCAAGGAGATCGGGGACAGTGCCTCTGGATTAGTACATAGGGGTGGTGGTCTCAATCTTTAACATTGGAACTGCTGCAGCCTTTTTACTGGCAACAGCAACATACTTCAACACATCACGGGGACCCACTGATACGCAGAGGCCAGGCTTGAACCAACAACTTTCTAATCACAGGCACAGAGGCTTAGCCCACTGAGCTACACACTGCCCCCATGTCATATTTTATATATGTCATATATTTCATATATTATTTGCCATATATTTCATCTATTATTTATGTAATATATTACAGTGCTCATTGACTTATGTAATGGTTTCGATAATCCCACACCAGTAATAAAATAAAAGCCTCACTTTAACATAAATACCAAAAGAACTGATCACTATAATCACTATTACAGTTTGTTATTGGCAGTCTTATTATTTAGAAAAGCTATAAAATATGACACATAATGATTTTCTCAAATTCATTTTGTATATGTCAGAGTAGCAACGCAAATGGAATGACATGCTGCTTCAGCTGAAGATTGCATTTAACTGTTCATTTCAAATAAAATGCAGGCTTGCCAACTTTGGTAAGCTAGCTGAAGTGAGATTTTTCAATTCAAGACAAGTCTGCACACACATTTACATGTATGTAACAATTTTATTACCCTGTAAATGGTCTGTAAGGTTTGCAAACCACCCCAACGCTTTTGATGTAGGTAATGTTAGGGTTATAATGGAATAATGTAGATTCACCATAAGATTTGTTCCATGATCATGAGGGTCTGAAAGCGCGTCATGCCAGATGCGCGAGGTTTGGCAAACCCTGAAAACGTACGAGTTTATTTGTATAAAAGAATTAAATGACTTTATACAACTGTTAAAAAACAGAAAGTTTTACAAAAATGAAATCATCAATAAACTATGTCCATATACAACATTTTATAAAATGCATATGATGTTTGCAAACTTTAGCTTTACGATTTCAAGACAAAGCAGTTGCTCTGTTAGGAACATTACTGCTTTTTGGTTGAGGGTGTTAGATTCGTTGCCATTATTAACATTAACGGCACATTAGCGCAAACAAAAGACCTGCATACGCCAAAGTATGTCTTGCTTGGCGGTTAAAGTAGTTTGAGCTTCGTTGCCGTGGGAAAAGGTGGTTCTAATGTTAAGAAAGGGAACTGGTGAGTGTGTTCCAACTTCTGAGGGATCACAGTCCACAGTCTCCCTGGAAAGGCCTTTGCCAGGGTACACTGTCAGAAAAAAGAGCACCAATTTGTGCTTTGCTTGTTACTTGGGCTGTACACTCAAGAGTCTGCCAATTGTACCCTTAGTTGTATGTCATTGCACTTTTTGGCTTATAGTTTGGTTCGCATTGCCAGTAGTAAGTCAGACTCATTCCTGGTGGGTGCTGGACTCTGTCAGGGCTGCCCTTTGTCCCGCATTTTGTTCATAATAGTTATGAGCAGAATTTCTAGGCACAGTTAAGGGGTTGAGGGTTTCTTGCTGAGATTTGCATCTCTGCTTTTTGCTAATGATGTGGTCCTGTTCGATATGTTGAGTTTTGACCTCCAGCGTTCACTGGGGAAGTTAAGTAAAATAAAGAAAATAGCATGCGGTCATCTTATCATAGCTGCCAAGCTAATAGAATTAGAATATCATTGTTTCCACTGGTTGGGATCTCTGATCTGGAAGGTGAGGTCGCTTTTTGTCACTCTGGAATCTGAAATTTCCTGCAGATTGATATTGACTATTGACTATTGTTATCAAGATCCGTCCACCAATCTCACAAAACCTGCTTCTCCAGTTCAGGCCTTTAATGATAAAAAGCAGATTAACGAAAGTAGAAGGTTGGAGACACTTTGGACATTGTAATATACCCACAGACACACACGAATTATCACACCAGGAGAAATACTGCAAATGTATCTAGCAAGACCTGAACTGGTGAAGAATAAGAGACCTTTAAAAACTTCACATTTCAAGTCCATACTGTAGATACACAGCTGTGAGGAGGACACATTTCTCAGTAACACACCATGCTGTAGAAGAACATGGGTGAGTAGTTAAAAAACAACGCTGCAAAACATCGGAAAATTTTGCATACAAATATGCATACAGGACAGATGTATGCACAATATTCCGTATGCTATGAGGGTCTGCAGAAACCTTTTTGGGGAACAGAAGAAATTCAAGTAATGTCTTATTGTGCTACTGCTCATTTTCAAATATTCTAATGCTATTCTTTGTGTTTCATTTTCTTTGCCAGTATGCAGTTTCTACCGAATGTAAATAGCTTTACATATTTTATTGGACTTTTGCAGAAGACTGTACATTTTTTTTAAATGATCCTGAATTTAGAAGTAATGTTAAAAAAAATAAAAACAAACAGACAAACATTATTTGGAGCTTACAGAGTTAAATCCCGGAGAAAGGACATGTAGGAGAGCCTGTTCTTCAGTGAACAAGTACCCACCTGCTCCAGTTGCCCACCACTATAATCACTTGTGTTTGTTAAGGTTTAATATAAAAGAGGAACACAATCTGTCCCCATCAGCATTCTCCAGATAAGTCCTTCTTGATTTGTAGAGCCGCTGCATTGTTGGGTTATACTGAGCCCCCCTTGACTCGCAGCACCTAACCCCCCCCTCCCCCATGCCACACTGTCTATGGCCAGCAGAGCAGCCCCTGTGATCAGTCCCCAGTTCCTGACGAATGGGGGCAGGTCAGTAGATCCACAAAATAAGGGTCTTTTTTCAGGGGACCATTGGCCCACAGCAGTCATACTCAGCAGCGGGGGCTTGAGGCACAGCTCGAGGATACCACGCTGACACGGCACACTCCAGTGACACCCCCAGCTCCCCAGCGCAGGAGCAGAAGGTGAGAACTACCGCGCCTTCGCGGCCTCAAGGTGGGAACCCTGATGAAAGAGCTCCAGAAGGCCTTCTGTGACCTGGAACTTAAGGATGCTAATCAGTACACCACCCTGAAGGGAAAAGCCATTACTCAGGCCTCGCTCTGCTTGCTGCTGCCCAAGTGGAGAATAACTAGAGGTTCCAGGGCCGCTAGGACCCCATTCGGGTTTGGGACCCCTCCAGGCAAAGCCCTGCACTGCAGTTAAAGGCAGTTTTTTCCATATATGCTTCCATCGATCTGCCTTTCATTGGGGTGAAAGTAAAACAGTGTCCTTTCATATAATTAGTTTTAATCAACTGACCTCCTTGACTTCCCCTCTAATGACAATCGAGGCATGTCGAAATAATTTGTTAATTAATGAATGATTCTGAATGGGAATCTTCCACCATGATGTTCTGCTCCTCTCATTTCAGATATATGCTTCCTGCTGTCTCTAGCAGTGGTGCAGAAATTACTTAACAAGCATTAATTATTGTTAACATGTTAAATAATTATGTAAAAGGCATCTCTCTGCCTAATTTGTTGTGTTTTGTCTCCAGTATATTTCCTATATACTTGAAAGCATGTGGAGCACAGTTGACAGAAAACACTGCCACATTCTGCTTTTGAAAGGATTACCTCCGTGCTTCTTTTTTAAGACTTTAGATAATATACAGTCATGCTTTTTTATTTGTGCATAATATTATCCAAATTTTCTGTGACAGCTGAACATATTCCAGTACAGATGAATATGAGTGTATTATTCAAACAAAAATAATGCCTGTACACAAAACAGGTACACTGCACTTCACATTCCCAATTTACTCCTGTTAAATGTACAGATTTGTGTTGTGGTCACTGCCATTTTTCCATCATTCCTGGACCCTGCTTTTAGTCCCAACAGTTACTCTGCTGGCCAAGGGATTCAAACCGGCTACCATGCAGTCATAACCTGGATCAGAAACGACATGAGAGATAAACCCCATTGCAGTAAGAGCACTGTCATTACAAATGTTACCAAAATAGAGCAGTGAACACAGCTGAACCTAAGTTATTCTTGGAAGGAAAATCAAAGGTGCTTCAAGTGAGAATCTGTACCTTCAAGTCTCTTTGCCTGCCTGTCCTGACACAGGTGCAGATCCAGAGATCTTCCCGGATCAGAACTGAACAGCACCATAAAAAGCTAACCTCCCCATAAAAGCAAACACACTCAGCACGTGTCTGCATCACACCCCAGTGCATCACAGACACCCCGCTGGGACCTCAGTGCAGCAATCAGCGCCCAGCGGGGGCTTTGCTCAAATCAATTTCCAGTGTCGCAGCCTATATCGTATCATTCTGATTGCCATGATCATAAGAATCATTACCCCCACCGTCATCAGATCAGTCTGCCTGAGTGTCCCCAGAGGTGGCCAGTCCTGTTTAAAGAGCGCGACCAGTCATGAACCACAATTAAGTAATGAAAAGACATATGTTTACTTTCACATAAATTTTAATAAGCTACATGGAAGCTTCAATCTTGGGTTTTGTGGGAGTTTATTCTCGATTACTGTGTATTTTGACTTATGTTTACTTCAACATGGGTGATTATATTGAAGAATAACAATTTATAAGGTATTAATTTTATGAGGGTGTGCAGGGCGAGAGAGCAGTGAGTGGGGAAATCAGGATAGGGCACACGGAAATCCAAAAATGGGGTTTATTACAGGCAGAACGCAACTAAACGGTAAAACAACGTCAATGACCGGACCTGAACACGGACTAAATATACAGGGCTACTCAGAGATAACACGAAACTGCCAAATACAATCAGGATTTGACAGGAGGTAACAAAAGGATTGTACGAGCAGGTCATGACAGAATCCCTCCCACAAAGGCACGCACTCTGGGCGTGAAAGATGGGAGGTGAAAGACAAGACGGGACCTGGGACACGGGACCTGAAAGACAAAAGCAAGGAGCATGAACGAGAGACCGGGAACAGGACGGACACACAAAACAGGCACGAGTGCAACAATCTGGATAGAACCTGACACAGAATGGGAAACGCAGACAGACAAACCAGAGCTGAGGAGACACCGAGGGACAAGGACCAGATAGAGGAGGGATAAAGGAAGGAGGCGGAAAAACAGAGGAAAGTGGACAACGGGTAGCCCGAGAAGACAGAAGATGGCAGCCGCAGGGGCATTAGGACCGCGAGGCCGGAGCAGTATGGGACCTTGGAGGGAGTGAGGAGGAAGCCAGAGGGGGCACCAGGGGAGGCGAGGAGGGAGGGGAAGCTGCAGCAGGTGACGACGCAGCCACAGCAAGCCGTAGAGGGGGAACCCACAGGCGACTGATGAGGCGTCAGAGGCAGGGCCGATGAGTCCACGAAGGGGGACTTGCCGGTGCCTGCCAAGCAGGAGCCAGAGGACCTGCAGGCGCCCCTGCAGCCACAGCCAAGGATACTAAGGGTGAGTCAGGGGGCAGGGCGAGTCAGGGGGCAGGGTGGGTGGGACCCAACCCCTGCGCAGATGTCCTCTTCCCTTCCGAGACACCGACAAGTGGGGACCTGGCTGGGATAGAACCTGCTGGGGCAATGGCGGAGGAGACCTCCTCCTGGAGGAGTTCACTGGGGCTATTATTAGGGAGGTCCCCGAGGGGTCCCACTCAAGTTCCTCCTCTCCCTCCATCAAGGACAGAGGAACCTTGGGCAGTGTAGGAGGCAGAGGAACCTTAGGTGGAGTAGGAGGCAGAGACAGAGGAACCTTGGGCGGTGTCAGACATGGGTGAAGCCAGGGCGCGAGCCGTGGGTGCAGCAGCAGGTGGTGCTGGGACCTCGGCCACCCAACAAACAGGCAGGTCAGGCACAGATAGGTTAGGAACATCCAGAACTGCAGGGGGTGGAGCATCAACTGCAGGTATCGTGGGGGGTGGAGCATCGACTGGCGGTGCAGGAGTTTGCGCCTTGGCAGTCAGCATCGCCCAATTTTGGAGAGCTGTGGATCCACAGGATAGCATCCCCCACCGACCTGGTGCCTTTAAGAGCCAGGCGCGTCCTTAGAAAGGGGTGAGCTGCCGGCATTAGAAGTGAAGGAGCCGGCACTTGTACTGTGTTATTTAGCAGTAGTAGTGCGGGCTTCGGGCACCCATTTGCATGAAGCCGCGGTGACGACATCAGGGGTGAATACCGCTGGGTCCAAAATCGAAAGGGGCATCTTCCAACACCTGGCAGGGGAAATAGCGGGAGATCTGGGTAGCCCCCAGAAAGATCCCCTGTGTGACTTCCTGGTTTTAGAGACTCCGCTTTCACCCAGCTTTCACAGAACTCCAGGGTATTTCTGAATGCTCAGACCACCCACCGTAGGGTAGCCTGCTGTCATAATCCACCTGCCACATCATTGCTTCCGCTGCTTTTCCTCGAAGCTTCTAGAACTTTTCGCGCACCTCTTCTGCTTGGTGCGCGTTGCCGGGCAGGGACATCTCCTCCAGAATATCCTGGCTTCGGTGCGCTAATGCTCGAGCCACAGGATCCTCCTGGATCTCGGTCTGTGTCAGCCAATACATCACCTCATCTACAAGGGACATATACTCGTCCTCCAAGAGGCGAGGCATCCTCTTCTGGAGTCTGGTCATCCTGTTGTAAGCATGTGCAGTGCGAGCGAGCAGGGAGTGGGGAAATCAGGATTGGGCACAAGGAAATCCAAAAACAGGGTTTATTACAGACAGAGCACAACTACACAGTAAAACAACATCAATGACCAGACTGCGGAAACAGACTTGAATGAGGACTAAATACACAGGACTACTCAGACATAACATGAAACAGCTGAATACAATCAGGAACTGACACAAGCTAACGAGGGAGCGTGGCACACAGAAGGATCATACGAGCAGGTCATGACAATTATAGACACCTTTAAAATATATTGAAGTATGTCAGGTATCTTCTCCTGAGAGAAGTTCCGCCAGGTTTCTCATAAAAGTACGGGGATGGAAAATACAAAAAGAAGGAAATTAGTTGCAGTGTACAGATTCCTTTTTTTCATTTTTCTTAATTAGCAGACAAGTATTCTCCTGCTTCTGCTTCATTAGGTTCTTTGTTGAGCATTGAAAGATGTTAAGGGGAAGATGAAGGAACACGATATTGGGGGCTGAAGTCCATAATAAATTACAGAGCTGATGCCTGTCCTCTGAGATTATTCAAAGTCACACAGTGTTCTCTCACTGAGCATCTTATACTCTGTGCCACATGGTAAGACACAGGTTAAAGTGCACAGAACTGATGCTTTAAGGAAATCTGCACTGACACTGCAGCCCTAACCCTCAGGCCATGTACCTTCTCCTGTTCCAAAACCATAAACAATTTAGGAAGTATTTATCAATATTTATCTTTTCCTTTGCCTGGTATGATATTGCTTCACAAAAAGTGGGATTTTTATGTTATACTAAGGTAATATGCGTCGCAGCAGATTCATTGTAAGTGTTATTCTGGTTGCAATAAATAAATAAACAATATACACTAAAATGCCATTTATAAATACGTGTTTACCATTCTGGATTCAACTCTTCTAGTGGTTATATACAAAAAACAAACTGAAGACATCTTTGATATTTAGCTAAAAAAATCAAGTACCTCCATTATAGTGGCATGGGAGAGAGTTTGATGCTACACCCCTGCTTTGCTTTGTTTAAACAAGGCTACCCTTCTTAGTAGTAAAGGTCTTAAACATTTGTTGCTCATGGGGACATTTACTGATCTTGAGCATGTTTGTTTTCATGTCACGGCCTTATGAGTGCATCTCCAGTTAGCCGACAATCCTCTAGACATCAGTAATTATTCTCAATTAGCCCTCTTTATTCAGCACGTAATCCAAACCTGTCAAACAGGAAGCACAGCCAACAAGTCTGAAGAAAGGCAAGCTTGAAAACCGTGGGGTTAAGGGAAGTTAGACCTCTTTCCTTTGAAGGTATTTTTGGTTTGAAAGAGAATCGACCACTCAGACGCAATGAACTCTTACCAGTGCCTCAGGCAGAAATGTACATTCACAGTCATTTATTTAGTACATGTTTAAGTCCACAGTATGTGTTGACCACAAACGTCCAGGCAGGTAGAGGTAGGTCCAGGTTAGGCTAAGCTTCCAAAAAGGTTGTGCCCATCCTAGTTGATTTTCCTAGAATGTTGCACCAGTTTTCGCTCCAAACGACTGACTACCATACACAACATACAGTACCTGGATGTTTTGTTGACTATGTCTTTTGAACCCATCATAGTTCTTTATCCCAAAAATGTCAGCTTGCAGGGATGTGCAATTGACCATGACACTACCCAATGAACATGGCAGAGGTGTGATATTTTTTTGTACACCACTTCTTCCAGAAATCCATAAGGATACCATATATTAGTGAGTCAACTTACTAGTAATATATGTTTGTCAGCATATTTTCTGATTTAGAACACTTTGAGCTCCCTAATTTTTTTGTGAAAACTTTGATATGACACAGTAAATATCTAGTGATAAATCACGCCCATGTTCTGTCACAGGGGGATAATTATTTGTACAAGCAAGCTTCCAAAAAGAGACGTTACTAAGCTATTAGGCTGTAGCTTCCATGTCAGAACCATAGTTATTACATGATATTCATTATTAATGGAATGCTAAAATTTCTTAGGAATTGATGAGCAGGAAAAGATAAACTTAGCTCAGAGGTTTTCAACAGGAAAGTAATTGCAGAGCGTCTGCAGAAATGTGTCGTAAATTTATGAAATGTCACTACTGTAATCCAGTTGACACAGCACCAAAAATGTTCTAAAGAAAGAAACATTAGTTTTTTATTGAAAATATTTGGTAATACACTGTACTTCATATCAGTTTGGTAGCCATTGCACATTGTTTGGATTTATTTTCTTACTTTACTGATTTGTCACGCCCTGCTCGTACGATCCTCCTGTGTGCCACGCCGCCCTCGTTAACCTTGTGTGATATCCCGATGTCACCAGCTGTTTCTTGTTATTTCCAGTTACTCACATGTATTTAAGTCCGCATTCAAGTATGTTTCCCCAGTCCTGTCATTGAAGTCTACTCTGTGTCGTGCCTCGTTTGCCAGCAATAAACCTTGTGTTCTTGGATTTCCGTCTGCCTGACCCTGATTCCGCGTTCCCTGCTCGCTTATCCTGCTCGTGGTGTGACAAAATTACTGTTTTGATAAATGTGCTTATATGTGTTTAGTACTGTATATGCTCTTCTCGTTTTATCCTATTCATATTGTGTTTGTAGTGTTTTGACTATATATAAGTTGCGATAAATAAAGCCCCTTTAAGAGAGCAAAGATGGGGAGGGGCATGGGAAGTGACCCACTAGGGGAAGGGGAAGTTGTCGTTTGATTTGGGACGCTGGCCGAAGTTGTATGTTCTGTTCTGTTCGGCATCTGGTCAGTAAAGAGTTTTCCGAACACCTCAGCCTCCTGTCATTCCAGTATATTACAGTGTTTAAATGCAAAAAAAACATATTTAGGTGTATTTTTTCGGGGGCCAGGAACCAACAAATTGGTTTTCCATTATTTATTGTGGGGAAAATTCGATCAGAACTTGAACTTTTTAGGATTCGAATCTGAGTTCTGAACGGATAAAGTTCGAGTTCAGAGGTACCACTGTAATTCGTTCAAACCTCAGAAACACTGAATTTTTTCAAATTTTTATGTTTTTATGTGACCAAGAATATACACCTAAATTAAAATAACCTTAATTATACACAAATAATGCTAAATTAAATAAAACAGTACAACTGAGCATTCGCTTGTTGGCGGGCTGGTCGCTCGAAAGATGACAAAACATGGAAAAGAAACAAAAAACACCCCCTAATAAAAAGCAAATCGATCAACAAGGACAGTAACAGTCAAAAACAATATTGTAATTTCGAAAATGTGATTTTTTTTTTTTTATTATATTGTACATTATTTTATATGCCTAAATTTTCTATGTACATTTCGTGATGCGACGCGTTATATGGCAAATGAACTTCTTTATTTTACTGTCAACAAACAATACGCAGTCGCCACTATGTGTGAATGGAGGATATAAGACTTAAATAGGATATAGTTAATAATTAATATTATTAATGAAGTATTGTGATTTTATGTATAGATACAGTACTGTATGTGACTGTTAAAAACCATCACAAACATGTTTGTCAAGCACGGAAAGGTACCGCTATAACAGAACGTTCTCTTTCTCTTTTTTCTGATATTTGACCTCTGAAGAGGTATAGTAAAGACATACATCTGCAACAATTTTTTTATACATTCCACAGCCGTTCTTGGGCATAATGTACTGTGTGTCTTTGTGCTTTGTGTGGTTCTTTGGGGGATGTTTGTGTTTACAGCCTGAAACACAGTTTGAAAACTGGTACAAAACATTTCCAGACATCTGGTTCGTAACCCGATTTGTTCGTGAACAGGACTGTTCATGGGCCGAGGTACCACTGTATCTGTCTTCCAGATTCATATGTTTCCAATGACAATAAGCCATGCTTGGCTGCTAAAGTGCCATGTGGTAAAAGGCATGTTTGTCTTAAAGCCCAGAGCCGCAGCATGACTTTTCATACCCCTTCCCAGCTGGCTGGCAGATGTAAGACCCAAGCAGGGAAAGCGCCATCTTCCATTTCTCATTTATTTTATTGGAACGACCAAATTCGAGATGATCCCATACTTATGTCAATAGCTGATGCCATATAACTGGGCTTAGCCAACAATCAGGGCTGAGTGCATTTGTCCATAGAAACTAAATAGCTAGACATAGAGAAAGGTAGCATGGAAGTAGAAGTGGAATTAACAGAAGTAGAAAAAAGGATCAAAAATTGCCCAAAAGTTATTTTGTGGATCATATGACTATATATACACATCAATCTATTTTCAAGAACTGCTTATCCAATCATGTTTGCAGTGACCCAGAACCAATCCACGGAAGCAGAGAGCGTGAAGCAAAGTATACCTTGGATGGATTCAGCGGAAAACACCACGCATATACAGCTGTGCCCACAGGAAGACATATTAACAGCCGGCTAAGATCTCCAATCATCTAGGATCATCAAATGTGTTTTTAGAAGTGGAGAAAGCAGGACGAACAGGCAGAAGATGCCAGCAATGTTCTGACAGGTTTGTGGTTGGATTCAGGATATACATGCATGCGGAACATTTCATGTAAATTGTGAAAGCAAATGAAAACACACACATATATAGTGAATAATACATTATAGAGGACGAAATTGTTGAGACACCCGGCCATTGTTGAGACACTCGGCCAGTACACCCACAGGAACTTTTATGACATCCCATTCTAAATCTACAGGCGTCTATATTGAGGTGGTCACCCCTTCGCAGCTATAACAGCTGCCACTCTTCTGCAAAGGCTTTCCACTTATTGCAAAGGTGGCATCCTATGACAGTTCTAAGCTTGAATTCACTGAGCTCTTCAGAATGCCCCATTCTTTCACAGATGTTTGTAATCCTGACTGCATGGCTAGGTGCTTGACTTCACACACCAGTGGCAAGGTTCTGAATGAAACAGCTGAATTCAATGATTAAGAGATGTGTCCCAATACTTTTACCCATATAGCATAAGTTAAATACTTCCTGTTATTGATATGAGCCTGTACTGGATTAACAGATGGGTGATGAATCCATGGATACGAATGGAATTTGTATTAATTAAACATATCAAAAGGATTTACATAAATATGTGTTTTAAGCCATTCAATATGACATTCAATACAATTCTTCGTAAACTCCAACAAGCCCAGAGTTTGTTACTCATAAAGACTCTTCAAACTAAAACATACATTTCAATATTTTGTAAATTTTCAAATCTATTTAAAATAGGTGGCTCAAATATTTTCAGCTGTTAAGCAATTCACTTTTCATAAAAATTAAAACCACATACAGTCACAACAGTCATAAACCATATTATAGTTTCTCACATCAGTGCATGAGATCTCTTCCATTACCCTCATGTATTCAGTTAATCCAGCATTTCTGCTTGTGAATGCCAAATCTAAAAAGCTGATGTTTTCTGTCAGGCTCCAACGCCAGTGGCTTTCAAAATAGGACTACTCAACCTTGTTGATTGTCCCAGCCCTATTTTAAGGAACGAGCATTAATCACAGCCTTCCTGAAATGGTTGAAGAACAGAGCTAAGTGGAGGGCAGACATTGGACAATAAGTCAGAGCTGAATCAATGCCCCGGTGCCAGCTGGGGAGAAAAAAAAAATGTTTTCCAAACCTAAACCTAAGTACTGAATCCTTACATTTACCCACACTAATGCTACTATATCAAATACTATGCATTTCCCAGTTCTGAAACTCTGTCCCAATTTATTGTTTTGCAGGAAATCTAATACAGTAAAAGCTACTTCAGGAAGATGTGAGCAAATCAAAACCAGACATCAGAATGTTTGCTAAGAACTTTACCAGCCGCAAGTATATATTTCAGTGAAAACGATATAGATGAAAAAATCCTTCCCCTCAAAATGGTTGAGAATGACATGGTCTATTCAATCCAATATAATACTGATATCTTAGAAATTATCATCCCTACAATTGAGTCGTGTTGCTGACAGTACAACTGTAGAAATATATATTACATTTTATCATGTGAAATTAAATGAAAGGCAGATGAAATGAAGCTTATTTTTCACAAGTTGAATTTTGACATCTATGTCAAACAATAATGCATGGTCAATACTCAGAAGTTAAACACATTACATGGCTTCTGTGAGTACAGGTGAAAATCAACTTAGTTTGTATCAAATATGAGATGGGAGGGACACTGTTGCATCACACTTCTAGGTTCAAATCCTACCACTGCACCTTGTGAGGATTTCCATGTTCTTCCTTTTATCTGCCTGCTACCTATGACCGTACGCACGTGCTACGTGATGGATGGGCTCTATGTTAGACTCCCCGCCCCTGCTGACCCTGCTTGGAATAAGCAGTTGGAAGATGAATGGGTGGATCTTGTTGATATGACCAGATAGCCGTAACTCCATAACTGGTCTAAATAGCCAGCTTGGGGAAGCCGAAGAGGAAAAATGGGCAACAAATATGCTATATCAGCCATTGTGTGCAACCGTCAGTGATGCATTCATTCGCAGTCATTATAACAATCAACGGGCAGCCATAACGATAAGGTAACAACATGCTACTTCAAATCATACCTCTGTGACTGGGATATCAACACGGGCATGTGAATTTTACAGAAGCTTAACTGCTGCAGCATTTTGGTTATATTATATTTTGGTTATATTAATCATATCGTACATTGGAATCCATTGGTCTGCTGGAGCAGCAGTCTGTGTAATAAGTATTTATAACACTTTTACAGGATTCTATTTGACTTTTAGAGGCAACGCGGCACAAGCTTGAGTGAGGCTAGGCAACGCACCGGGAAGAATAAATAGGGACTGTTACAGAACATCGGTCCACCCCCTCCGCTGAACGCGACGCATGAAAATGCAGTGGTAACTATTGCATAGAATTAATGAGCACATCAGAGTGTAGAGCACAAGCAATTAGTGACCGGTAAAGCTGACATGTGAGGTAACAAAAATAAGGAATTAGTCAGTTGTGGCATATCCAGGTTTTATATTCATTAGTTCTAAGCAGGTCCCGGAAGCATGATAAAACAACACTGTGTGGATGCATAAAAAGGTAAATTCTTACTATCCGTCCCATGTATTTCTTCAGTGTACAATATCCACCACTATATTATATATATGTATATGTATATATATATAGGCATACTGTCTGCATATAAATATATTCCTGTGGATATAGAAAAAAAAATGTAACAAGGAGATAAACAGTATTGGTTCATAAAGCAATCTACAGTACTTGGTGTATTAACTGTCTAAAGATTTTTCATTTTTGCCAGAGTAGGATTTTTTTTTTCATTCAACTCTCAAGTCTCTGTTTTCCTTTGTGAATCTGCAAAAAATAGGGGGAAACAGTGATTTTCCAATTTTTGTCATCATTCTACAACTTGCAAAATCAATGTACTGTTCTATTCAGCCAGGGCACATCTGTACGGTGACTTCCCAATGCAAGACAGCCACATGGAGTAAGGGAGTCCTGCTTAAAGGGCCAAAATACAATCTTCCTATATATCCAGATATGCTTCCAAAATCTGGGAACAGTCTTGCAGGGTCAAGGTTTTATCTTACCTACACAAGCAGCAGGTTATGAATTTAAGCCCTCAAACCAAAATGCAAAGTGGTAATGTTTGAAATGTTTGGGCTGGTGCTGCGTACCCTTAACCCACAATATTTTAAACAAATATAAAAGTGAAATGGCACGAATCATAAAACAAACCAACTGACCGTTTACAGAAACTGGAAAGAGAGATCATGGTAATGGTTCTAGTTCCTCTCACAATTTGACTAATTACATTTGAACATTAATTGCTAAATACTCCTTCAGCCTTGATCATTCTGCAAATTGAAACATACTTCTTTGGCAATTAACTAGAGGTAATTACCATGATTTACACCTGAAATACCTGGAGAAGGTGCTTTACACGATTGATTTTATGGTTTTAATTATAATACTCTAAGCAATTTCCAAAGGTAAATACACTCCCACTGAATGTAAAACACTTTTTGAAAAATGGGTGCATATAT
>JAODKE010000138.1:11210906-11223523 GCA_026779605.1 Mormyrus hasselquistii | reverse complement strand
CCTTAGATGTTCTCCCTACTGTTATATCCTGCCTTCTTAGCAAGTGGACTCTGCAATTCATCTGTAATTGCAAGCATACCGCTTTTGCCCACACTTGTGGCAGTGATGCATGCAGAGGCTGTACAAGCAGACAACTGCCTTAATCATAGACTTCAAAAAAAACACAGAAGAGGTGTAATTTGATGTAGTACCCAAGGTGAAGAGTCATGCATCTGCACAAAGTGGTGTGGGTGTCCTGGAGAGATCTCCAAGTGCTCCTGCACTCTCCGAGCCAGTCCTCCACCCCTTGACATTGTGGGGGTGGGGTGGGAGGGGGGGGGGGACATTTGGACCCCACAATGTCACATAAACCTAATCCACACACACATACACACACACACTTGAAACACTTCTCCAGGGATGCAGGAGGCGTCCTGGATAGATGCCTAGATCACCTTAGCTGGTGTCCTTCGATGCAGAGGAGTGGCAACTTTGAGCCCCTCCCAAATGTCCAAGCTCCTCACCCCATCTCTAAGGTGGAGCCCAGACACTCTGCAAAGGAAACTAACTTGTGTCTCTTGTATCCACTATCTCATTCTTTCAGTCATTACCCAAAACATGTAACCGTAGTTCAGAGTAGGAACGTAGATCGACTGGTAAATCTATAACTTTGCCTTCCGTCTCAGGTCTCTCTTTGCTGTGATAGAACGGTAAAGCGTCTACATAACTGCCAATGCTGCACTGATCCACCTGTCCATCACTCGCTCCCATCTTCCCTCACCTGTGAAAAGACTCTGGGATACATAAACTCTTCCACTTTAAGTAATAATTTCAAATCACAAAGTCCACGCTTTTCCAGTTGGAAACAATGACCTCAGACTGCTCATCCTCTTCCTGTTTGCTTCAAACTCAACCCTTCAAAGTGCATGCTTTGCTTTTTGCAGATGATGTGGTCCTATTTGCTTCCTCAAGCTGTGACCAAAGACAAGATCCTGAGGTCACTGAACTGGACCCCCTCTGCCCCTTGGCTGTGCCTAGACATTCTGTTATGTCATTTTGAACAGAATCAGCGACAAAGGGCAGCTCCTATGAAATTCAACACCCACCGGGAGGTCTGACTTACTGTCGGCAATGTAAGTTTCGTTATAAATTCGTAGTACATTACCTAACATTAGATCCAGCACCATATGCTGCCAAAGCACCCCCCCACAGCACCCTGAGGGACACAGTCCTATGCCAAAGTTCACAAAACACAAGGAAACTGGTTGGGCAAACTCCCATGATCCCTTCAGTATCCTTGTGATGGTGAAAAGTTGGTCTAGTGTTCCATGACCAGGACAGAATCTGCAACAACAAAAGATTTCAAGAAATCAGCATGAATCTCATCCACCCTGGGTGCCTTACAACTGAAGCGTATTTTGAGTACTTCAATGATATCAGTCACCGTAATGAGTAAGTCCTTTTCTGAGTCATCCGAATCTACTTCCTCAATGGAAAGTGCATCAGTATTATTCAGGAAAGAATTCCTTCCACTATCTGACTACATCCCCATTTGAGTTTAACAGTGCTCTAATCCTTTTGAAAACAGCATGAGTAAAGCCCTGATTCCCACCTATAGTTTATCTGACAGTTCGGAATCTTTTGGAGACTAATTTTCCATGACCTCTTCAAACTCCTCCCACATCCAAGGTTTTGCTTCTACAACCGCTGCAGCCACACACTACTTGACTTTCCAGTACTTGTCAGCTGCTTCAGAAGTCCCACAATCTAACCAAGTTCAAAAGCTCTCATTCTTCAGCCTGACAGCTTCCTTTACGTACCTCTGGTGTCCACCACTGGATTCCAGTATTGGTACTGCAACAGGCAACAACAACCTTACAGCCACAGTTCTGACAGCTGCCTCAGCAATAAGGGCTGAACATGGCCTATTCAGACTCAATATCTCCAGCCTACCTGGAGATAGCAAAATTCTGCTGGATGGAAGATCTACTGGGCAAGGGCCTCCGCCAGACACTCCCGGCAAATCCTCATTATGCGTTTGGGTCTACCGAGTTTATCCAACAGTTTCCCCCACCATCTGCTTCAACTCACCATCAGGTGGTGATCAGTTGATAGCTTGGCTCCTCTATTCACCTGAGCGTTCAAGACATGCAGTTGCAGATCTGATGATATAATTACTAAATCAATCAGCACACTCCAGCCTAGAGTGCTGTGGTAGCAGGTGCACACGTGAACACCTTTTGTTCAAACCTGGGGTTCGTTATGAACAAACTGTGTTTAGCACAGATGTTCGATAACAGAGCACCCTGCAAGTTCAGATCAGACAGGCCATCGCACCTTTCAGAATTTCACTGTTGTTACCCATGTTTGGTTATACAGGGACCTCCAGGTAACTATAGACCCAGCAGAACAATGGAGTCCCCAAAAAGGCCCAGCACCCCATCCAAGGTCTCCAAGAAGGCCAGATACTCTTTTGTCAGAGCCTGTCCCCATAGGCAAGTCGAAGGGAGGTGACCCTCTCGTTCACCGGAGTGAACCCCAAATGTGCTGGCACTGAACCAGGGGGCTATATCAAGACCCACACCTACTGGGCACCTCTCACCAAGGGCAGCTCCAGAGAGGAATAGAGTCCAGTCCCTCTCCAGGAAGTTGGTCCCAAGCTGTGAACTGAGGTGAGCCCAACTATCTAGTCAGTACCTCTCTACCCCCCACACCAACTTGGGCTCCTTTCCCACCAGAAAGGTTATATTCCATGTACCTAAAGCCTGAATAGGCCACCAATGATGAGTCCGCCAAGGCCCGAGCCCAGACTGCCACCCAGTCTACACTGCATCCAATTGCCACAGCCCTTCCTGCAAGTGCTGGGCCCACAGGAAGTATATAATAGAGTTATATGCAAAATATGTATTCGTTTTGTGTAAAAAAAGGAGAAGGAAAACAGTGGTAAATTACTGCCTGTATAAAGCATATGTATACATCTATTTAATGATCTGCCACTGCTAGGCAGTAATATTCCCATGATCCTTAACATCTTCAGTTCTGGTGTATAGAAACTTGAACAGGCTCAGAAATCATCCTTCCATTTCTCATGAGGCAACAAGAGCCTCTGGCCGTAAGTTAATAAAATAAAGAAGTACACTGCTAGCTTTCTAATGAGATTCTGTTAGATTATCATTATAGAAACATTATAGTACATTGTCCTACAATGAAACAATATAGGACAAATACTGTACAGACATTTATTAAATCAAAGCCTATTAGAACCAAATCAATTTAGTGTTTGTTTTACATATTATGAATGCAATTTAGTTGAATGGAGAGGAATTTTGGGTCGACAGAAATGAAAAAGGCATTAAGAAAATAAAGGATGAAACATGACCAGTTAATGACCAGTTATTGAAACAGAAAATAATGACCAGTTATTGTGCAATGAACCAGTAAATGCTGGAAATGCTCAGTTCATTTAATCGACATTTATTTCCTCAAGTTTTTTTTTTTCCCAAAAACTAGCAAACAGTCATAGAACACCAAAAACTCCTTTGAATGCTCAATGAACTAGCCTCTCAGTCTAACCAAAAAATAAATCATGCCTATAACCATTAGATGACAGCACCAGGGAATTCCTCCATCTATATAATTCCTAACAGTAAGGGTGGAGGTTGCATTGACATATAGGCTACACTTCCTGTAAGAATGATTTCTGTCAGGAAGGTAAACAGAGTAACATGACACAGGAATAGGGAGGGAATATACAGTAAACATCATTATGCATGGACAGCTTAACATGGCTGGTACAACCAGACAGACCATGTGGGCTGACCCTCAATGCATTGTAGCCTAGGATGCAAACCCCTATATCACTCATTCAGTTAAAAGCCTGATGTCACATAATTAAACGCTGTTTTGTCCATAGATCAATAAGAACCTGTTCATTAAAAGACCCCTCAGGCTTTTTCCAGAAGTTCTGGCAAAGGTTCTGAAATAGCTGTAAAACGGTTGCTGCTTTTTTACACTGGAGGGAGGCCTACAGGGAATTAAATCAGGCTTGTATATTTCTGAAGAACTTGCATGACTTATAGACACCGCTGACTGAGTATATTTACATCCAATATTTAAATGTTCTTAAAGACAGAATGAATGTGCAGCAAGTAATTACATATATTTAAGCATAGTGAGAATGTGTTTTTCATTTTACAGTGACGGCACCCTTCAGCGGTGTTGACAGGAAAAGCAATCAGTAGCTGCAAATGAGGTTTTTGATTATTTCGGATAAATACAATTAAATTGTTGCTGTCCCTCAAACAGGTGTTTATACAATATATTTTTAATATTTAAAAGTAATGAATAATATGTGGTTTTCCTGAGACATTTTGTGTCTGTTAATATGATTATTGAAAAAATACTGGTGCAGGATTACACATCCAACCATCTTTCAGTCCAAGACATATCCAGCATATGGTCTCTGTGGATTTAAGATTATTCCCAAAAATATTACAAGACCAGGTTAAAATTACGCAACTTTCTGGACATCTGACAGGTCTTCTTTAATATGAACCACCCAGATTACCAAAGTATCTTACACTATCAGGCTGTGGTTCTTTTGCTAAGTCTTAAATTCCCATTGCTTCATTATAAGGAAGGCACTTACACAGACTGGATGAGAGTGCTGTCTTTTTGCAAAATCATTCAACTTGAGTTATAAGAAAAGTTCACAGCTATAGCACTTTTTAAAACAGATTTTGTTATTCTGCACTCAGTTGAATTGTACTGTAGCTTTCCCCTAACCACATTAGTACAGATTTATTTACAAAACCTAAAAACACTCATGATGTAATGCTGAATCAATACAATTTCAGACTTGTCCATATATATAAAGACCAAAGGTATGCAAGCAAGAGATTTAGCAAGCCAGTCATAGTTAACCTTATCTCTTGACGTGGACCACTGTTTCAAAGTTTGCTTTAATAAATTCTGATTCCCAGCTGTAAATCTCAAAACACCATAAAACTAGCTTGCACACACCCTAAACAGGGTCCCCCTGCAATGAGATACTTCTGTCTGGGGGTCTCAGGGGTCTCCAAAACATTACCAGCTGTGATTATGAGGTACAGAGCAGACAATTTAATTGTGCATTGCGTAACACAGTTTTGTATGAGGACAAAAATGGGGTGTGAGTCTAATTAATGTGTTCAGTCTGAGAAGGTCAAGATGTAGCGCATCCTCTATTCTAAACCAGTCTCTATAGATGTCTCCCTTTTTCTGAAGAGTTAAGTGCACAAGGTGTCCAGTTAATGAAGGAGGCCCTCTGGGCAAAGTATTATGATAATCACACCAATCCAGTCAAGACACGCTGGAGCTTAAAATTCCCATTGTAGCCAACTAATGGTTAACAGAAAAAAAAAATCTGCAGGAAAACAATATTTTGTTCATGTGTATTTAAATAGTTCATATATCATGCAGTGTACAGCATGAGATACAAGTGAATTTAAAGTAATATAACCAGCCTCATTAAAGCACAAAATCAGAGAAGGCCAGTGGAGATTTTATTAGATGGGCACCTACTGTACATTCCCCAAAGGAAAATAATTGATACATCTAGAACGGTTCCTGACCCTATACCCTTCATTTCTTATATACGTCTGGAGTACAGGTACACCATGCCTACTAAGACTTGTTAATAAAATAGAACCGGAGAAATGTATTAGTACAGTTTCAGCACAGAAATTTACTTTAAAAATCTCATACCTTCTGCTTCCATAAATTTTGTACCCTATCACAGGGCCATTACACTATATGGCAAGAGAAACTTTTAGATTTGGTTTATTATAGTACGAATCAAAATTTAGTTTTTTCAGCTGAGGTTGTGTTTTTGCTCAAATGTTTTAGTGGTTAATTATTCAGACATCCAACTCATAGCAGAAGCGAAACAGCCAAAGAAAAATGCATTAGCCTGTTTGAACGGTCACAATAAATAATAAATAAATAAATATGTGGCAGTGGGAAAAAAATGGAAATTTCAGTTAATTAGAAAGACTTTTTATATATGGTTTGATTTTAATTTGAATCTAATTTCTAATAAACAGTGCTCCATGTAAGGTTGCACTGATTCCAGGCTTTGGGCAATAAATCATTTGCAGAATGAGAATCCCATGGGGAAAGCAGTTATTATTGACATTGTGTGGATTAGACAACGTCCAACTATGTACTCTGTGAGTGAACAACCAGTAAATAACATTTTAATGTAACTTGATTTTGACAGTTTGGCTTGGTATAGATAGATAGATAGATAGATAGATAGATAGATAGATAGATAGATAGATAGATAGATAGATAGATAGATAGATAGATGAATTGTGTGTCATTAATATAATCAAATAATATTTGATTATCCATTTTCATTTGGCTAATATATTCATGAAAAAGAAGGATTAGGTCATTCCATTGTTGGCTACTGTTAAAATGTGTGTGCAGGCAAGCACAGTTCTGAGTGTCTATATTCAAAATAATGAATACTCCAGTGAGACACGGCAATTCTATTTCTTAAATCTATTGACATAATTTTTTTACCTGACCTAAAAATAGTTTCATTAGGTCAACATTATTTTGTTAGACTTTTACATATTGCATATTATACAATCCCAAACTGTGCATCTTCGCATACTATGTTTGAAAAGAACAACTGCCTGCCAAGATATTATGCAAATTTGCTAAGACATTTTGTTATGTAAATGAACAGAGTTTAAAATATTTAATAGTACTGCTTAATTAATCAGAATTTGCTGTTCGACAAAACTGTGCTTAAGTACTAATTCTAACTACCAGGTGTGGATTTAATAAACTCTATGCCCTACAGCTATACCCACAATAGTACTAGCCCAATTCCATGTATGAGATTAACTGTGCCTCCTGGTGGATTCATACAGCAGTGACATTTCACACACATCATTAAAAACTAGTAATGTGAATCAGGAGGCATCACAGCACACTACACGCCTTTCGCATCTCTAACATTATAATTACTAGCAAGGTCAATCTGAGTTTCACACCACAAAAATAAGATTAAAAATGTCAATTTCAGCATCAAACTTCCCAATCGTCATATTATTTATCTGTCTTTTTCTTGCTGATGTGTAACTTCTGATCCATTGCAAACAAATCTTTCATTTCTGAAATGCCCTTAGATATTAGTAGGCAGGATGAGTTTTCTGAACCTGGCCAGGGAACCAGTCTGGTTGTAACCATAAACAAACTTAAAAACCAGAACTTCCACGGGGTAATGTGGGTCAAAATGGTACATTTCACTTATACCAGCTGTTGAAGCATGATCATTGTTCTCTCACAGCATGCAACTGCAAGTTTACGAATGCCATTTTCTTTGGAACTGGAAGCTGGTGTTGGATTGGAAATGGATCCTGTGGACCAGATAGCTCACAAATTATGTATGAGGGCAACAACAAGCAGGTAGGCAGCATTTTCAAACATCTTTGTTGCGGCAGAATCAAACGCGCAACTTCACTACGCACGATCGAAGGTGTTTCGCGAAGAGCTGCCCTCCACAATTTTCAGTTGAATTGAGTCAGGGGGATTTTGCTTGGAAACGTTGTCTAAAGCAGTGGCATCAGAAACCATGGGCAGATGCAGCACATGCGCAGGAATTGGCAGGGTACCAAACGTGATGCCCATAAAATGCCTGGGTGGAGTGTTTTACAGTTCTGTATAGCGAATGCGGAGCGCAGTTGAACAGCGATTGTATTGACCACAAGGACTATTTTTTTCTCTGCCCTGGTAAATATCTATCCACCCCTCATCCAACCACTTATCCCGGGTCTCAGGTAGGCCTGAACCCTACTTCAGGCAGTACAACACCCTGGCAGGAGTTTCCAGCCCATGACGAGGAACATGCGCACACAAGAACGTGGTGACATACAGTATGTATAGAGAAACACACAGAGTACGGTTGGGATTTGAACCTCCAACCTTAATGTGAATAGAATACATGCTGTGTGACTGCTAGTCAGAGCTTGAGACTCGTAATGGGCTCATATCTTATCCTGGGTGGCTCAGGGGTTTACAGGATGTGCTCCAAGCTCACGGCTAACATGTACTAAGTAAGTTGTCTGATATCATTATCTACTCATTTTACATTATTTAAAAAATAGACAAACATTTGCTAACATTTTACGTTTTATTTATTTATCACCATGACATTTATGTATATGCGTTCCATATGTTCCCATGTTCCCATCAGCTGGGTAACACTGGGGGCTAGCTGGGTTAATCCTGACAGGAAAGTCACCGGTTTGAGACCAACCTCAGCTGAACCGTCACATGTCTGTGGGTCCTTGGGCAAGACCTCTAACCCCCAACTCCCCGGGTGCCGTGAG
Source organism: Mormyrus hasselquistii (assembly GCA_026779605.1). Classification (NCBI taxonomy): domain Eukaryota; kingdom Metazoa; phylum Chordata; class Actinopteri; order Osteoglossiformes; family Mormyridae; genus Mormyrus; species Mormyrus hasselquistii. The sequence goes on along the minus strand of JAODKE010000138.1, from coordinate 11,215,160 downwards.
GCGGCTGCCCTTCATTGTGACCCCCAAAGTTGCTCTTACCTACATGTGTGCTCCATGGAAAGCAGGTTGTGGTAAAGCAAAAAAAGAATTTCCCCATGAAGATTGATGAAGTGTCACTATTCCGTTCCGCCAGGCAAATGACAATGGGGTCACATTTTTGTCTATGAGGGTAGGTGAACTTTCAGCAATTGTACTGTTAGTGAATACACAAATTTCCGCCATGAGAAAGGTGTTGTAAAAATAGGTATAATAGATATCTATTAGCAAGACAACAAATGTGGGATCAGTAAAGTGTTGACTTTTTTGTTAAAGCCAGAAAAGCAAAATTTTATATATAGCTGTGCTATTTCAGTCTACATATAGAGAATAACATTTTTAAAAATGAACGTGTAAGAAATATAGTGTCATTTTGATATGACGTTTCCTGTTTCTCTTATTCTGCAGTTTTCAAAAATGAATCTCAAGCAGAGATATTAAACTTCACACTTACTTGAACAATCGGCTGAAGATGATCATTTGTTCAGTGGAAAGTGCAGAGTGAAACAACACTGGCTGGTGGTTACTCTCTGTTTTATGGTTTACACTTACGGCCCCAATTGACAAGTTACTATTCAATTAGTAGTTTATCGCTTTGCTTAACTATTAATGGAGAGAAGTGATATCGTAAACTTTTGTAAGGAGCTTTCAGGATCCCCTACTAACATGGTACTTTATACTACACTGACGGATATGGCATAGTTAAAAAAAAAAAAAAATCACACAAGACTTTTTTTCTTTTTTTTTTGTGAATCTATGCTGAAGCATTTCTGAGGTCTATATCTATACTGGCAGTTTCGAAATAGGGTATCCATGTTACATAGACTTCAAAAGGTAATCATAAAAGTTAAATTACATTTGGACTGACAGTAAAAGAAGTGCTTAAAGCGGACGGAATTAAATAAATCTATTTGGTGAAGAAAGAACTCTGCACTCAGAGGATCCTCCAAGGAGGTGAAAGTTGAATAAATTCTACTGTAAGCTTCATTTACACATCAGAATGAAGGAAAATTGTTTGAAACAAATTCCAGTGAATAGAAAAGAGAGCTGGGAAGTCAGGTGACAGAAAGGTGATATCAAGGACTGCGGCAGACGCTACTAAAGACATGCCTGGGTGTATTACAAAGTAGGCTACCATACAAAAGATTCATATGGCAAAATGTTATTCTTTTTTCCATGTGCCATTGAAAAGAACTAAACAAAAAAAACCAAAACAACACTGTAAATGTATTAGCATTTATTTTTCAGCCGGCAAAGTGTTTTCTCATGTGGCATAAATCTAAGTTGGCCAATCAAAGAGGCTGGAAATCGGTGCAAGATGCATCACATTTTCACCTATTTATGCTTTTGATTACATATAATAATTTTCTACGCAGTATATAAATTGCTGACTGTCCGCACTAAAACCCAATACTGAATAAGCCGTTCACGATACGCGGGATCTCCCCAGTCCCATTCACTGCTAGCTGGATGAAACTTTTGGATGAAGTTGCCGTGGTGCCCAGTGTCATGTGTGTGTATTAGAGACACCGGACGTGATCAGCAAGGCTATATGTAGCACATGGTAGGAATCTTGGAGTCGATTTAGTGTTCATTTCTTAGAATCGATATGTCGGCTCTTCATTACCGCAGATGAGAAAGAGAAATGAGGCGCCATTAGTGGCGGCTAAAATCTCGCCTTGAAGTCATAATCAATGTCATTAAAAGAAATGACTTTCAGGCAGTTAAGCTACATTGACTAAGTGAACTGACTGAAAATCAGACCCTTGCAAAAATTTAAATGACAAACGATTACACCACTAATATTAGATGTACTTTTTCGAGGATCCGAGATAAATGCTTGGAATTTACAACTTGTTTATTTTAAAGGTGAAAGAAAAACAAAAACTTAATTGCTCATGTCAGAAGTCAACAATTGAACTATTAAGTCTGTATTTATCAGTTTATTTCTCAAAGTAATAAAGCTACTGCGTTACTAGTTTTGAGAACATTTATTTCTTTTTGTGCGTTCCTATATTTTCATTTAAGCCCAAACCCCTGCTTTTTTGATAATGATATCATATAGCAGACCTGTTAATGGATGAAATTCCCTTATAAGTTGACATATTGTGATTCACTTCCATATCTCTCATTATTGTAATGCATTGTGCCTGCGTGTAGTTCTACAATAGTAGTACTTTCTTTGTAATTCTATCATATTAATATGCCGTGTATATATGTTCTTTGTACAGAATAATGTGACATTCGTAGTTGAATCCTTTTACCTTCTTTTTACGAGGTACCTGATTTCAGAGCCAGTGTAGCGCTCAACTGGATTCTCCCATTAGGAACCTTCTTTTTTTCCTTTTTCCATCAGTCTACATTTTAATTTCATTTCAATTTATCAATTTCTGCTAGTATCGTAGGTTTTTTCTTTTTACTGCATGTGGTCTCTTTTCTGGGCAGCATATCAAAGAGCTTTAAAATGTCAGCTTGCAACGATGTCCTACATCTGTAAAGTAAGAAAGCAATTTTACAAAGTACAAACCGGCAATCATGATGACCATGGAAATCTGCTAGACTCCAACATACTTTTAATGCGGCAATCTAAGGTAATGTAATTCATATAAATACACATGATACACAAAAAGAAAATACTTTCTCAACCAACCATCAAATAATAGAATAGTGAAACTTGATTTGCGCCAGTGGGGAAATAAGTGTGTTTGCCTATTCCAGCTTCTGCTCCATGAGGCACAGGGAGCACATCCAGATTTTGCAGTTTGATGTGACCCTGAGTCACCAAGAGAGGGGCTTGCGTTTCTCATCTTTAACCAATCCACATCTTCATTGTATCACTTCACCACATTACAGTAATTAAAACCAGGTGCACAGATTTATAAAGTGTTTCTTGTGTATGTCTTTTGTTAAGTTACATGTAAATAGACAAAATATAAGAATATGCTTACCTACAAAGGCTGTAGGAAGCAATGCAAGTATGTGTCTTTATTTCATGATGATGATAATAATAATAGTAATAATAATAATAATAACAAACAAGGCCTGAACCAACAACCTTACAATCAGACGTACAGAAGCTTAGCCCACTAAACATCATACCGCTGCTGGTGGGAGTTTGAAAATGAGATAAAAAGGGACCATTGTGGTGATGTCATACGATGAAGACTGATGGTTAAAGAAATGAACCGCAAGCCACCGCGTTGGCCCACATCGAACTTGGGAAAACCAGGATGTCTGACACAGGTACATATATAGGTGAGAGCAAGTTTGGAGGTCACAGCATAGGATCAGCCAGCTTTCAGTCATGGAATTTGAACCAGCAACCATCTGATCAGAGTCCCAACACAAAGAGCCACACACCTTCCAGAAGCAGAACTGCCAGCAGAGGTGGGGTTTGAACCCATACCTACAAAGAAACTCAAACCTTAAATTAACGACTTAGACTACACAGCCACACTAGTACAGGGTCCAACTGAATCTGGGTTCTGTCATGACATCAGCCATGCTGAACACACTGCATTCATGTACAGTCCATGTTTTAAGGTAAAGCAGGTGTAACATGTCCTATTCTTCAATGAACACCTATTTCCCGCAGTGGATCTGTATAACCTTTTGCAGACAGGAGGCGATTTGCTACCAGAAATGACCCTAACACCACTCATTAGCAGCAGGGAGGGAGATTCTAAATATAGTCAATAAATGGTTCAATGTGTAATGCCTATAGAGAACTCATTTACAGAGGAGCTGATTATGTTGTAAAGGCCGACCATATTGAGCAGGACAATAGACAAAAGAGATTCTCAAACACCAATATAAAAGTTATTGAGGCTTTCATTATGCTATAGTATCAATGCAATCTAACCTGTGTGCTACGGCAATACAGCTGCCTCACCAGTTCACTACGCAAGTATTTTTACTATTACTATTATTGTTATATGGTGATTGGCTCTTGCACAGACAAAGACACATACATCAGATAACTGACATCTTATACAAACTGGTAATAGTGCACATGAAATATTGAATTTATTCTTAAGAATACATTAAACAGCGTTTTATGACATTGTCGGTTCTTATGATACGGGTTGATAAGTATCTTGCTGGCATCTTTATTTGTAATTTTAATTTTACAACTGTACTGCCTACAGTTCTAGCCGCCCCCGCCCCCCCCCCCCCACCCAACCCAAACACAACAACCAAAAAAAAAAAAACACACAA
>JAODKE010000138.1:11156972-11174643 GCA_026779605.1 Mormyrus hasselquistii | reverse complement strand
CCCCCATTTGATTGCATTAAGAACATTCATTTACTTTGGTAAAGTAAGCTACTCAACCAGCCAGACATCTGTGCTGACACTGTTCTGTGCACCTTCTTCATTTCCAACATCTGCTGCCCGCGTAGGAAAACATATACAACACTAATGACAGCACAGGAAAATCACGACGCAGGCAAGACTCGGCTTCAAACAGAGAGGCGCAAAAAGAATGGACGGCCCCGTGACAATTTGGAGAAATTTCATTAAAAGCAACAAGGCAGGGCGACGCCAGCTCAGGAAAACCAGAAGAACAAGAGCTGACAGCCTGCAAGAAAATGAGAAGGGGAAAGTGCAGGGATGTGCCAAAGGAGAAAAGAGGGGCCCTCCTGAAGTCATCTGAAGCTCTGAAGCTGAGAGGGAAATCCTAAGTAAGTAAGGTATGCAAAATTAGTGAGCTCCCCTGTGTGGAAAATAAAATAAAAGCGCAGAAGAAGCAAGACAGGCAACACCACAAGGTCACAGAAGGCCTGTTTAGTAGGGGTTGAAATGAGACAAGTATGTCTTATATAAGAGTTATGAACAAAGCGCAAGAGAAATGAGTGAGTCACCTACTGTAGCTTCAGCCCACCCTAGAAGTGCAATGACTCCTCCGGTCCTAACGCTGTCACCGCAACCCCAAACGAACACAATCTCAGTAACACCTGAGAAGTGATGATGAGATATCGCCATCGAGGACTTTTGTAACAGGATACAAGTAGCCGTCACTATCAGGGCAAGACTCACTTCGGACAGGACATCAAACAGAAGCATGTCCGCGGACATGAACGCGTGGGATCGGAATTTCAGGTAGCTGTGGATTTCCAAAGACAGGGACAAGAACAAAGGCAAAGGACAGGAAATTCATGTGAAAAGCAAAGGAGAAACAGGAGGCAAAATGGGTTTCAGATGTTGGGAAGGACTTTGGCAGAGTTCAGGACCAGGGAACAGGGGCGGGTGTCTCATTCATACCATCAGTAATAGTGTACGGTCTCCTCACCGGCCTCCCCCGCAATCAGGCCAAGGTAAGAACAAGCAGGAACATGAGAAGCTACAGACCACAGCAAAACGGAGGAGAACCATGGGATGGATTGGACTTTTAAATGCGTTTTTTTTTTTTTTTACTATTAACAAGGAATTTGAAACTGTGCTTCTGTTTGTGACAATTACAAATTGTGACAGAATTGTGACAAAACTGTGTAAAATACATAATCACAAATAACACCCTGTCTGAGGAATCCGGATTGAGACAAGGTTGCATCATAATCTATTTTTGTCCTTTTCACTGTAGCCAGGATCATAACTTCATTAGTCAGACCCATCCAGAGTCATCTAATGAATTCATTCCAAACAGGAAAAAAATGATTAATTGTTGACAGCCTTGCTGACCTATCTGCTAACTGCTATAGCCAAAACAAACTGACAGGATTTATATTTCTGACTGATACGATGATCTAAACACTAACACTGCTAGAGCCCTGCACTAGCACTGATGCAGTGGAAACTGGCAAACTCACAAACCTGGGCAGCTTCATCTGCAAAGACAGCAGGGTATAAAACATTTAAGGTAGAGCTAGGAACACCCCAATCTCAACCACCACCACCCCCCCATAGGTGTCAACATGCAGAGCATGAAACATCTTCTGCCTACAAAACAGAAAAAACATACACATCAGCGGAATATTTAGCCATCAACGGTAAAACAGTGACATCAACATAAATTGCACATTACAGACTGAAGGGCGACATATGTGGAATAAAGGATATGTCATTATGCTGTTTTGGCTGTTTAACACCAGACAACATACAAATAAACAAATAAATAAATAGGAATATGGATGGATGGATAGATGGAGGAGGTAAAAGCAATAGATTCAATGGCACAGATTTGAAGTACCACTACTAAGTAAGATGTATCTTTCTTGGAAGGAAGCACAACAAGGAAGTATTACAAAAAAATCACTATAGCATTAGGTCCCTTCTGGAAGGTAAAAGATAAAGTTGACATACATTGAAGGTAGGACTGGTGTGTAACTGACATATGTCTTGGGAGGGCGAGACAGGTGCCTGCAACTTAGCATTGGTATTCATCTTACCTGTTTGGTGGTTGTGGGCACCAAAATGGCTAATTGGGTAGCACTGCTGCTTTGCGATTCTGGGGTTGTGGGATGGATTTCTGCCCAGACTGTGCAAGGATTTTCTCCAGTTCCCCCAAAAAAGCCCATTAACATGTTTTATGTGAACTAGTAGCTCTAAATTTCCCTTAGTTCGTAATTATGTTAGTCCCCTGTGATGGACTGGCATCATGTTCAGGGTGTATATTGCCTGGTGCCCCTGTGCTTTCTGAGACGGGCTCCAGGCTCACTGCGACCCCACACTAGTTAGCTGGATGGATGTACAGACATTGTGTCTATTAATATATGAGTTACTTTTCCTGTTTCGGAAAGCTCCCTCTGGTGGCTGAGGAGGGTGACAAAAACTTAGGTGATAAGAAGCTCAAATGAGGAGCTAAAACAGAGACTGAAAATCTTAGGAAAAGCAAAGACTACGTGTATTTAGGAAAATCAGACAAAGACTATGTGTATTCCAAGACATGCGGCAATTACGCCAATTGCAGATAAACAGTAGTGCAGGAGTGTGAAGAGATTTCTTTTTTATTCATCTTACAACAAAAACTATTGTACTGAAATACCTTGTAAGATAGATGTTAAGCCCATATGTCAGCTCTAGTCTACAGATATGATTTGCTCGAGCTACTAAATGAATGCAAAGTTGAAGATCACATAGACAAAATACTATGCAAATGTCATCATACATCTAATTGATATGAAACAATCTAAATTTATGGATCTTTTACATTTCCTTTCACAGCAATCTCTGATTTAAAATGATAGCCCTTCTTGCTGGAAAACTATGGCAAAGTCCTCTGAGTATTTTCCACACAATCGAGCTCTGTATGGTTAAATGACAGGCAGATGTCAAGTTACTGACCTCGAGTTGGCTTTTTCTAACAAATTTGTTCTTAAACCCCATGTACGCACTTTTTTTACGTTTTTTTTTTTTTTTTTTTTGATTCTGACACCAATGGTTTCTTATCTGAATTCGTTCCTAGCTAATAATAGAATCATGAACATTTAAGACCATTTGTACACATATTGAGTAATGATGTTCAAAATAACCGGTTATAGCAGTGTTGTTTATTCTACAGTTCATAAAATGATAGTATTGGAATAACTTATAAAAGTAAAATATAAAAAATAATTTAAAATTATTTTCATGGTAATAACCGCGATCATACGTATTATAAATAGGTCTGTTTCTGCGCATTGCCCTAGCTATCAAAACGGCATTTCTGTTACTTCTTGAAGAGCTTGCCAATCGTGCTCTGAGAAGGGAACGCATGTTTGAAGATCATTTAGATTTATTTGGCACACAGCGTTCACAGAATTAGTGATATCTTTCCATGTCAGCTTTCTTGGGGGCTTTATATCCACTGGTTACGCTACTAAATAGCATGTGTCTATTTGCATTTAACTCTTGTACAGTACAATCCAGTTATAACAGACTTCTAGGGACCTGGCAAAACAGTCCGTTATATCCAACGTCAGTTATATCCAGAGTTGCTGTATGCCCAGAACACAACTACAGGACACAATTTACTCATGCCACACCAGAGCAGATCGACACACTTGTGGTATGGATTATTATATTGTATATGTAGTAATCCAACTTTACCTGACCAGAAGCGTGACAATTAATAATCCCGACTACTTAACTGCGCTGGATATCTCCGGCATGTCCGTTATAACCGATCAAAATTACAGTTAAAAGCGGCCATGGGGACCAAATTGTTTGTCCGTTATAAGCGAAATTCCGTTATATGCCAGTCCGATATATCCGATGCATTTTCTGCATGTTATTAAAGGTGCACGGCCGGTACCAGCAGACCTCGTCTGTTATAGGCGATATTAAGTTATAAGCGAGTCCACTATATCGGGATTTTACTGTATTAATACTTCTACTTCAGCATTACTGAAGTTTTTTTTTTCCTCTTAGTGGAGGAACAATTTCGTAGGAACAAATTCAAGAGAATTCTTAAATATTGGTCAAATATTGGTGAATGCCCAATGTGCTGCATGGAACATTTGAAAGAGCAGTCATTAAAAAGATTGTACCTCAAAATTATGAACAGATGTTGTGCAGCAAGAGAGCTCATACCACCTTAATAATACCGGTGATATATACAGATGCATCATACTGACAGATGGTAAAGTGTTTTAATTTCACTAGCCCTCTTCAAATATCAAGCTGCAGCAACCTCACAGACTTATATTGTGTTTGTACAGGGTGAGTTCAAAGGCTGCGAGGCACATATGCACAGCCACAGGTACATACAGCCACACACATCAGGACGCCAAAGCAAACATACAGAAACCTTTTATTAAATCACATTTGTTAAGTCACGAGTTTCTACTGAATGTTGGCATAAAAATGTGTTTCTTCATGGATCCTCATATAACAAGAGCAAGATTAGGCATGGTTCAAAATGGTCATGCCTGTTCAGCAAGGAATTACTTTTCAAGAGCTAAGCTTGAGGTACGTGTCTTAAAGAAACAGACATTAAGAACATAATAAATATTAAATACATGAGTCCAGTCTTGGTGATTCGGATATTGATAAATAATGCAATATTAACAAGTGCTGACTACACTACTAGCAATGTTCTCCCAAAGCTATGCTCCACATTAAAACTCTGAAGGGTTTTTTTTTCTTTGATCAGACCCACATATCTTGCCAACTGTTTTCCATTTTTGAATGCCTGTGCTTGACTCAGCCATTACAACTGGCCCTGTCTGTGCCCCTAGAGTTTCGTATACTCCGACCCCCCCCACCCCCCGAGTTTCCTTAGCTCCAGGCTAAAGATATTTAGCACTTCTAACCTTTCCTCTTGTGTCAAAACTCTACGGCTCACTCCATTCCAGGCAGGGTGAAGCAAGATCTTACTGCATTACATAACTTTCCCATCACTTCCTTTGATTCCACTACAACACACAGCTCCAGCATTTTTCTGTAACCTGTTTCACTGCCAGAATTTAATCCCACCTATTCTTGTGGAATGTCATGCGCCAAATGTGTGTGAATTATGCTACAATAATACCCACTATAACATCAGGTTTTGTTTCACCTGCCAATAAAACCAATTTTTAAAGTATTTCAGTCATTTAATTAGATAAGAAAGAGAAGTGGCCCGTAAACAGCAACCTGAGGAACACACTTAGACACCGTACCTTTTAAGGCGTCGTCTCACTCGAGAGCCATGTCAACACACCGGCTTCCTTCCATTCTGTAAGAAATTATCAATTTTTTGGGGGGAATCTAGATCCCTTCATATCATGAGCAGTCTAGTCAAGTAAAACTTAAATTAGCTTTTTCTAAAATAGTGCTTAATATTTGATTTATTATACTACTGTAAGGGACAATACATTGACAACTACTCTTGTTACTTATATAGTCCGTTCATAGCTTAACAGTTAACAGAAATAAAGGTAATTAGTAAAATTAGCAGGGCTGCTAATATCCCTTTTTTGACTGCCGTGCAATTATGACTTTGCCTGGCAACCTATGAAATACTCAAATAACAATTCAACCAGGCCCCTGAGATTTGTTTGTTTTAAGACTAGCTAATGACTAGTTTATTCACATAAACTAACATCAAATAGTGTACAGGTGGATACTTAAATAACTGTGTAATTCTGCATGTTTCATCTACATTATATACATGTGCAAAATAATTATTCAATGCACATTCTATTGCCCTGTCAGGAATAGCTTCATCCAGCATCTAATCCAGGGGTCTCCAACTCCAGCCCTAGAGAGCTCCAGCCCTACACAGCTTAGTTCTCTCTCTGTTCCACCACACCTGATTTGACTGAAGAAATACATGGTAATTAGCCAAAAATTAAATGAGAGGAAACCCAACAGTGTGCAGGACTGGAGTCCCCCTGATCTAATCTGAGAAATAAAAATATATCACCATTAGGCTAGATTCAAGTGACATCTACCTTGTCAACAAACTTAGTAGGCAACTCGATCAGGCTAAATGACACTCGCCTAACCTAAGATTCTTAGTACTGTACTGTGGGTTAGATGTTTGGTTTTTTAGTAGTACTGACCCAATGCATCGCAGCCTACAGTGTAGCATATAGGCTTGTTTGAACTTTGCAGTCGACTGCATTATTATTTTATCAGCAATGAATTGTAAACTTTCAGTCCACGCCACTGATAATACTAACATTTACACCGTATCTATTGGTTAGGCATGTACAGTACAGTACTTACAGGCCTATTTGCTTGTTTACAAAATTATTCCGAATGAAGATGGAAAAAAGCTGAAGTACCAGCATATATATTTGTTCTTAAACACAATATCACTCATTACTGTAATATATCAATTTTCCATATTTTTTAAATTACTTTGATTGCAGACTTGAATTATATTCTTGTGTAAAATGTCAATATTGCCTGTGGGATAATTCATCAGTTGCAGAGTAAAACAATTGACGAAACAACTGAAGAAATGAATCTTGTTACACTAATTGATTGTCTATTGTGGGTTTCTTGTAATATATTTTATTTTTATTTATTTTAAAATATTTTTTTATCTAGTTTTCTGTTATTTGACCTTAGAACTGCAACTGCAGGACCCAAAGAAAGGGTTAAGGGATCATTAAACCAGAGCTATAAATGACAATTTTAGTACACCTAATAAGTTAAGGTAATGTCAATTGCTGTGCATGAATTTCAAATGCGGGGGTGGCATGGTGATGCAGTGGTTAGTATTGTTGCCTCAGACCTCTAGGACCAGGGTTCATGTCTCTGCCAGGATTCCGGTTTGTGTGTTCTCCCCATGGCATTATGGGTTTCCCCTGGCACTCCTGGCCCCCAAAGTCCAAAAACAGTTACTAACTTGCAGGAGTGAGTGTGTCCTGTGATGGGTCGGTGCCCCACCGTGGGCTGTTCCCTGACTTGCACCTGTAGCCTAGGACAAGTGGTTACTGGAAATGGATGGAAATTCAAGCGTCATATTTGACTACAGTATTCTCATATTCATGACAATGACCAAATCCAGGCATAGTAGGCTACTGCTGTGCTTTCTTTTTCAAAATAAAAGGGTTTCTTTGCATTTTAATTAAGTTTACAATGTAAACGAAAACGTCCATGTTCCACTTTTTGCTTGTTGCCAATATCATTGTGGGTATAACGCCCTTTCCTTGCTTGATGAATTAATTACACTCCTTGCATGGCTGCACATTCTTTTGCGGGTTAAATGCAGTGGGCGTGACCACGCCGATGAGGGCAGAGCACACATAACTCAAACACACATAACTTTTTAAGCGCTTTTTTCACTTAAGCTCCTGAATTGATAATAGACCTCACACAGTATGGGTCATTCTCACAAACTCATCACCGTGTCACGTCCATATTCAGTCATTTTTAAAATAGCTTTGCTGACAGACAGGTTCATTGTCTAAAATGTCGATTTAGCCTCTCGGCTGGTCAGTCAGCAATGTAAAACAATCAATAATATAAAACAACTGTAGAAATGAAGGTACATCCTAAACTGCCGACGTTCCATGTTTTGCTTGTTGCCAAGATCATTTAGGGTGAGACTCCCTTTTTTTGTTTTATGACTTAATCACGCTTCTCGCACAGCCGCACTGATGAGGGGAGAATACGCCTAACTCAAAAGCATGCAACCTTTAAAGCGCGTTTGAAGCCCTATAATGCATACATGTATGAATTTACAATGCCTCGTTAGAAGAAACCACCTATTACCATAATTTCACCTGAAGTGATATATTTTTAATCTCATTACATAATACGTGATTGCACTCACCCTCCGAAATTGGCAGCCTATATAACAAACGTATGATTAAGCCCTTAAATGTGTTATTTTCCAACTTTACTGATTCAGCCTCAGTGAAGCTTACCTCTTCATATATAAAACCCATGGCCTGAAATGTATTTGTTATTTATACCTCAACCCTAACCTCCTTTCTGTCTAAGCTGTGCTCAGAAAAGGTATAAGTATTAATGCCGTATTCCCTCCAAATCTTGGCTTTCACCCCATGTCTATGTTATTCCTGTAACATCATAGTTGCCAGTCAACAGTGTGGCCTCAATATCTAAGAATATTTTTAACACACGTAGCCTTTAGATATAAGTAATAGCATTAGATCCAAGTAGAGGGTTGTTTGAGACTTTTTAGTTTACTTTAACAAACATGCCGTACTTTGATAACCCCCATAATCTTAGATGCATTAAGTTCACTGCTTGCATTTCCTACACTGATTCTCTCATGGTATCTCCATGCCTCTCATGCCACATCCACCTAGATAAACCCATGCAAAGTAATTAGATTACCCATGATGAGTTTTATTATTACTTAGAACCATCAGGCTGGCAATGACAGTTGTATTCACTGTAGTAACACAAGTGATCTGCTAAATTTATTCAGCGTCCATATTCCTAATCTCCTGATCTTCTTGTCCTTAGCTGCAGTGGGCAGGGATTGAGATCTCATACTCATATCTGTACTCGGAAAGAAAAATACAACAGGCAAGCTCAGAAGTTTAGGTATATTTAAATACCCATAGTGTAGGTATATCAGGCACTGGAGTTCCTTGAGAAACACATGACACATCATCTAGTCAGAAGCGTCACACTGGAGCCCAAAAGCCGTCGGTGAACTGGAAGAGGTATGTGGAAGTTGTATCATGAAGGAATCATTAAGGAATCATGAAGGAATGTTACTGAGTATATGTAGCACAGGGTTTTCTGTAATGTTTTATTGGATATTATGATATTTTAGTTATTTTTCTCTGCTTTATTTCTGCCTTGACCCCATGGCCATTTTAAATTTGATTTATTTTTCCATTAATAATGCCTTTTCATTAAATTCTTCCTATTAAATTAAGTCCCGCTGTTCTACATCTCTGCCCCGTCTTATGATAAACAACTCCTTCACAATGTTAAAGAACAAAAAAAAAATCTGCTTAATGCTTAATGACCCCCCCACAGAGCAGAGTATGCCTCCAGGCACCCTGAGGGCCGTCTGTCACCTCACACCTTGTTTAGCCTTAAAGTGGCTGGACAGTTCGAGCTGAAGAATGCACATGATTCCGTCCTTCTGCAGTGTCTTCTCTACTTCACTGGAGCCCATCACAGTTCTAAAATCTGTAGTAATCTAATCTCACTCATGGTTTACACAGCAACTTACGTATCCCATTGAAAAAAGCCCTCATCTCTGCAATATACAATTCTAATGAGTAGAACAAAAGTGGTATTATTAAATACTGTGCAAATTTCTCCAAGAAAAAAGGTGATTTATTTAGTATTTGCCTAATTTATATCTTACTCCCGGAGCAGAAATATATAAGACAACGTGGCTGTATAGAGTTTTACAGACACAATACTGGTTATAACAGGGAGCCGAATTAGGAAGTTCTTCAAATAACACATTATATGTAAAAAAAAAAACAATGTTTGGACTTCCTCTTCAAGTACAAGACTTTACTGACTTTAGTACAAACCACAATGAGTACAGTACAAAACCAGTGATCTCCTACAATAAAACAAAATGCACCAGAGTTGATGTATTAAACTATAGTCTTTAGAAATGTGAATGAAACTGGCTCCTCACTTTTAACACTAAAACGTCACATATTTCTTCAAAAATAAAAAAATAAATAAAACTACTGAAATCTTACATTTTTGTTTGATATATTAATTTTACAACAATGTACTGAATGAAAGCTTGTTCAATCCATGGTCTGTTCAATGTAGATATGTGCAAGGACTCATTATTATGGGAAACTCGTGAACTTTGGTTTTTAATCATCTGTGGTTAATTTAAGACTTAAGAAGATAATGAATTTTGTCCTGCTCTATGATGGACTAGCCTCATATTCCAGGGTGATCCCTGCACTGAGACCCGCGAGAGACTAGCATCATGTTCCAGGGTGACCTCTGTACTGGGCCCCGCGAAGGACTGGCATCATGTTCCAGGGTGATCCCTGCACTGGGCCTCGCGAGGGACTGGCATCATGTTCCAGGGTGATCCCTGCACTGGGCCTCGCAAGACACTGGCATCATGTTCCAGGGTGACCTCTGTACTGGGCCCCGCGAGAGACTGGCATCATGTTCTAGGGTGATCCCTGCACTGGGCCTCGCGAGAGACTGGCATCATGTTCCAGGGTGATCCCTGCACTGGGCCCCGTGAGAGACTGGCATCATGTTCCAGGGTGATCCCTGCACTGGGCCCCGCGAGGGACTGGCATCATGTTCCAGGGTGATCCCTGCACTGGGCCCCGTGAGAGACTGGCATCATGTTCCAGGGTGATCCCTGCACTGGGCCCCGCGAGGGACTGGCATCATGTTCCAGGGTGACCCCTGCATTGTGCCCTGTGAGGGACTGGTGTCATGTTCCAGGTTGACCCCTGCACTGTGCCCCGTGAGGGACTGGCATCATGTTCCAGTGTGACCCCTGCATTGTGCCCTGCATCCCAATGCAGCTGCAACATCGATAACAGAAATGGGGGCTGTAGAAGACACTTCTTCTTGTGCACAAAGTAAAGCTAAAAGTATCTGACAGATTTGCCTGGTGAAAATGAGGAAATCTTCGACTTTTCAGATAGACTGCACCAAAATTAATCATGTCAGACATTTGATCCCACTAACATGATAACTCAAAAAGTATTTGACAGATCCTGTTCAGCCTTTGCCAACATACTGTAAGGATGAAAATTTTTTAACAAATCACAGTAAAATTGAAGCAATACCACTTAGTGGCAGCAATGAGACACTTGACCTTGTGACCAGGGTAACTGTAGTTTATTTTGTTATTCAACATACTGTATTTGATATTTGAGGGATCTTATTGCCACTTCACTAAAACATTTACATGAATGAATATTTGCCCATGAAAATCCACATGTAATCGGCACATAATTGCTGCAGAAGTGCTATATAGCAACAGAGAGAAGAAGGGAGCAATAGCCTTCTTGTGAGTGATGAAAGTATGTATATGCCACAGATTGTCCATAGACATGACTGCTGCGTGTGTGTGTGTGTGTGTGTGTGTGTGTGTGTGTGTGTGTGTGTGTGTGTGTGTGTGTGTGTGTGTGTGTGTGTGCACCCTGCAATGCACTGGTGCTCCATTCTGGGTCACTCCCTACCTTGAACTTGTAACTGCCTGCATAGACTCTGACCCCCTTTGACTTTTGTAGGTTATGGAAAAAAATCAATGTTATCTATAGAAATTATTTTAGTTCATCGTTTCTTCTTCCCAGGCTTGGTTTTTCCGATGTGGATAGCTACAGTATGTCATCTGGTAGCATATGAAATATCTGAACCATTTTAATAAATGTATACACACAAGTACAGTACTACGCATTACTTGCAGTAAGCCCTGCGGTACTTAAATCCTGAAGTAATCAGCTGTGTAGAATCCTGCAGCACCTCATCACCCTTTCCTTAATTCCACAGATAGTTCCCATGCTCTGGAACTATCCTCCGACATTTCCTCTGTGTCTCCTGTGCCTAATAAGACATCCCAGTGATATGTTGCATTACAGGCCAGTATCTCTTACTTCATACCTTTTAATTACAGACTTTGCAAGACTGGGGCTAAAACACCTCTGTCCTCTAGTGAACGACAATCTAGCCTCCCTACACTCGGCTTACCAGACAGACACAGGGGAATGTGATGCTATCATTTACTAGGTCCTTAGTCCTTATTCCCAACTGGAAAGGTCTGGAAGTACTCTGTGGCCAGTTCTCCTTGATTTCTCCAGTGCCATCAGCACCATTCAGAGTCACTTACTGGGAGATAAGTTTGGAAAGATGATGTCCCTTTGGTCTCCTGGATCATCAATGATCTGACTCTCAGACTACAGAACTATGTGCCAGAGATTCTGTCAGCAACACAGGAACTCCACAAAGGAATTGTTATGCCCCCCCCCGTCCCTCTCAAACTGTACAGATCCGATTGCAAACACAACTCAGAGAACCGTCATCTGCAGAGATTTTCGGACAACTCCTCCATAGTGTGTTGCATCCATAGGGGGATGAGATGGAGTGAGAGAACTTAATATAAGGGAGGGGGGGGGGGGGTTTGCATGGTGTGATGACAACCACCTGCAATGAAACATCAGGAAGACTAAGGCGATGGTGGAAGATGGTCGTGCTAGTAAGGTCTCATCCCTTTAAAGCCTTATCTCTACATGAAGGGAAGCTGTGGAGATGGTGAACGTCTACAAAAACTCGCGACAAAATGGATGGAACAAATAACACGAATGCACTCTACAAGAAAGCACAGAGCATACTTTCCCCTCTCTCTCCCGCTCTCCCTCTCCTCAGAAGACTCCGGAGCTTTAATGTATGTCGTAAATGCAACAGACTCTTAGCTATGTCTTACCACTCAGTGGAGGCCATTGCTGTTGTGTTCCAGGTGAGTAAAATCGACATCAGTCGTCTGTATGAGCTTGTTAAAAAGGATGAATCAGTGACAGAGGTATCCCTAGACATATGGCAGCAGGTCAGACATTAATAATGAAACATTTATAGGCAATCGTGAAACAAAAAATCAAGTGGATTATATCAAAATAACAGGCCTGGTCACCTCACACACCTAAGATGACCACACCGTCTCATTATACAGTATTCCTAAAAATCATGCATTTTATTAAAATGCAGCACTGAGGACATTTCTAGGGCAACTATGATTTTAATAATATAATGTTGTCCCTTTATATATCATGGGATTTTAGTAGCAAAAGTCTATTCTTTGCACTTTTTTGATGTTGCTGTAATCACTAGCAAACCAGTATGAAGGTATGACAATTTTGAAGTTCTCTAAACTTCAGAAATAATCAAGTTGCAATATTATGTACTAACCTCGTGTTAGTTTGTTAGGTAGTATGAATTAGCTAGAAGCAGGGCTCCAATTCAAAGACAATCATTTTAGCAAAGTTGTTTTTAAAAGAAAAATTTAAATTAAAGGACAAATACTATTCCTGTTTATTTATCCATCCTCCTCTTCAGAGGGATTGCTCAAGACAAAAAACAGCCTGGAAGGCACTAATCCACTGCAAAACCCAACAGCCACCCCAGGGACATCTAACTGCATTGGATGCAGAAAGAAGTTAAAATATTCGGAAGATGCCAACAAAACATGGAAAGAAAATACAGATTCCATAGACACAAACAGATGGGTGAGATTTGGACCCTAATTCAAAATGAGGTTGTATTTTAAAGAATGTTCACTGATCTACCACAGATTGACCTTGTCCACAATGAGCCTTTTATCAGACGATTCATTTGTTGTTGTTGTGCGTACAGTTTGGTAAGCTGGGTAAACCTCATCTCATCATGATCATTTGCTAGGAAGTTATCCGAGAAAACATTCTGCTACTACTGACTAAAATTCACTTCAATCAAATTATTCCACATCTAGTTTGTGATTACATCAAGCGAAAGGATCCACTACCTGGCCATTACATTTTTTCAACAGAGCTCTGTTGGGTGACCATATGTGGATCAACGTGCTGCTTTATCAAATGCAGTTCCTCTGATGCCTCTTAAGATAAATAATAATGAAATAAGACTTAATCCCACTGATTTTTCACTGCAGGTGGGTAAGGCAAGTCAGAATCGCTGCCCCATAGGAGACTTCTGAGTGAATGAATTAAAACAGGCAGCAAGGAGTTTCCTCAAAGGCCCATCCACTTTCAAGCAAAATGAGGGTTGACACCCGCAACCTTCCGGGATCACCCGGGGCCGCAGCTCTCCTGGGGGAGAGCCCGAGAGCCGCACCCTGCCGGCCGTGTTTGATCCGAGCAGATCAGGTGTTGGCGCCCCCTACACGTGCGGCTTGATCCATGAATAATGTGCATGCCACTGACCCGGCCTCAGGCCCACTGGGAACGGGACCGCCTCCATCTGACCAGAATGAGCAATGTGTCGTTAACTGCCGCTGATTTAAAGACAGGGTAGGGGTATGCAGGGCCAGTCTATTCGATTATGTGGCTAAATGGATAAATACCACATACGAAGTCAGTGCAGGACTGGTCATTTTGCCTGTTTCTGTGTGTTAAGATCTGAGTGCACAGGAAGCTCAGAGGAAGTAGAGAGCTTGTATAGGATTGGGGAAATTCAATTCCCTGTTGTTTGCAAAGCCAATCCTATCTCATGAAGACCTGGGTATGCTCAAAAGTGTGGAGTATGTTTAAAATGTACCATTCAAGTATCTTTACCAATCTGTTGATTTACAGTATTCATCGTTATGTCAGATGTGTTTCAAAAATACAGCAGAAAAAGCAAAACATTGCTTGCTTGTGACCAGCTATCCACAGCATCATCACATGATTATTTTAAGCAGACAGATTGATCATAGGGACGCTGAAAACTTTAGGCCGCAATAATTACAATATATGTAGGTCCGCGGGTCATTTGTTACATTTTTATTGCCATGAAGATGCTCTCAAGAAACAATATGTGACCCTTGTTTTACAGCATAATCATACTGGACAATTAAAAATTTGATTATATGATTTGCCTCAGTAATGAAACAAGGCTTGTTTTCATCAGTGAAATAGAAAAGGAGATGATTATTCCCGAATTAAAATGATGCAAAGGTCAAATGGGGTCTGCACAGGTTCAGTGATACTACTGGTATGATTTCTGAGAATGTGGCAAAGCTGTACTCTTCTGCCACACTTTCTAAAATCTCATTAATAATTGACTGTTCAGTCCTTTACGTAGCCCAGATTCTTTTATTGTCGTTTTCTGCGTGCTACAGTAATGACAGACGAAATGGTATGACTCGCAGAAGCAGAAAACACAGGCATCCATGCCATGAAGTGGCATCTCTGTCTTCTCACACAACCCTTACAAGAAAATAATGAGAAAATGCAGAAGACAGAAGGAAAAACCTCACATGGTGCTGGAAGACAAAATGTAGCAAATAGTTTGTGGAGAAAGATGTGCAAAATCATCTCAAAGACTATTCTGAAGCTGCGGATTTCCCGACAATAAGGACGTGTCAGTGAGACTTGCATTATCTGCCTAGAAAGCCGGTTTTTAGTCCAAAGCCAGGAAAATGAGCCACTGCCTACCATCTGATAGCAGCTGTAATAGCGCTGTGTAGGACAGGATGCCCTTGCTTAAGTCCTGTGAAAACAGCAGGTATATGGAATGTAATTTTGGTGGTCGACTTATGTGAGTAACACATGACGCTAATTACGACTGCTGAGTTTGCAGACTCTGAGCAATATGTCTGTCTTGGCACTAAAGAAGCTGAGCATATACAGCTGACCTGTGACGTCATCAGCCCAAAGTTATTATTAAAGTCAACAGAAAGCAACAACATTTGTTTTATCTTTAATAAAAATTATTTTTAAATTAGTTAAAAATAATCTTCCTCATTTTTTTTTCTTCTGCTTTTTTCCCGCAAGAAAGCCCTTTCTGTACCCCCATACTCATCCTTGCTTACTTCCTCGCCTGGGCATGACAAGTTTGTTTCCCTGCATGGTCCATCAAATTTAAAGACCAGCAGAAGAGCAATGGATGAACTGAATTGGTGCCCAGAGCATCAAAAGTATAGAGAAACGTATACTGTCAATGAAAGGAGAGTGTTACTCAGCTCAGCAATGTCTCTTTGGCTGAGGTTTATAATAATAATGTAATCCTTTCTCCAGTGGTTGCATTAACTATCCAGGTCCCTGGGCAATTATTGTCTGGTTTAAAATTTCAATCAAATATGAAATAAAACTCACAATGAATATGACACCAAAATCAGTAGACAGGTTTCATGTTGACAGAGGTCTCTCTGGTAAAAACTGTGATGATTACATTATCTCAGCATCATTTACAAATTTTGGACAGAAATGTAAAAGCTTTAACAAATAGAGGACATCAAGTACTGAAAGCTAGGTGTTCTGCAGAGGAATGTTAATTATGGAATATCTTAACGGGCTATGTCTAAAAAAATGAATATTTAACTCAGTGAATCCTTTCAGGAGGGTAAGCCTGGAGACGTGTTCAGAGTGTTTGCTTGAATGATTTTGGTGGTTCTGTAATATTATAGGCTTGCCTTGCGTCTGCTGATTACCTTAGCAAGGTCAATGCTAATTGCGTCTAGTTCTGTAAATGATCACCATCGGCCGACATTTCAGCAGTTTTTTCCTGTCATAAGTGCTGTTTTCATCAGGACGGCGTCTCCACCACTCACACAGAGCTGCAATGGTCTCCCTATAATTCAGTGAGGCCTCGTTCTGATACCATCAGTATACCCAATATACCTTCCCAGGCCGCATATCTGAGCCGAACTGAGCATTTGCGATTGAGATATCTTGGGCCGGCGCCTGAGGCAGCATTTTCCTCCTTCCATCACCCCGGCTGTTGAAAGAATAGTGCCACATTCTTCCCGCAGAATTCCAGATGATTCCACAGGGCTTACAGGCTGAGATGCCAGCCCAGTACCCAGTAGAGTGACTTGTTTACACCATTGGCATATACAGTTTTGTTTTCAGTCTATGAATTTATTTACTAGTTCTCTGACTTAATTAGCTACCAAAGCCCATACATGAAGCTCTGGAACAATCAGGACATATTAGCTGAGTACAGGGTGCTTCTTCTGTGCTGATGCAGGAAGTTTTGATGTTACATTTATCAGCCTCCCTGACTTCCATCAAGTCTTAGGGATTAAGCCAAATAGAAATTTGTGCAGTGGTGGCAACAAAGTGAACAACCTTTCCGAGAACAACAAGCCCACCTCAGGGACCCCGGCATACATGTGCCTACATACAGCAAACAATCTGTGACAATAATTACAAGCATTCACCACCGATCGCTAAGAGCCGCATTGGAAGGGGAACCACCTGAGGTGATTAACTGACGGAGTTGCATTAAACATCTGTGAAATTCAGCCCTTCCTGCACAATGCAGATTCTGTGGCACATAAATCCAACACGCAGCAATCAGTGCCATAGCTGAACCTACTAGAAAGGCCTGGCATATATTAAAATGCCAAAAGAGCTTCCTGGATCCTCTTCCAGTCACTTTCAAATGCCTAGAGGTACGATACCGGAGAGGTACTAAGCTGTGAGGAGGTTTTTGTGATGGATTGTGACTCGCCTCTCGTTGCACTAGGCGTACCTCAGCGTGCTCTCTGGCCTGCTTTTATAGCTGTCAAAATCAGGATATTTTGACGGGCTGCATTTGCATTCCTTTGCGAAATGGTACACATAAACTTATTCGACACAATGAGTCGAGAAATGAGTAGATCATCATCATTATCGCTACTATTAGTATTATTATTATTATTGATAATATTAATATCGTACAGCACACCAGGGGGTAGGAGAAGGACTCATAGAAGCCAAGATCTAAGAACAGTTTAAACAACAGAATAATAGCTGTCGATCCATTTTCTAAGGTGACTGACAAGACAAGGACAATTTTCCTGTTAACAAGATGAACCTTTTAGTGCCATTCACATGTGTTTATCCAAACTCCTTAAACAACGCCATTGTTCCTATGGCATGATTAACCTCATTTGTCTTAAACACTAAGCAACATTTTTTAAATTTTACAC
>JAODKE010000138.1:11111525-11131513 GCA_026779605.1 Mormyrus hasselquistii | reverse complement strand
CATAAAGCCCCGGGCAACATAGCTCCTGGGATCACAGGAACACACAAACCCCTCCACCACGATAAGGTGTCGGCTCATGGAGGAGCATTGGCTGAAGCACCTATAGAATTTTTAAGATTTATATGCATGTTGAACTTAATCAATCTACAGTCAATGAAACAATAGTTTGATTCCCAAATCAATGCTATCAGTTCCTCAGTTGATTGCAGTGTAACCTCAGATTTTCATCAGTCAGTTCAGTTTGTACCCAAGCCTGCTTGCGTGTGCATGTGTGTGTGTGTGTGTGTGTGTGTGTGTGCAAGTGGGTATAGCTATCCTTATGGAGACACAATGTCCCCAAAATGTGATAAATATCCATTTTCTTTCCCTTATGGGGACCAGTTTCCTGGTCCCCTTAAGGGAAAATTCTGTTTTATAAAAACTGGTTGACTGATATGAAATAATTAAAAGTATTTTGCTTGGTTACTTGTGGTTATGGTTAGGGCTGGGTGGGAGTTAAAGTTGTCATAGTTAGCGTTAGCAGTTTTTGCATAGAATTGAATGGCCAGGCCCCATAAGAATCGGTGTACCTGAAGTGTGTGTGTGTGTGCATGTGTGTGTGCGTGTGTGTGTGTGTGTGTGTGGTGGAGCTCTCGTGCTCTGCACATTCATTTGTGTTCCCACCAGAAGACATGAGATTGGTGTTTAAATTGGCTAAGCGTATGCCCTGTGATGGAATGGCATTCCAATCAGGGATTCTGTCTCATGCCCTGTTTTCCCTGGGAAGGGGTCCAGGCTCCTTGATCTTGCACTAGATAAGTGATTATGGAAAAATTCTGTCAGTATTAATAATAAAACAGCATCAGGAAAGTAAGGATGGGATTAATAGTCCACACAGAATATGTGTAAATCCATTATTTTAGATATAAAGTTTTGAAAAACTATAAATGCCATGTAGAAATATAGTGTCACATAAATGGAATGCTAAGAATATTTGTAGCACAAAGATGAAAATATGAAAACTATTTTTTAATAAAGTAATTTAAATTTGACCAATTTAAATCTAGGACATAATGATTATTTTTATAACAGTATGTTTTATCCAAGGCTGGCATCAAACGTTTCGATATAATCTTCTATACTTCTTCCAAGTATATTTTGCATATACTGTATTTTTAGATTTTTACCATGCATGTCTACATAAGATTAGAACCTTAATTTACAACTATACAGGAGTGACATAATTATAATTTCTCTTTGAAAACCTACTAAAACGATGGTCATAGCCCAAAAACATGGATGAAGGCTTGCTAGTTGACCATGTTATCAGTTCATACTGATACATTTAACTGTATCATTATTGCCCTTGGCCGGTGATTAATAATATCAGGAATAACGTAAACAATCTAGGTATTATGGTAAGTAAATTATGCACCAACCATTGAATAATGAACAATTTCCTGCATCTTACTTTTACACTAGAAAGTCTCAAGTTCTACTCAGAATGGTAGCTTAATGCTCGATTCTATATCGACATTAAAGCCTTGGATATACCATACGGAAGATTAAAGTGAAGAATATATGATTTAATTTTCTCCTAAAGGCTTTTCTTTCTCAATATCTCTTGAATATTCTATAAAATGTGTCTGTCTGAAGATCTGAACCTCTCGGAGGAATGAAAATGAATTTAGATTTCAGTTTAGTCACACCTATGTCAGTTCTCAGATTTAATTGTACAGCATTCTTCTCCAGAGGCCAAGTGCAAAGAAGTTTTCCAGCCTTATTAGTGAAATGGTCTATCTGCAAGACAAGAATTAAAGATAGACCACTGGATTAAAAAGAAGTTTGAATGTTAGCTTATACTGTAGTTCTTTCAAGCAAAGATGATCAGATTTTAAAATGCTCTGATTGGTGGATTTTACTTATTACACATGATACCTTCTGCCTTCGTTTGGTGGAAGCAAAGCTGCTGTTGTGGGGTGGGGTTCAGTGGATGTGCTACAGTAGGGTGGGTGCCCATAGGGTGCCCACCGAAGGACTGGCACCCTGTCTTGGGGGTCCTCCCCATTGCTTCCTGGGATGGACTCCAGGTTCTCAGTGACCTTGTGCGAGAGAAGCTGTTAGAAAATTCATGGATGAAGATGTGATAGTCTGTATTTTTTAGACTGATCTTCATATTTAAAAATCATGATTAAAACAAATAATAATGACTGATTGATTTTTCTAATTTAGTTAGATTTTTTTTCTGTTATAACTCATACACTTGCACTCACGTTACATTTTACATATTGACCCTCATCAAAAGTGATGTACAAGTGAGGCAATACTTGTATACAAGTAATATTCATATATTCAAATTCATGCTGTGAAGGAGTCGGTCCGTGCAGGCTGAGCTTACAATGCGTACCCAGATACAAGAGTAAGCAGTACTGGAGCCAGTGCTGTGCAACCTGTACACAACTATACAATAATGACGCAACCACTTTTAATAATGTACCTAATAAGACTATTCAAGGGCCACAAGTGCAACATAAGAGCATTCAAAGAACATAAAGTGACATCAGGTTAATACAGCAATTCCTGCGACAGATGGGTCTTAAGATGTTTCTTGAAGATACAGTACAGAGGGACTCTGGTGACCCGACTTGGCTCGGCAGCTCATTCCACCGTCGGTTAACCATGCAAGAGAACCGTCTGAAGTAACACTTCTTGCGTAATGGAGGTGGCTCCAAGTGACATTGGTTTGCTGACTGAAGGGAGCGAGATTGAAATTCAGTCTTGATGAGCCTTTTGATAAAGAGAAAGGTGTCTGTCCATCGATGGAGGCAACACCAAGGTCTTGACCTTGATGCAAGTGACAATAGGGAGCCAGTGAAGAGTGAAGAGGGATGCGATATAAAAATGCTAGGTGCTACTGTGTAAGGAATAATCTGCAATGGTCTGATAGCACAAGTCAATATACCTGCTAGTAAAGACTTGAAATAGTCAAGTTATGAGCTAACAGGTACCTGGACTAAAAAAGCTGCATACTCAGAAAGAAAAGGTCTGCTCTTCCTGATATTACACAGGGTAAATCTGCAAGATGTTATATGCTCAGAAGAAGTCAGCTAGGTCGTTTATTTATTTTTACTCTAAGGTTCCTAGCAGACCTTGATGGAGGCAGTCTGGATGATCCAAGCTGAACAGTAATGTCATGATGAGTGGTAGGGCTGTCAAGAAAGACAATAAGATCAGTCTTATAGCACTTTTCCGTCAACGTAGTGCTGATGCCTAATTTGGAACTGGTTCCATGCTTTTCCATTGCAGATAACCTGGTGCTGTGCCCAAAAAACTTCTGGTGTGAAACTGTGAACCTTTGACATCAGCATGTGGGGAGGGGCTACAATGCACTGTAAATGTCACATTCATTATTTCACAATAATGAGTCACATTCATTATTTCCAGTGTTTGATGTTTTCTTTGATTTTAGCATTTGCAGAAAACATGCAGAAATTAAAGCAGAGCAGAAGAAAGCAGGCTACATTCATAGTTTTGAACAAATTATTAACAGATAAAAAATGTAAAAAAGACTCCTGAATCTACAAAAAAGCAAAGCGGCGCGGGACAGAAAAAGGTTAATAGTCCCTCACTATCCTGTATTTGTTATTGGTTCCGAGCCCCCAAAGTGTGATTGCAGCACATTTCCTTATGGGTGCACACAGTAGAAAATTGGTGCTTGCTCTATATCTTTGAGACAGTGACATATGTAGTCAAATCACTCTAGTGAAGCTAACGCTTTGGATTAACTGCGTCCAATTACTGTGCCCCTTTGGATAGGCACAAACAACCGGTGACACCCATCTTCTGTGTAACTGCAAAATCTATACAGAAAAAAATACAGCAAATAATTACTCGTAATTTTAATTAGTAATGTTTTGTAATGCAGCTAGCTAATGTTTTGTGAAAAAAGAATATTTCGAGTAATGTTAACTGCTGCTTCTGTAAACATTCTCAAAAAACATCTGTTATAAATGTGTTTAATCAGTAGAAATGTGGGCCGGATCTCAGGTTGTACCACTTAAGCATCACCTAAGAACCAGCTCCCAGTCAGCACTGGCACCAGCACAGCAATAGCGGAAAGATGGTATTGGAGAGATGAAGGTGAAGGTAATGGTCAAAGCAGATGACAACTTGGTGTCAGAAGGAGAGAAAGTCAAGTAGATCTGGAGGTCAAAAGAATGGTAGCGGTAGGAGAAGTCATTAGACTGAATGATCTGACTTAGAGAGGTAATGTAAAGTGAGAAGAGATGAGGACCAAGGACAGAGCCTTGGGGAACACCAGTTGTTACTTGATGTAACTTGAACACCTCTGCACCCCAAATAAACTGTTTGACAGGCACATGCATAGTCTAATAATATAATGAGAAGCGAGAGGACAGATAGTACTGCAAGAAAACACGATATTCCTTTATGTTATTTATGAATGCATTTACTTAGAATAACTATTATTATTATTATTATTATTATTCATATTGTTGTTGTTGTTGTTATTATTATTGTAATGTTGTTGCTAATTAAGCATACTTGAGTTGCAAATTGGTAGTAAGGTGTCTGGATAGCACACACTCCAGAGAACTGTGGCAGTTCCTCATCCAGGCAGAGATACTGAGCTGAAAATCTGAATGGAGAAAAAGCCACAGTATTGATTCATGTTGTAGCACTGTGGTGTAATAAATAGCAATATAAAGAAAGTGATATAACATGCACACACATATGGTACACACAAGCGCACACAATCATGCACGGCACAGTCCCATCTACCAACATGAAAAAATAGATGAGAAGAGATTATATAATAAGATTACCTGTAATTATTGTTGTTCTTTAGAGGGTGTTGTGGATTTCCATGAAGCACAGGTATGAAAGCATGTAGGTACATACAGGATTTTCTCAGTAATAATCATAAAGCATAAATTCAGAAAAACCAATATATAATTTGTCAATACAAAATTCCAAAGATATTTACCATATACTTTCTACCATATAATTTACTTCTGGAAGGTGTGATATTCCCAGCTATTCAAATTCAAGAGTATTATAT
Organism: Mormyrus hasselquistii; assembly: GCA_026779605.1. Lineage (NCBI taxonomy): Eukaryota > Metazoa > Chordata > Actinopteri > Osteoglossiformes > Mormyridae > Mormyrus > Mormyrus hasselquistii. The sequence continues at coordinate 11,126,454 of JAODKE010000138.1, read as the reverse complement.
ACCTGTTTTTATTAGACCTTTCAAACATAAATTGTCATAAACTGTTAATGCTCCTGATTTGGTAACCTGGTCTGGGGTTTATCTGCATAGTTACAACCTTTCACTCATTACACAGAATGTAACAATAAAATAGGTAGTTTTGGAATCCTGCTGTATGCATGTACTACATGTAAAATGCCAACTAAATATCCAGATTTAGCCTCCCAGGATAAAAATTGGACTGTAGTCTTTGAATAGCTATGCATACAATTTATTACCAAAATGAAATAAAAAGTCAGTACTTAAACTCAGGCTCTAAACACAAAAGAACCACACCAACATCAGTCAGGATATTCTGACAGATAGGTTACATAAAGAATATCATATAAAAATACTAAACACAGGTAAAAAAAAATCATTTTATGGTGTAACTTGAGTCGTTAGGATTTGAATGGCAGCATTATTTCATGGAAGCTAATCTCCAAACTGATTTAAAGTTATTTATCATCTTAGAAAAAGGGGTATTACACACTAAGACTGTAAAACTAGGAACTAGGAATATTTTAGGAAATGATAAAGATTAGACACAATAACACACATTGGAAAATTCTGTGTATCTCTTCTTCCAAAACTGTTTATACTTGTAATAAAACATTCATCGAAAGCTCAATCTAATCGCACTTACACCTAATTGACTCCTCGACACCACATATGTGTAAAATGTGTTATTTTCCTCATTGTAGGTTGCCAGGTTGCCTTGGACAAAAGCATCTGGTAAATAAAAATAAACACAAATGTAAAAATAAATGTATTACCTAAGATGTTTACTAGCAAAGAGCAGATATCAGACAGAAGTGCAGAAAATGATTATCATTTGCACAAATATTTTAAACTAATCATTTTTATGTTGACTCCATCTTAGTTCATATGCTTCACCAGTGATCAAGTTGTAAAAATATGATCTTAAGCTGAGAAGGAAAAAAATCTTTCCAGTATTTCAAAGGGGGTGATAAGGGTGAAATCTAAGCTGCTCTCTTATTGCAACTCATTTTCTTACAATACTTGTACTGATACTTGGATCAGCCATAACATTAAAACCACTGACAGGTGAAGTGAATAACACTGATTATCTCATTACTTTGGCACCTTTGAAGGGTGACATTATATATTTGGCAAATGAACAGTCGGTTCTTGAATTCGATGTGTTTGAAGCGGGAAAAATAGGCACGTATCGGGATCTGAGCGACTTTGACACGGGCCAAATTGAGATTGTTGAATGACTGGCTTAGACCATCTCCTACAGGGCTGGTCATTTGGAGTGTTTCCAGTATGCAGCGGTCAGTACCTACCAGAATTGTTCCGAGGAAGACCAACCGGTGAACCAGCGAATGGGTCATGGTTGCCTAAGACTCACTGATGTGCGTGGGGAGTGAAGGAGAGCCTCATGTCCACCACAGGAAGGGCCTTCTATGGGCATGTGAGCATCAGAACTGGGACAGGGAGCAATGGAAGAAGGTAACCTGGTCTGATAAGCCATATTTTCTGTTTCATCATGTAGACGGACGGGTGGATGTGTGTCGTTTCCCGGAGGGAGAGGCGGCATCACAATGCACTATGGGAAGAAGGCAAGCCGGCGGAGGCAGTGTGATGCTCTGGGCTCTGGAAACCACGAGTCCTGGCATCCATGTGGATGTTACTTTGACACGTACCACCTACCTAAATGTTCTTGTAGACCAAGTACATCCCATCATGGCAACAGTATTCCCCAATGGCAGTGGCCTCTTTCAGCAGGATAATGTGCCCTGCTACACTGCAAGAATTATTCAGGAATGGTTTGAGGAACATGACAAAGAATTTATGGTGTTGATTTGGCCTCCAAATTCCCCAGATCTGTGGGATGTGCAAAACAAAGAAGTCAAATCCATGGAGGCCCAACCTCGCAGCTTACAGGACTTAAAGGATCTGCTGCTAATGTCTTGGTGCCAGATACCACAGGACACCTTCAGAGGCTTTGTAGAGTCTGTGCCTTGACAGGTCAGAGCTGTTTTGGCAGCACAAAGGGGACCTAGACAATGTTATGTGGTTTTCATGTTATGGCTGATCGGTGTATTGTTACATTGCTACATTAAAATTATTAAAATATGGCTGCAAGTTATGGAGATAAAATTCATGGTCTTAAAAACTTGCTAGCCACCCCCTCATGAAGACATTCATCTGGGGAGAAGAACAGAATGGAGTCGGCACTTTGCTGTAAACCGATTTTCACAAGTTACCTAATACAGAAAATTTCCTGAAATTGCTGATATCTATAGAATGTCTCTGCAACACACAGTCACAGCTGGACATATCTTAAAGGCTTAATGTCAGCTGTCTTCCTGTTTTCTTTTTAAAATACGATCGCCAGTCTCTCTGCTGCTGTACATTTGTTGGCTGGGCCATGATTGCGGCAGCAGATGCAGCCCATGATAGACAAGGTTAAAAAAAATATTATTTGCATTGACCAATGAAATCCATGCATTGCATTTTCAGTATCGAGCCACACTGTCTAGTAAAAGCAAAGAGGCAGAGAGCAAGGACAGATTGCCTATGCTTTTGTTTCGATGGGGAGAAATTTAAGAAAGGCAATACTAATGTTTAAAGGGGGAGGAGACTGGAATTAAAACGCTGATATAGTTGGTGGGTTTACCTTTACATGACTGATTTTACACAGAATGATTTAAAGGGTGGTGGGGAGGAGCTATATTTTCCAAAGATTTTTTTTTTTTTGTGTCGTTTTTCCCTTGGGGGGCGTCCATGTTCAAAGTCAGTGCTTACTCCTTAAACACACTCCTTTCCAATCATGTGCTACATTAAGGTACATAGCAGCGAGTTTGCAGCATGTACTGTATGAATGATCACTAAAGCAAAGTGTAAATGATAAAACTGACATGTACTCATTTGGAAACTGGGCCCCTTCTGTTGTTCTGAACCAATGCTACATAAAGTTGCACTTTTTTTACAATTGGCACTTTTTTTTACAGTTTACAAAGGTAATTGCTACCTCTTATTTTAAAATAATAATAATGCATGAACTGAAGTAATGTGATATACCTGTAGGACTTTAAAAACTAATAGTTCTGTCACAAGGGCACGATAAAGGACAGTAGTGTTTTAGTTTAATAAAATTTTAAAGTTGCGTTAATAAAATCAAAATAAAAAACAAAGACATCCATAAAACTACCAAACAAAAAAACAAATAAAAGTCATGGCAGAAGGCATATCTCCCATCGCTTATCAAAGACGTTCATTTAAATCAAGGTTAGCTGCTTTCGTTAACATGCAGGTCTGACATTGGTGATGAGTTACAGTACTGCTGAAATGCAAAATATCACCCAAAACACATCCTTCGCCTTTACACTATTTCATGCTGCTTCACAATATGGTAACTGTGTATTTATAAATATGCACATTTAATGGGCTTTTTGAATTAAATTATAGCTCAATGCCTGACTGCTCTAATACAATGTAAACTCTAAGATGTCAAACAAACATGAAGACACCAATTATACCAATGCATAATTGGCTTTATCACAAAACAGACTGTTGAGGTTATCCATACTATATACCAGAGAAGTGCATCTGGGAACGTAATATCAACTAATGTTAATGTTAAAGTAATGTTATCAAGTAATGTTAATTTCCACAAGGAAGCAGATGTGTTTTCACGGTTACCCTAGCATTTAAAACAACCATACCTTTGCAGATAGCAGAACATGAGCTGCAAACACTGTAATCTTAGACTGTGATAATCAGAAAGTTAGCTGGCAGTATCACAAGAGTAAGAACATATCCTCTGGGCACGTAACATCAATGTGAATTGATCCTTCGTCTAATCATAAAAATACAAGAAACTATCTTTGCTGAGTCTCGTTGTCTCCCAGCTCCGTTTTAAAAAGCAGGAATAACTTTGGACATCAGCAACATATTTTCAATTTTGTGATATTCTCAAGATTACAAATAGACTAAAGACAGGAATGAGAAGACATTGATTCAGTCAGTCTGCATAATAGCCCCCTCGTGTAAATGCAATGCATATTGTTAGAGTGCTGAAACGGGGGAGTAGAATAAGGATCAAATAAGCACGAGCTTTTAGAAGTAAGATTGCAACTTCCTCACGAATTCCAGTCAACGAGATCTTTAATAAGAGTACCTGATGTCATTGTACCCTGTAGGATAATCGAGGTAAACTGTGGTTTGTTTTGCTCTTAAGGACTGTCATGACTGTCTCAGTTCAAAACTAGCAGCAGATCACTGTCTTTGGAAGCTTGCTAAGTCTATATTATTGTGCTTATTTTAGTCAGCTGTTATGCTGTCCTCATCTAAAAAGACCCTCTACGTAACACTCGACAAAAATCTCTGTAGTTACATATATAGAAAATCATTTATGAAATATATGGCTGCTTGTAAGATAATACATTTGATTATTTTAATGATTTATGTTTTAATAAGAGACTGAAATAGATCAAGATTTTTTTGTCCCAGTATTGTTCTTAACTTAGCAGAACTGTATTCACTGCTCAATACAACCAATCAAAACCAAACTTGATTTTCCTATCCAGACTAAGGCTTTGCAATCCTGTCAATTATCCTCCCCCGCCCAAGTGACAAAGTTTACTTCAACGTTGCTGCAATGTTCCTGGGTCCCGGTCCATGCCTGGGTCCCCTGAACATTCCGGGTTTCTGATCCATTTACGGAGCCCCTGATAGCTGCATTTTTACTTATAAGGTCATAATTAGGAACCACCTTGCTTAATACTTAATACATTTTGTAACAGTGTAGGTAAAGTGTTGGTCTCCCTACTAAGGTGCAGAAATCAGTTTATAAATGGAGGGTGTTTATTGTACCAATAGGACTTCACACTATAATACATGACAATAAGAACAGGACAAACTGATTATTCATATGTAAAGCTAAGCATAATTATAACATAAACTCTACCCCTGGGCTTGGTACTCCCACATGAAAAAAGAATGTTACATTTTGTAGTCATATTCAGACAACAACATACTAGGCTCATCATAAATGTATGCTGGTTTAAATTCACTTTTGCTATGTAATCACATATATTTTTTTTCCAATGATGAATAAAATGTAACCACCGGCATTGTGCGACGTAGACAAATTGTACCAATCATGTCTAATTCTTAGGGTGCACACTTATAATAAAGAAATTGAACAAAATTGGTAATCAGTCACTGCTCTCCTGTCTCCAGTCACTTCCAGTGAAGTCACAAGCCTTGGACAAACCTTCACATTAGGGTGTTTTTGGCTTCCTTCCTTCATCTCCTCCATGAATATTATAGACAAGAATGAGCTAGTGAAAGTGATAAGCATGGAAGCAAAACACTATTGGGACGCACCAAACAATTGTCGGTAGAAGGAAATGTTTTGCCTTTAATTCTACTCTGTAGATCATAAAACGAAAATATTTGGAGATCACTGAAAATATTTGTAGAGACAATTCAATACTCCCACAGTACTGGTAGGGACATGTCCCTACACACCATTCCCAAATCTACATCCAAATGCTGAAGTAACCCTAGCCATAAGGCTTCCACTCTCTTTTCCATCCAGGAGGATACATCATGTTGTGATCAACAGTTTAAAAATGCAAACCAAAATCCCATTTCACCCTTCTGCCTAATCAGCCTTTGGTAATTGGACTGTTTACTTTCTCAGTGAAGTTAGCTTAATTAAGAAACACTACTCACTGTCAATGAGTTTTGTGTTTGTCAGTGACAGATTTTTTTCTTCTTTTGGTTAAAGGCTCCGTTCTCTATGGGTATCAGATATATACCCAGATTTCAAAACTGACAAAAGAGCAAAAGTATTTGTGCTTGACATGCATGGTCTTAAAATATTCAGTACAATGAGCTGAGTATCATCAATAATTAGTATACAGTAGGTTGATAACATTTTACAATGGGTGAAAGCACAGGCTGCAATAGTTAGGATATCATGCTATCTGATGGCCGCGATACCACCAGCAGCACTGACTTAAGAACAATGCAATAAATCTTTCTATGAATGAACTTTTAACACACTGCATATATTATTTATGGGTCCACTGCTTTACTTGGAGATGGTGGCGCTGGAGGTAGTGCTAGTGGTCGGCAACCGGAGGGTTGCAGGTTTGAGCCCTGATTCCTCCTGATCCCATCAAAGTGTCCTTGAGCAAGACACTGAACCCCTAATTGCTCCTGGTGAGCAGGTTGGCACCTTGCATGGCAGCCTCTGCCACCGGTGGGTGAATGGAAGGCATATATTGTAAAGTGCTTTGAGAAAAAGCGCTATATAAATGCCGTCCATTTACTTACGCCTAAAAAAAATAACTGTAATATTATGACTGGCTTTTCACGATTTCAAGAAACCTTCCATCAAATTTTGAACTACAAATCACTCACATGTGATTATCCCTTTAAAACAAATGCACGTTATTATTGTCAAATTCTGCCTACCATATCCGACTGACCCCCTGTCTCCACCCTAGTGTGGTCCTAACAAGCCACACCTGTTACTCATTTGTTTTACCTCTCATTCCTAACCCTCATGTTAATCACTCCCAGTTGCCTCTCATTAGTTCCCTTATTAGTCCCATATATACGTGCTTCCCAGTCCTGCATTCCCCAGTCCAGTCAGTGGCATCATAACTTCATTTTGCCTGTGCCTCACCTTGTTCCAGTCACTCCATTTTGATCCCTCACTATTCTGTTTGTTTCCAACCTTTGTATTGAGGTCAATAAAACTTTTGCTTCTCCATCATGCCTGCCCCCAAGTCCTGCATTCTGTTCATCAATTTTCACATTGAAAACACTTGGGTGTGTCAACATATAAATATGACAACTTCATAGATTCATAAAAAATATATAAGGTGAAATATTATATAATTAAAATTATATAAGGTGAAGTGAAATATTACTTACCTCTCCTTCTTTACCAAAACATCACAGGTCATCTTTTTCTCAGTCCGTCATTGAACAGTGTCAGTTCATCAATAATTCCTGACAGTGAATTTTCAGGTTCATTTTGCAATTGGCAGGTGTCATATTTACACTATTTGGCCTTATCTGTGTTACTGACAAGCACCCATCTTACTGATGTCTAGGGTTTTGCAAAAGCTTTTTATCTGGGGCTTTCTGTCATTGTCAGAAAACGAACAGTATAAATCCATGCTACGCCTTTAGCAGCCTAATACTGTATTCCTCACTTATGCTTATCTGATGTAAAGAGAGTCCCATAGGTGTCCATTCTGACTGCAATACATATTCAGGACATAAGTTAGCTATGCATGCCACATCATACATAATACGTCGACAATATCAAGAGACATGGACAAGACACATCACAAGCAGTTTCTGCTCATATTATACTGTACAAATGAAACAAATTAATGTATACACTCTCAGAAAAAAATTGATGTAAAAACTTGAATGTTTGCTTGTTTGCTGGGGCTGCACCCTCAAAGATCTTCCAGTTGTAGTCTTAGCTGTAGGTAACTGTACTTTTTAAAGTACAGGAATGGACAATGAGGAACATTTCTGTACCATTGATGGTACATTAATGCTAATTGTAGCTTTGGGATGTTCCTCAGAGTCTATTTCTGTACCTTAAAAGGTGCAATTACAAGGATACAGCCCCAATGATAAGCAAAGGTACAATTTTTGACCTTTTTCTGAGTAGGAGAAAGACTTAAAATAATAATCTAATCAAATGATTGATAGTGGTTCAAAGACAATGCTATACAATCAAAATAGTGAAGATCAAGTCTGAACTCTGAAGTTCTAATGTTAAACCATTTGTCTTGAACACATGGAGCTGTAATAAAAAGAATGCAAGCAATTAAAGTTTTGACTTAATCTTCAGTGTTTTAAATAAGGCACCATAAAGGAAAGAAATGGAAAAAGCATCACATCAGTGTCTTCTGATAGTTCAGTTCCCTTGCTTCATCATCTTGTTGCCTACATTGTTGTGCGATTGTCAAAAGGATTATTTTAATTAACTGAAGAACAATGTTAGACAGAAAATCGTGTAGTTCCTAAGGTCTGCAGCCATTCATGCACAAATACTCTCAATCAGTCAGTCATCTTTTGTGGAGAAATGACGTATTAATTCATTTTTAAATTGCATCTTATATGTATGGTCTTAGACTAACAAACATGAGCATGGAAACATGTTGTGGGTTTAATTGCACCACTCACCTTCATCTCGGATGAAAAAGAAAATCCTGATCTGTTTCCGTTTAAAAGTGAGTAATCGAGCTCTGGACACATGGCAGAAAAAGGTTAAAATTAAATGATTGTTTTTCTCTTGCCACCATGTACATTTTAAGCCTGGATCTGTATGACGGGAGTGCTTGCTGACCAGGGCTTTTGAACTTCTGTATTACTGAGGTACAGAAAGAACATTCTCCAAAATTCTGGAGTGACTTATTAGATTTTCAATTTCCACCTCTCTCGTCACCCTGTTGACAGGTTGTGTTTGTAGTAGGCTAACCTTTCTCCGTTTGCACGGCTTAAATTTGACATCGCATGCAACCGAAAATGGAAAACACTAGTTTGCTAGACTCCGTGGCTGAATCTGGGAAAATGCAGGCCGAAAGATCATGGGCACCTGCTCAGCTTGAAAAGGCAATTTCAAAATCACAATATTACTGCTGGATTGAATGTGAAATGAATGCAGAAAATCCCCCCGTTGTTTCATTTGTTCATTCAGTGATGCTATAGAGTCAATGTATTCAAAGATTTAAAAGTCTAAAACAATATCGTCTCACACAATTATCACCTCCAGTAACATTTAATAGCTTGGAGGATTTCATACATTAGGAAAAGATCAAGAAATTCATTATGTCCAATGCAAATTTTCGACATCAGGATACTAACATTGGTTTGAAATGTTTATCTTAACCTGAACTTTGTTTTTTTTATTTAAATTGATGTGAATATTACCTTCGGCATGAACGATTTAAAGTGCAAAAATAAGAACAATGTCTTATTTACAGCTTTTGCCTACACACACAGAACAGTCTTTTAATACTTTGGCAGCTAAAATCATCTTTTATATATTGTAGCCTCAGAACGACGTGCAGAAGCAATAATGCCAAAGTATCATAAAGGTAAGACTGCATGGGTTTTGATTTAAGTGAAATTCCAAAAAAACTGAGAAAATGAAGTGTGGCTTTATAATACAATTATAGACATTAATAATTAGAATTAGTAATTGACACTGAACATACAGAGTAAGTGGGAATAAACTGTAATTTCAAGGCTAAATATAAATTATGTATATAAAAAGTCATTTACTTGTACATCTCTGGTGCATCCCAGCCTTATGTCCTGTGCTCTGTGGGCTTCAAGCCCCCCACCCCAAGAATGAGCAATCACACTGATTTAGCCATTATCACTGATTTAGCATTTATCACTGATTTAGCATTTGTCTTTGCTGAAACGGGGAGGGAACCTGTATGATTATTAACTGCATTGTGTGAATAATGTGAGTCAGAGCTTCCAGTCTGTGACTTATTTCCGTGAAAATGTAAACACTCTGGTGTTGATGTGATGCTCTGTGCACATGAGAACCAGAGAATAACAGCTGCCAGTACGTAAATGGCCTGAAAGAGGTACAATACTTTGAAACACACTGGCCTCAATTCATTGTTGTTATTTACAATGGCTGTGCAATGGAAATTACTTTTGCAGGAATATCAAAATATCTAGAAGGTTTATAGGTTAAAAATGTTACATTCTGGTTATAAAACATTGTAATGTAGTATCATTTTTGGGTGATCTTAGCCTAAGGACTGGGATAGCTTAGGAGCAGTCAGGGAACACCTGACTTCTACACTGTATGAGAAGAATCCAGAAAACAAAGCATAACCCTAAAGTTTAACATTACAGTGCCTGCTGTTACCTGCTACAGTACAAAATGGCTGAAGCAGAAATGTTTCATTTTGTAATGAGAAACTCTTACCTCCATCATTGTGTTGCACATTTAGTATCGGCTTTATTGCAAATTAAATGCTCTGTTATGATCGGAAGCAGCTAATCCAAAAGGGCCAGAAATATTAATATCTCGGTCGAAACAGCCGAAGGAGGGGATACAGGTTACTGAATCTTAAGGATCAAATATGTTTTTCCCAGTAACAAAGTGAATGTTGGATCAATATTTTAGGGAAGAATAGAAAAAACACAATTTTTCACTTTCTTTTTATGAGTAATCTGAAGATACAGTCATGTTTAGATTAGAATACAAGACTGCATATAGTTTTTAAGACACGTCTTTTGCAACTGTCAATCTTAACAGGGTTATACCTTGATAGTATTTGGGAAGGATACTCTCAGGACAAACTGATTCATGATACTGGGTAAAGACAATTACAAATGTATCATTTGTTTTTATGTTTTCATTTTCATCTCCTTGCTTGTCATAATCATCAGAAACATTATTTTTAACTCATTACTACCTGGACATTGAGGTAGTGAAGTGTTGTGTCATGTTTTTTGTAACTGAACTTTAAGAACCGTAGGAGGTTACGCATCTCATATAAGGAAAATAATCGGCCATTGCAGTTCAAAGACATGATCATACATTGCGCAATACACAAATAAGTGCCATAACCTATGACAAATTATCACGGCGCTGTCTGTCTCTTTATAATTCCATCCACCCATCCATTTCCTGAAACCACGTGTCCTGTTCAGGGTCACAGGGGTTCCAGAGACTTGGAGTTGGAGGCTACGGGCACAAGGCAACTCTTTATAATTTATTTCTTTAGTAGTTTGACTACCTTGATATATTGTTTGCTTTCATATATAGCTTACCCCATTTGCATATTGTTTACTCCTTGTATAAATTGTTGCTTTGTATTTTTGTATCCTAATTGTATTGTTGCTGTAATAGTTTGACTACCTTGATATATTGTTTACTTTTGTATATAGCTTACTCCCTTTGCATATTGTTTACACCTTGTATATATTGCTGCTTTGCAATTATGATGCCATTGGCTTTTGAAGTCACTAACATAATCTTGCAGTGTAACACAATGACAATAGATCCTTTGAATATTTTTGAATCTCTCCTTCAGTAAAAAGACATGCCGTTAGGCTGATGGATCTTTCTAAATGGCTTGGTGATGGACTGGCATCCTGACCTGGGGGTAGCCCTATGCTATGCATCCCATGCTGCCTGGCTCCAAGCTCTCTTTGACCCTACTGTACTGACCATGAATGATCTCAGCAAAATCAAGATTTCACACTCTCGCCTCATCAGGTTAATTGTAGAAAACCTGATGTGTGAATTTTCACATCTCTGGCATTAAGAGTAAGATAACTGATATCTGCTGTAGCCTACGCCTTTTTCAAGATGAAGTGGAGACAAGGCAATTAATAATTTCTCCTACAATGACCGGTCATTTAAGTAACTGTGTGCCCATCTCAGATATACCAGGAACACAGTACAAGCATAAATCCCTGAGAGAACATATAGGGTATTTTACCATTCAGTGCTTGTACTTCAAAATGTGCCACTCAGTTTAGCACAATGACTGCTAATGAAGGTTGGAGATCTGTGATGAAGTGATGAATCTAAATATGCATGTGCGCTTGCAGCACTGTGCATTAAAATAACAAGTACTGAAATAGAAAAAGTGCAAGTAGCACCTTACTGATAAATGCAACTTGATATGAGGACGACTGACATGTTCTACAACAATGACCACTTGAAAAATGCAATTAACGCCCATAACTTAAAAACCATAAATGACATCCAGTGAAATTGTGTGTGAAATAAAACGGTGTGTGGATGTGTACAAGGCAGTGCTGTGGGGAAGTCGAAGAGTATTCAGTATTTTGATATCAGTTTAATGGCTTGTGATAATAACTTACAGTACATAGTTCATATTATGGCCAGTCCTATAACTCATCCCTTAATAGCTGATATCATGCTGATCTATCAAACTTTGGTGTTGCCTACTTACCTCTCACTGACTCATCACTGAAGAGGAAGGTTGTAGATGCAGCAACAACTCCTTGATCCATGTCAACTTTGTGATGATTTTACATTGCATCATTGAAAGGGAGCTTGCTGACAGTTTATGCATGAAGTGCTTGGCACTATTGCCTTAATGCAAAAGTGAAAATGAATTTAAGAAAAACCAAAAACCCAGATGCTTTGAAAGCTGTTTCGAATGAAAGTGTTCATGGAATAAATATAGAGCAGGGTGATGAGTGTTGTTGATTTTCAGGCTTCTAGTGTGAAATCGTTTTAATATTTACCGTGTCGTTTTCAGACGTGCAGAAACAATCCTACAACAGGTTGGTCATTTAGACACCAACTGCAAGCATGTACTGGTTAAGAGCTCAATGTATCCTTTTCCATCATGTCTTCCCAGCAGATTCTCTGGGTGACCTGTTCTGACTGGGAGTGACCTTGTGGGTGGTATGGAGTTTTACACCACATAACATCAATTCTACAGTAAGTTAAATGAGACAAAAGCATTTCAGCAGTGAGTGAATAGTTTTTCCGCATTATTTTTCCTGTTGTCTTCTGATTCTTTGTTGGAATTACTTATGCATCATTATTAGTGGCCAGATGACTATTTGAGTTTGGGTTTCTTTGAATTTTAAGCAACTAAACCATCTTCCTGTTCCATGTTCAGCTATGTGGCTTGCAAAGTGTTTAGTATGCAGATATGATCATTTGTTTTTTGTCCTGCTGAAATGTCCTTTTTTCCATTGTTTGTTCTTATTTTGTTTTGCCGACACCCTCATTTCTGACCCCCCAGTTGCTTGTAAGCCCCTGAAAAGGGAAACCCCTAAATTAAAGCCTTGGTTGATTTCCAGATTCCTCTTGTCATGTTCTTCTGTCCGCTGAGTTGCTCACAGGCTTCCTGTCTAATGGTGCGAAAATCCACAACAGTGACCACCCACAGAATCCACGGACAACTGGCTGCCGGACAGAATGTTGTCTCCATGTGGCTGCACCTCAGCCGTCAACAACAACAGCAGGAGACACCATGTCTGTTCGGCGAGGCCAGTGCCAGGCTGCAGGAGCCGCTAGGCCAATTCCTCAGGATTCTCTTTCTACAGCTACAGTTCTAAATCCTAAAAAGGAGATAAGACAACAACTCAGACACCTCCCTGTCAGAGGCGAGGTGCAGGCTGTGTTATGCAGCCCTTTACTGTTCAGCGGGCGGTGGCCATCACAGATGAAGACAGACTTTGATGTCTTGAATAGAGTGCTGTTGAAGAGAATGGGTTTGTTGGCTGAGGAGTATCTGAAGAGACCGCACAAGCTCTCCTGCACTGAGGTTACACACCCCATTCAAGTAGCTAGACCTACCCCTGTAATGCAAATAAAATGGTATGACAGACAGTGCCAGAGCCAGGCCTACCCAGCTAGCCTAAAGCAGCATTTAACTGTGTTGGGGTGTTCAGTGTCCCTGGCTGCAGTGACACGGGAAACTCAAACCAGTCTTTTATCCATGTCAAGTACATTTCAGGGTTTGCTAGAACTTCAGGAGAGCCTTTGAAGTGCACTGCTGTGTTCTGCCTGTAGAGGTAGAAAGTTCAGGCACAGAATGTATAAATCCAGGCCAGGATTTTGTTTCAACCAACCAGTTAAATACTCTGTGAATGTGACTTTTTATAGCTGTCTGAATGGTTGAAACATACCATGGTTTGGATTTGTACTGGGGTGCCACTCTAAGCCTTACAGGATGCATATGGGCAGGCCCCTCTCATCTTTTCCTGTCACCCTGGCTGTTGGGATGGGTTGTTTCATGTGATGACCTCTTCAGTTCCCTCCCGGTTTCCTTGACAGACCTCCTTCTATTACAAAAGTTTTGTCACAAGGCCGATAAAGTAATTAAACAAGTGGCTGTTATGTTACAGACTGTACAAACGCTTTCATTTTTCATTACTGCAAGACTGGAAAGAAAGGAGATGACAAAACAAAAAGTTATTAGGGAATGCCTTTTTCAGAGAGCTCATAAAACCCCACTGTCAAGACTAGAAGGCTTGAAGATTATAACATCCATAAAGTCAACAGGGGGGTACTAGCCAATCACGTCAAACATCTAAAATTATAGACCGAGGTAGTCTTTGCGATCGTAAAAGTAAGAAGGTGTCCTAAGGTCCTCAGACAAATTCCTGCAGGACCCAGTTAGTACATGTACACTCCATAAAATGACTACACAAAACCAGTCAACCCCAAAAAGGTAAATATCACATACAGAAATCCTTAAATTTCATTTATGCCTTATCCCTAAAAATAGAACAGGTCGTTTGGTAATAAGTAAATTCAATATGACAACTTTGTTTCAAGTCAGTCCTCACAAATAATTGTCCTTCATCATCATCATCATGAAAAATCTGCATTTAGAGTCAGGACCATAAAAATTTGGACAGAGACAAAGTTTTGTACATTACCACTGATAAAAGAAACATGTCAGATGCAGTGGAAGTGCAGACTTCCAGCTTTAATTCAGTGGGTAGAACAAAAACATTGCATAAAAATATGGGGAACTAAATTGTTCTACACAATCCCCTCCTTTCAGGGGCTCACATGTAAGACAAATTAATATAACTGCAAATAGAATTCTAATACTTAGTCAATGGGACTGAGATCAGGTAACTGACTTGGCCATTCAAGAATATTCCACTTCTTTGCTTTAATAAAGTCCTGAGTTGCTTTTGCTGTGTGTTTTGGGTCATTGTGCATCTTTATTATGAAACGCTGCCCAATCAATTTGGCTGCGTTTGGCTGGATTTGAGCAGACATGATGTCTCTGAACTCCTCAGCATTCATTCGGCTGCTTCCATCCTGTGTCACATCATCCAGAAACACTAAGGACCCAGTGCCACTGGCAGCCATGCACGCCCAAGCCATCACACTGCCTCCACCATGTTTTACAGG
>JAODKE010000138.1:11073012-11102751 GCA_026779605.1 Mormyrus hasselquistii | reverse complement strand
TAACAGTTCGATCAGTTGCTCAAACCCAGTTGTGCGAACTCTTCAGTCGATCGGTCCTCTACGTTCTACTCTAAGCACGGAGTTGCAGTGAAAAGCTGCATGCCTAACGGCCCTTTCTGAACAAAATTAGTCACCCCTGTGCTAATCAGTACTTTGCAGTCTGAGATTTGTCCCTACTGCTCACTAGACAGTTACCGTACTTATGACCAGAAACCCACACAACAATGACGTTTCAAACTACATTTTCTGACAACTGCACATTATATGTGATCGTACAGCTAAATTGTTCCTTATTATGTATTAAACATTATTAAATTTCTTACTTATACGGTGACTATACCCTTATTAAACTGCATTTCCACCTTCACTGACGAATTTACATGGAACCACGTTTCTAACTACAGCTCATGAGCTGCAGTTCGAACTACACAACTTAACGACAGTGTTTGCGAACGTTCGTTCGAACTATGGTTTCGAGAAACACCTGCGTCGTTTAACGATGCATCGTACTACGTAAGTCCGCATTATCGTTACCTATGTAGTTCGAACTATGGTTTCGAGAAACACCTCCGTCGTACTTACATAGTTCGAACGACGGAAGTTGCTAACTATGTTAGCAACAATGGTTTCGAGAAACGCACCCCTGTACAGGTCTTAGCAGGTCTGTTTTGTTTTGTTGTGTTCTGAGTTTTCGGTCGAGTTGCGGTTAGATTTTGTTCGACCAACCTGTTCAAGGTCCGAAATGGTAGCGTTGAACATGTCTTGACCCATACAAGTTTTAGCAGTAATGATTGAGTTCCAAGATTTTGGTTGAGGTACAAGTCAGAAAAAAATTAAACGGACCCGTTCAGTATTCAAGTGAAGAGATGTTCATGTTCCAAGGTTCTACTGTACTCAATAGAAAACATACAGTAGACCTATTTCAATCAAATAAGTAAAATGTAGGCCCTCATTATATTGTTAATATGCTGTCTACCCTTAATGATTAAAGTGAGTTTAAGTTTTATGTGACCCAAATGCATTCTTTGAATCCACAAAATTAATGATACTTATCCAATCATTACTGCTCCCTCAAATAGAGTACTCAGAATTTTTATTGTACACTGATTGCATTTATGTCAACTATCATCAGGCCAGGCCAAGGGTGGGTAGACTGATCCATGGAGGGCAGGTGTGGGTGCAGGTTTTTGGGATGAACACTCCATCAGCCAATAATAAAGGAGTGGTTTTCAACTCTTGCCCTGGGGACCCACTGTTATTGGTTGATTGAGAGGTCATCCCAAATACCCTCACCCACACCGGCCTTGCATGAATGTGCTTCCCCTCCCCTGGTCTAGCCTTTCTTATGTGCACAGTTGAAAATATAGTACATATATATCTTAAGTATATGCTCACAGTCACATGATGGTGTGTAATTTTTTCTTGGGCGCAGAAAAAATATTTACTCTTACTTTTATTCTAGATGATTTTTTAAAGCTCATCACCAAACCTTTTGGTGAAATGGCAGACCAAAGGCCATCTCAAAGCCATAATCTCTTCCCTAATGTTTTTCCTTAAGCTCTGAGTCACACAAGGACAAGTGGCACACCAACACATTATTTGTAAGACATTTGAAACAAACAATAAATACATATGAAAACACATTAGTTAAAAAAAAATAAAACATTCACAAGTCACAAGTCAACCACTCCAGATGCATGATGATAAATCATTTCACATCATTCTTACATTCATGAAAATTCTATGCTCTATTAGAAATCATTGACATTTATCACAAAACACTAAGCCACATGAAAGCAGACATACATAATAAATGTAAAAGTTTAAAATTTCTCTTTGGGAAAAAAAAAATGTTGTACCACCAATAAACCTGCTATTTAAAGTCATTCTCCAGAATGTTACTGAATGTGCCTTGTTAGTGTTGACTTACAATTAGTTTAAACTTTCAGCTACTGTAATAAAGAATGGAAACTTTACTTGTTAAAGCAGTTAGGAACTCATAGGTGACCCCAGCAATGTGTTATCTGTGGTTATACCCTAAAGATGGAGATTGTTAGAAGTCAGTAAATCCCCCCCAGCCACAAGCCTCACAGCATAACTGTCTTATCACATCACAGCTGTGGGGTGTCTTCTTCCTTCTGCACATACCTCGATCAACTTAAATGCTTAATTGCCCCAACCCATTTTATTTCTTTTCTGGGCGACTCCAGTGTCCTGTATTGATACTTTTTCAAAACGCCACAGTAATTAGACAAAAACACTTTGTCAATGTAGCTTTAATGAGGGAAAATGCAACAACTACTGGTTAAGCTATGAAGGTCAAATATCTTTTTTTTGTCATTAAGAACTGACCTAGTAAATCTGAGGCATTGTTTTTAACCATGTAATACTGTACAGTACCAATTCAGTCGTACCAGATACTTAAAGGCAAGACTACTGACCTGTGTGTGCCCATTAATAAAAAGATGCATATTAAGCCTTTTTAACAATTACAATTACCTGCTCATCCATCATGCTTATTAAGCTTCAAATAATTGTTAGAATGCATACCTATTGTGTCACGACCGAGAGCGCTGGGAGTGCGATAAAGGCACAGGGTTTAATAAAATAAAATTGCATTGCATAATAGAACTGGGAAAAGGCAAAAACGCAGGTTGACATTACAACCGGAATGGGGAAACAAACGTAAATGCAGACTAAATGAAATGGACTAATGACAACAATCAGGAACAGCTGGTAAACATGGGGATTCCACATGGGGTTGATGAGGGGGCGTGGCAGACGAGAGGAGCGGACGAGCGGGACATGACATATTGGACCAGGCATTTTGATTATAAAAGAGAAAAACTGAAAAATATAAATATTGACATAAAACATAAACTTGTGTTTTCTGCCTGATTCACTTAAAGACTAATAGTTAATGTATCACCAAAAATATATATAAGCTAAAGTGTATGGTAGACTGACAAAATGTGCAGCACATACATTATCATTATTAAAATTTTGATTTAATCTAGAAGGAACACAGACAGTCGTATTGGAGAATTTCCACAATTTCCAGCATCTATCAGGCTGAGCCAAATAGTGTATTAAATGCTTGGCATGCTGATGCAGAGTAATCGTGATACCATGGGTTAACCAAATAAATGTCAGGGTAGCTAACGTCATGGTTTGGAAAGCCCACGGTTCTGCCAGTACTCACTGTCGCTCAATGGCACAGGGGAGGCAGGATTCACTCACTTGATTGGATGGAAGATTCAGATATTGATGGATGTGCAGGCTGACCCACTTCCCATCCTTTTCATCTTCCCTCACACGCTGGAGGGGATCTGTGAGCAACCCAGCAGTAAAAGTGCTTCCCCTGGTGGTATGTGAACATACTAACACTATTACACAAACCATTTCATATATCACCAATTCATCCATGTTACATTTACCCATTCTTCTCTTCAGCCTACACATTAAACACACAGGTTAACACCTTCCAGTGCAAATTGGTGATGTGTCAACTCTAAGACAGGCATTTTGTTGACTATAAAAGCTGAGTCAGTCTCACTGTCATATCAGGTAATACTAGAAGACAAATACCGCTCTTGCTCCTTGCTGCACAAATGTCTTTTCTGTATAGACTCACAACAATAGCACCGTTCTAAGAACAAATCATAATGAGTTGCAGGCTGTGTCCCCAAGATATGTTTTATTTTTTGCATAATGGGGGATATGTGAACTGTCACGGTGAATGAAAAGAGATGTGCACAACATTAATTTATTTGTATTGCTATTTATTCATTCCACATATATATGGGAGAAGCGCAAGCTTTCTATCTACCTACTGATTCAAACACATTATTTCTCGAAAAGAAAAAAGATTCTTACTCTGGCTGCTGACTTGGATAAGGTGCAGAAGCCAGTGTGGGGTGGGGGATGTGTTACATTACTTTTCTCTTCCTTGTTTTACTTATGAAGTATCATTGTAATCATCATCATAATAATAATGATCAATTTCAGAGTGCTCTAAGGTGGAAATTTAAGGTCCAGAAAGTCCAGAATAAGATTTTCTTTCAAACAGCCAGTTGAGTAGAAAGAGCCACAGTTGCAGAGTACTCAGTTGGTTAGTTGAAACAAAATCTTGGTCTGGATTTTTACTTTCTGGACCTGAAATTTCCACCTCTGGGTGGAATGTTCCATCATCCTTGCATTAGTTTTTCCTGCTTGTGTTTAATATACTGCTAAATGGGTTACTGCATGACTCGGAAAAACTTGGTTCTCAGAAAATGGTTCATCACAGGAATTTTGGATCTTTCTGAAGAATTCCTATTACTGGTACAGTACAATAAAAAGCATGCTATTATCCCCAAGCATAGAAAACAACTCCATTTGGCCCATGTAAATGGTTGGGCTAGGATAATGAAGCTCTTTACGTATTTTTGTTTCTACCAAGAAATAAAATTGGACGTTATATATCTAAATTCCAGACAACTCTAAACCACCGTTTCATGTTGTAAGCAGCCTAACAATACATTTTCTTTCCAAATGTTTCTTTCATGTCATTTTGACTCCCATGTTACCTGCCATATATGACTAATAAGCCCTTGGCTGTTATTATAAGACAGTATTTACGTGGGTAAAAGGAAAAAAAAAACAATATCAGAACGCTCACTTGTCATCTGAGTCACCCTTCCAGGATAAAGGCTGTGCCCCCCCAGCCACCCAAATGCACATACAAGTAAAATAATCGGATTAAAAAATAGCATATGAAGGAAAAATTATGGATACAAAAAGCATATATAGGTAAAATGACAAATATAAAAAGCATAAAATGACGGATACAAATAGTAAAATGACGGTGAAATAACGGATACAAAAAAGCATATTCAACTAAAATGACAGATACGTAAAAGCATATACAGGTAAAATAACAGAAGCATATACAGGTAAAATAACAGAAGCATATACAGGTAAAATGACAGATACAAAAAAGCATATACAGGTAAAATGATGATGGGATGCAAAGCACATTGAAAGCATCTGCTTCCACATAGGCGTAGTTCCTCAGTTAGTTACCACCACATGACGCTTTCAGTGTACAGTATGGGGGCGTATGAAAATGCTGGACAGGTAGAGGAGCCTCTTGTTTCATTTACCGTGGGTCCCAGATCACATTGATTTTGAGATAGGACTGATTATTGAGTTTCTGTGATGACACATTTGATGTTTCTTAAAGACACTAATTTGCTATGGAATTTGAGGGGAAAACATCATCAACTAGTGGCACCTGAGGATCACATATTCATTGGTTGTAGTCTGCAGACACTATTTCAACAAATGAGGAATTCTGTTTTACAGTACATAGCCATCATGAAAAATGCAATCTTGCAATTAAAGTCGTACAAAGAGCATAGGGTGTGGTCTACGGAAAAGTCATCTAATCAGACTCTACTGGTCATCCTTCACCCTGTTGCCAAAAGTCCGAATATGCTGCATGCCTACAGGGTCAAAATCTTGTTTACCATGATAAAGGGTTCTGGTGGCTCTGTTGATGTAAGATGCATTTTCCCAAAATGGTTCGGATGCACTGAACCCTTAGCGGGTAAAATGTATGGTAATCGATATAAAGCCATTCTGGGTGACTGCAAGCTTCCACATTGTGGAGCATTGTTATCTAGATGAGAGTGGAATGTTTCAGAATGACAATTTGCTTTTTCCCCAGCTGCTAATGGTCATAATCTCTTAAATTACTGATCAAGGTACCGTATATGGATGGCAATCTTCATGTGATTCAAATCTTACATATTAGTTAGGCAATTGGTTACAACAACAGCAAGTAACAAAGAAAAAAACACTTTACCATCTGGCACATACTGCACTGGCATCACTGTACTAGCAAGTTGCATTTAACCATTTGAGAACAGTAACAACAAAAAATCAAAATACAAATTTATGTTTTTATAGGTATTCAAAGTTATCTCATTAATCATCTGGTGTACAACTAGCAACTACAGGTAGCTCGTAGAGTGTTAGAATTACTTGGGCTGTGGATGTGTTGCCCAAACATTGCACACTGTACCAGATGATGAAGGCATTAAGCTAAAAGGACCTATCCGATACTTGCAGTCCATTAACAACAATCATAATGTTGAAGCAGCTGTGAATTCTGGGATTACTTGCAACATCATGACCAAAGCTCTCATTTTATTTGCGGCCAGGAAGGAATGATATTTGTTTCTAATGAAATCTTTAATTTAGTCCTAATTTTAACACACGATAAAAGTATATTGATAAAAAGGTACTCTGTCATCCTGTATCTTGTTTTGAAAATATATCGATATATCGTAAAAATTCAATATACAGCCCAGCCCTATTAGATAATGGATAAATCGCTCTCCATATGGTAAAGGCTTGTATTTTGCATTCGCTTTTCTTCAGATTTGGAGGTTTCCATTACTGTTTGTGCAGCCAATGACAGTACAGGTCCTTCCTGAGCTCCTGGACACGTTTGTCAAAGTGACGTTGAATGTGCATTTTAAGAAAAATGCAGGAAATATTAGACTTTGAGGACAGCTGCCATTCACATGCATGTTTATTTGTGAGGAGGTGCCACTACAGTAATAAGCATCTGTACTATCAGTACTTCACCGGATTACTCCCTATATGTAGCTGCATTGCCAGCCAGAGTGTCCATGCTGACTCCTGTTCAACATCACAAGCACCAAAAATGGGCATGCAGGCATCAGAACTACACGATGAGTATTTTATAAAATGTTTACACACCACAGTTAAAATGACAGGTTTCTGTGACGTAAAAAACTGGTTGTACAGCTGAACTTTATTTGGGGTTAATCAGAGTCACTTTACTTGATGGCAGGCGTGTACCCAAAAAGACTGAATGCTGCAATTATATCAGAAGGTGCTTCAACAAAGTGTTAGTTTAAGGGTGTGCACACTCATGCAGCCAGCATGTTGTACGTTTTTTACTTTTTATACTTTTCCCCCAACAGATTTACTTGTTTTTCAATTGAATTGTACGGTTATATGCCACATTAAAGATGGGATTAATCATGGTCTAATTCTTTACATCACAAAAATTTTAACAGGGGTGTGTCTACTTCCTATATCCACTGTACCTAGCAGCAATGGAAGAAGGCTGTCTGGTCCAATAAATCCTGTCAAGTAGACTTTTGAGGATGTGGGATGTGTTGGATCGACAAGTCCTACTGACGGCAACATAGCCCCAATGCATCAGGGCTTCATGTACTACCTGTCGTGACACATGACTCCCATTATCTTCATCGAAATGACCTGCCATTTATGCTACAGCAGCCTTTCTTTCAGTTTGTACCACATTAGATAGCCTTCATTCACATCTCATTGAGTCTTGGCTACCCAACACCCTATCAGCAGTTTGTGGTATTTCCCTCACAGTAAGTACTTACCACAGCTGACCGTGAGCATCCCACTACTCTGGCCATTTCTGAGATACTCTGAATCAGTTGTCTGACTATAATGATTTGGCCCTTCTCAAAGTCACGTAGATCTTCATCCCTGCCCAATATCTGTGCATTCTACATGTTGATTTCAGGCACTGAAGGTTAGCTTACCATTTTAATATATCCTAGACCTTGACATGCAACTTTATGAAATAGTCAACACTATTTGCTCCATATTGGGGCTATCATAATGTTTTGGCTCATTGGTATATAATAACTGAATAAAATAACAAAATATATGTAGTTTTATGTAGTCAACCTCCAAATAAATGAGTTTTTCATATGTAAGTACTGTTTTCCGGAAAAGAAAATATCCTGTTACAAAGGCGTGTAAATTCTGCTGCCGGTACAAAAATATCTGATTTATTTCTTTTACTTTCCAATGACCGATCATACATTGATATGAACATGTTCAATATAAGTGCAAAATAGTACCTTCCCACAAACGAAAGGCAATTTCCAATGCAAAAATTGTCAAAAAGAGGAACAGTAATATTAAATGCTGTGTAGTATAACAGGTATGTCCACTTTCTTCTAAAATGGTTCATTTCACAAGGGTCATGTATAAATAGCTATTTGCAAAAAGTTGCCCCTATTTTTTCTTTCTGAGGGAGACACGACACTATAAGAAAATACTCCTGCAGCCAACATCTCAAACTCAACACTGAAAATATTCCATCCCAAAGACCGTATTTTTCCCCCACATACTTAAAAAAAGAAAAGAAAAAAAAAAGCGATAAATTGTGTTCCAAATAAATTGTGTAATCCAAATGGAAATAAGTAACAAGGGAGACTTCCTTCAGCGCTGGCTAATCTATGGGCTGGTTTCCCAAACAGTCTTTTCCTCGTTTAATCCAACAAGTTCATAATTTCTTGGTCCAGAAAACCTTACTCTTGGAGGACTAACATTTTTTCCCTCTCTCTGCTGTGGAATAATTAACTCCCCCCCCCCCCAAAAGACCTCAGTCCACGCTGAGTCATTCTTCTAATGATTATAGTAATTATTTTCAATTATTGTATTGCAGTAATTGAAGGGAGGCAGCCCTAGCGGGGGCTTCTGAGAGTGGTGGGGCCACAGCACACTCGGAGCATGTAGCTTTAATTAACTGCAGCCAGTCCTTTGCTCCCTGTGACACAACTCTGCCATTTCCCTGACCTCCTGTCTCTGCGTAAATTGCTCTGGCTTGTGCCCATGCAACCCCCCCCCCCCAGTTAAATCCAGAAATGTCTGACAGCTAGATCTGGCAGTACAGGGGGACAGAGGGAAAAAAGGAGAAAACATTAGCAAGTTTTTACTTTTTCCCTATGAAGATAACCACAGCTTTGGAGGACTTTAAGGGAGAGATAATTAGGTTCTGCTGTATTGTGTGAACTGTTCTTCACTGCAATAAGTGTAAACTAGGTATTTTGAAAATGCTTCCACTGATATAACCTTATAAACTTTTCACAAGAAAAACAGTCGGAAAATGGAACTAATGACAAAATGTACTATTTATGCTATTTTCCAATTTGTGCACCTTGGCTTGTTATACAGTGCATGTTATATATTATGTATCATAAGCTCTGCTCACATTTTATAATGAACTATCATTAGTACTGCTATTCTATTTTTAATACTTTATCTATGGCATAATTATGATCCACAATATGCATGTTTAATACATGCGAACCTACCAGGGATCAGTAATGACACTTTGCCCTACCGCCTTGCCAATACCTGGGGGACTGTATTTGCTCAGGACAGGCCTCAGGTATCCCTTTGCCTGCTCAGTAGTCTTTATCATGCCAGTGAGCCTCACCAGTGACGGGATAAAGGCACTATCTGACAGTCAGCATTTCTATATGACTCCCAGGGAACGGGGCCAAATGGAGGCAGAAATCTCTCTCCTGCTCGCATTAAGTCATCAGACACTCACCATGGAAAAGAATCTGCCCCATCTCTGCCTTTAAATGACTGAATTACTTTGCAGACATAGTATACGTTAGTTGTACATGCTTCAATTTTGTATTTTATACTTGGAGATTCAGTATACAGTACATAATGTGGGTAATCTGCTCTTTTCATCCCCATTAGATCCTTTGCTCATCTGTTTATTTTCTCTGTCTGAGTAGCCGGTCCCTATTTTACCATTTATTATTGTTTTACTCTATCTTTAGCTCACTCCGAGAAGGAGAAATATTGTGTTTGTTGCTGCCATGTCACTGGATCACATGGGTATATTCACTGGACCAATCAGAAAAATTCTCAGCAATTATGTAACAGGCAATTAGTGAAAATGAGGTTTCTTGGAGACGCCTTATTGCTTCTATTTATTATTCAGCAAACCTGTGGAAGAAAGAAAATGATTTTTAAGTGCTGGGGTGGGCATCTATTGTTCAGCTCTGATTATGGTGTTTAAGAAAGGGTTTGCAGCATGGTTTAATGGTGGACTGCACTAAACAATTTTGTGTAATGCTTTACATTACAGTAACTACACCTTCATAATGCATTCATAAAGCATTCCGTGCACCTTCACAAGGCAGTCATAAAACATTCATATGCAACATACCTTAACATGTCTTAAAGAATTGCAATCATAATACTTTCAATGAACAAGACATGCCAGCTGAATTATACATTAATAACATGCATTAACATTTATAATCATATAATGTTTATTATTAATGTATATTAAAACTGTTAAGGAATGTCATGATGTTAAGGTATACTTGCATGCTGCTTATGGATGTTCTATGAATGCATTATGAAGGTGCAGTTAATGTGACGCATTACCAGATTCTGAGGGATTGTAATTCCCTTTACTTTGGTTTAAAACCATATGCATAGTACAGCTGTTTATGAGATGTATTTGGTTAATAGAGGAAATTTACCCTCATTTCTCCTTGTGTGCCCACCCATGGAATTGTGAGTTGAGGTATATGAAACTGGTTTAGAACCAGAACGACTGATTCGGATGTATTTAACATGTCTGTATGGGCAGCACCTCCAGGGCTGGGCGTTTGAATCCTACCTGTCTATGGAGTTTACTTATTCTCCCTTTGATGCAGCAGGTTCAAAACATGCAGGTAGGCTGGCACCACTAAACAGGCCATTATGTGTGTGACCTGTGACGGACCCTGGCCTCATTCTCTGAGCCTCCTGTGACAGTCTTCAGGCTCACCACTATTCTGTACAGAGGTGGGGGCTGGATGATTTATGGGAGGATGATGTGGTCTATGTTTGTACAAATCTGTGTAAAACAAGTGCAATCTATAATACAAACTTTGTGGTATTTCTGAACATGATGACTTTCTTTAGATGAGGGTTGTAAATTTTCCTCTAAAAATGATTGTATGGTGATTTTGTAACAAACATCAGATTTTACTAAATTTTTACTTATTTGCAATTATACTCCTGCCCTCTATGGATCAGCATAGGCTCCTTGAGCAGTATAAGGAGTAAGAGCCCATATAAGGCCCATATAAAGACTCAGAACAGTAACGGTGTAGAGACAAGTTCTTATCTGAGGAATGAAAAACATTCACTGCTCAATGAAAGTTATTTCTTTAGGGAATCCTTTGAATGACATACATGTTTTTCAGTTTGATTTAGTAACAAGTGAGACGTCTGATTTGCTGTATGTTTTCAGAAAAGTCTTTTATCATGGATTGCTTGCATCTGCCATTGCCATCGCTAGGGCCAAGTCATGATTGCCGTGGCCTAGTCAAGTCATGGACTGGCTCATCCACACCTTGCGGATAACAGTGATCACCACTTTGGACTCTGCTACCCAAATTATTACCATATCTGTTTATTGCGTCACTATTTTTTGTCGTTAATCCCTGCCATCTATTTCTTTGTTGGGCCCATTTGCACAACAATAAATATTCTCATTTGGTGAGCTGATGGTGAATTCCTTTTAACATCTCGCTGAAGTGTCTCTGCCTTATTTATTGTATGTAACAGGTCGATACAAGAGCAAGATCTGAGAGCTTACAGTTTACCGTAAGCAAGTATTTGTATGTGTCATTTGTATGTGAGATGTATGGTAAGCTACTGTATTTTACTCTGATTTTAGGTTGCCTTTCTCAGAACTGGCCAGGAGCAACAGATAGAGCTAACTCTGACTCATTCACAGTCTCTTTTTCTGTTGATTAATAACCACTGTCCCTGTCAAACAAACAAACAAACAAGGGAAAAAAATAAGAGTAAATATGAATATTAATGAGCTCTGTCTTGGCTCCACCTTACCTATGGGCGTGACCTGGAAGATAAATGCATCACCAAGGGGTCAGAGGGAGTGGCATGCCGGGGATAGTGTGTTCTCTGCTTTATTTTGTGCTGGTCCATTTGGTTTCCTTGATTCATGACAGCAAAATGGAGCTGTCACTATAGTGATTTTACTCGAGTAATTGGGAGATTGTGTAACACCACTGCTGCTACCTTTTCTTCTCAGTGTTGCTCCTTTTTCATTTTATTGAATATATTTTTTATAAGATCTTTATGTATTTTCCCATTCACATTCACATTTTTTTTTTACCTTTTCTTGTAATCTGATATTACAGAGAGATTATTGACAAAGATATTTAGTGCAGTGGTTTTAGGGCAGAGAGGAATTTTGTGGATGGTCAGTTAGTGAAGCTAGATGAGTGACATCAATTAGCTTTAATGTTACTTTACATTACATTCTTCTTATGTAATTCTTTTAAAAGTCACAATATGCAAAAAAGAAGAATCATTACTGCTGTACCATATCTTATAATGGATATTGTAATTTTTTGTATAAAATAGTTAGATTGACAGCCTGATGTTTGTGTTCAAGAAACTATTCCATGTTGCTCAGTTAATGTATTTGTGATTTATTTGTAAGATTTAAATAGCTTAATTGCATATATTAGTGTTACATCATATCTCAGTCATTAGTTGTAATTACATTGGAAAAGGTTAGGGAATAAAGTGATAAAATATGTAATTACATTAACTGATACTATTATTTCTACACACTACGCTCTTTGAAATATGCTTTTAAATTTATACTTAAACTTTTGTTTAATCGGGTATGCTGCGTATTTCTGCATATAGAGAAACAGGATTGGTCTGTGAATAATGTAATTCTTAGATGGAATCATTTCTTAACTAAGTCTTGATTTCACTATTACTGGACACAACAGTGGGCATTAACCTTGTTAAAAGTAAAAATGCATGCATTAAATTAAGAATACCAAACCACTGAAACATGAGTTTGGAAGAGCCTAAGAATATATTTTTGGTCACTATCTACATAAATCCAGAGAGCAATTTTGGGGAATTGGTGTTCTGTAAGTTTGAAACCGTAAAAGCAATTCAAGTTACTGTAATTTGGTAAAGAAATATTTTATTTGAACCTCTAAGAAGCAATTAAAAATATCCAGCAGGTCAATAGCACATTATTACATTCTGCAAAGATGTTCATTAAATGATATATCACTAGACAATATGCTTTACCGCGTCATAGAAATATTCAAGTGCAATTTAAAAGACGTTTCATACTGAAAATGACTCTGCTATGGGGTCATGGAATTGCATTTGAGTAATGCGAGTAGATTTCACCATGGACTGACCCTGAGACACCACATAGCTAAACAGCTGCAGCTTCTCTCCTCCAGCCAATGTGCCGTGCATTTTTAAGGCGTCGTGTTTAACGTAAACATCCCGCAATGCATCATTAATACTCATTATTGAACACTGAGCCCATTGTCATTTACTATCAATTAGGCCTGTGGACTGATGAGTGTGGTGTTCATCATGACTTTCTGTATTTTCTATGTAGCCTGACCCAGCTGTGCTGAATCTATTCAAAGTAAATGATTAAATGCGATTTTTAAAATGAAAGACTGCTTTGCTCTTTTATAAATGGGCATGATTCAGATTTCCAGCAAAATTATTATTATGAAATGTGTTTAGTCTCTGAAAGTATATAATGGCGTTAATGGTGTTTTTCATTATGAAAAGGGATTATGAGTCAAGACTTACTTCTGCCCTGTTTATCCACTGATAATATACACACACGGGGCTCTATATAGCTGCATAAGTACAGAGTATGCATAAATGCATTCTATGAATGTTTCTGGGGTTTCTAATGTGCTGCAGGGTCGTCAAGACTCATCCATCAACTCATTAATGTAGAAGAACAATATGAACGCTATACTGTACCAAGCTCTTTGAAGGTATAATCATTCGTAGTGTCAGGTTTCAGCCCATAAGAACACCAGTTACATCACTCATGCTGCACAAAACAACCATGTATAGCATTGCTGTATGTTCAGTCGGGAAGTTAGTTTACAAATGCATTAGTATACAGGTTACAGGTCTGCCCAGCCACAAGGGGGCACCCCAATCCACTTCTGCTCTTTTTCTTTTGCCACAAAAGGAAACTACAAGGAGGACGAGCTCTTGATTGCCACTAATACCAAACCCTTGAGTTTAGCACCAGGGCCGTCCCCCTTAAGCGGCATTCAGGACTAATCTCAGTGCCTAGTCTCAGGACGGCATTTTGTTTTGCGCTTCCTACCAGCCTTTTTTTGATCTCAAGTACTGTATCTTGAATGTCTCCCTTTCAACCTGCTCATTTTGCACCTTTAGCAGCCCTGCCCTTTCCAGAGTACGGAAGGCTCTTCTGTCTTCTACAGATCTGTAAAGCTCTGTCTTTGTCATTATCTGCACTTGGCAGCAGTACATTATTATTCAGTTCCATTGGTGGGGTTAACAGTTGCTATAGGCAGGATATCAATATCTGGCATTTGTGGTTATCCTAGTGTCACAGTTTCACAGTTTTTGCTTATGAGTCAGATAACGACACTGAAATGTTTTCAACCACATGCTTACACAATATTCATTTTGTTCAGGCATACAATTAAACACTCTACACCCAAGTCCTAGTTTTTAATCAGTATCGAGACATGGTAAGCTCACCAAACAGGAACAGGGCAGCGTGAGAGGATTTAAGGAGTGTGAAGACATCCTGGTTGACTGAATTCTCAGAGAAAATTGAGATAATGTGACTAGGGCTGAAGCTGTCACATGACTTATCTGCTAGGACCCTGAGAGGCTGCTTTTAAGCCTACTGTATATACATAATGCAGTGGCGGGCAGACCGAGGCATCACCAAAGCAGCGAAAGACGACGACACGTGCTTGCTGGGAAGAACACATTCTTTAATTGTAGTCTTTAACGGGACTATAACAGGCACCCAACAAGGGAAACTGTAAGATACATACATGGTGGGAGATTTATGCAAAGCTAGGGACACACACGGATCGGACAGGGTGCACATAAGACCCGGCCAAACATACATTCCACAGTCGGGAAATAAAACTATTATCAACAACAGTACAACAAGGGGCTACTTACAATTGCCACGAGCATGCCTGGAATGCTAATCCCCGCTAGCGCCGCAATACTATATACTATATATAAGTGGTAGATTTCCTTTGTTTTTGCTAGATGCTCTTCCAAAGTGTATGTGATAGTAGATGCTGGGAGCTGAGGTCACTTCCTGTTTTGTTTAAGAGTTTCAAGGTAGTGTAGTAAAAAAAAAAACCGGCAAATTATATTTCATTTCAAACATTTACTTCAGTTAACATTTTATACATGGTGTTAAAATTAAGAAAATCGTCTGCTGACTGTGAAAATAGAAGTGAGATTAAACTACAGTGAATAATAACAGATTTCTAGCATGTTTTGGCGTTACTATTTCTCTGCTTAGCAGAGAATGTTGTCTAAACTGTGTTACAAACTAATTCTGCTTAACAGGACTACAGTAATATCACAACCATTTCTTCACAATTCCTCATCAGCTAAGGCCATCAGCTCTATAAAATGTCACAAGAGCTTTTACCGTTTTATTGCAGGAACACATAGTCACCAAATAAATACAGAAAAAAGCTTTGTTGTCAAAAGGGATGGATTGAATATGTGGCTAAATCATTGTACCATTGCGACATCAGCCTGATACTAATTAATTTGCATGTCTGGTTCCCATTAACGTCACTCAGCTTTGTTGTGTGTTTTAGGTGTCTATGTCTTTCTCCAACTGTTTTTGCCTTTGTTTTACCTGAATTATGTTTAGATAGTAATCTTGCCTTGTGTTTTCTCAGGTGTGCTGAGTGTGTCTCCATGATGTAAGCTGCCATGTCTTATTCATAACCTGTGCACATTCTCTCCACTATTGATTGTGTTAGCTTGTGTTGGTGAATTCTGATTGACTTGCATAGTCAATAAAGAGCAACATCCCCATATATTTAAAGGCTCGATCTTACTCTGCATATCATCATAACCCCATATTTTAATATGTATTGAGGGTGTTTTGTGACAATATTCAATAAATAAATATGCCCTAGTTAATAAATGATTAACCCTAGTTACCATGGTTACTAAACAGTTAAATTAGGGTCTGCGACTTAGGAAGTCTTTGTAATACGGACCCCAGGGTGGAACAGAAAAAATGCAGTAATAAATGAGAAATCCATCAACTAGGCAAGTGGGTCTGTTGTGACTAAGATCGCATGTAACCACTTTATTTAGAGCCCACCCATTGAGTTTGATGGGTGATTTTGACAGATAACTTTAATGGTTGCTGTTATCATTTAAATTGTAACTTAAATAACAATATAAATGACATATCTATGTAATGATTTAAATGACACTTCATATTTTAAATAATCAATTAAAATATGACATTTTATTTTTTGAATATTGTTGCAAAACATCCTCCATAAATATATAGCAATTGTAAGTAATATATATTTATATATAAACAGGATAATTCAGTGCTTCTTAAGCATTATAGATCCACATAATACTAACCAGTCATGGTAACAAATTAGACAATTAGAAATTATACAGAACCATTCATTTTCCATAACCACTGCTCTACTGCAGGGCCGCAGTGAGCCAGCAGCCAATCGCAGGAAAGCACAGGGCCTGGAAACACCCTGCAGGCAGCTTAGAGACACCACTTGACTTAAACTGCAAAAGCAGACAAAAGTAGCCAGAGGAAAATTACATAAATATAGGATAAACACACAAACTCCAAACACACAGGACTGGTCAGGATTCAAACATCAAACTGTAGACCATTGTTTTATCCACTGAGTCACCATGCTGCACGTTAGCACATAACAGTTCTGCTCAATCACAATTCAAAGACTTTCAAGATGTACAGCCTGCCACTGGACTCCCAAGAGCTGAGAAAGAGGGCCAGCCCAACCCACAGCGCTGGAATATGAAGGATGCAACAAATAACAAAGTACCTTGATGATAAACTTCAGGATCAAGGAAAAAAAATCAAGGTTAATACTACATTTTCCTCAAATGCAGTTGGGCAAATGTAGCAATTAAGATAGAATAAAGTAAACCACATCAACATTAAATGGTGGTTCACAAGCAGTTTGGTATGTGGGAAAGTGACTAGCCATACTAATGAAAAGTACAATCAGAGAAATCCAGGTCCTTAACAGTCTGACCGCCTAATAATGTAGAGAGTAGATGCGCTTAAAAATCCATGGTAAGCATTACTGTGCCCAGCAACTTTACACTGTATTTTCCTGCACAGAATGTCAAATTCTACTGGAACAGAGATAAAGGCAAACGTGAAGGTAAACAATATATACTTGCTATTAGATTCATGTTCAATATGTCAGTTTGTACTCTAGTAAAATTTTATTCATATCGTAAGAAATAGCCGCTAATAGACTAATTAGACAAATAAATGGATGATCCCAGCTGTAAAGTCACCATACAAATAGCCAAGGAAAGCAGAGTTCCAGTTTATTACACAGCACCTCATATGCTATTCTGGCTATAATATGAGAAATCACGTGAGTCCGGCAGCTGTGGAAACTGCACATTCGACAAAAATCAATACTGCAACAATGGAAGGCAGGCGTGAGGAACAACAATGCTTAGGTCATCACAAATACAGCAAGACATCTCTGACCCGTCTTGCGAGCAAATATTGCAGGCCTCTTCTACGGACTGCATCACATTCCTCTACAAATATGCACATATGTAAAATATTAAAAGATTTCTGTACTGTCCAATAAGGTTTGAAGAGGACAGGAATCAAGAGGAAACTTAAAAGTTAGCTAAAATAGCAAATTTAAATAAGAGCCGGAAAGCTAATTCATGCAAACTAAATTGTCAAAATCTGCTTATTCAACAGAATATGGAATATTTGCTTGTTCAGTATCTCTATATTCCTCCATCTTATGACGAGACAATGGAGGCACCCCAACAAAAACCTGTCAGTCTGCCTCAAACGCATCCATGACATATATTGAATTAGCAATGATATTGCTGGATTCATAAAGCATTATGATACCACTAATTGAGAACAGATGGCAAGCCTGAGAAACTGCAGCTTGCAACCAAAATTAATCAACCCAGATTGTGCATTTTATGTGGTCTGGCCCTAGTACATATTCATTTGATTCACCCAGTGCCTTTTACGAGAAAATTTGTCATGTTTGACCTTCCCTGACCTCTGATTTTCAAAATGACATGCCCCTCTGCAAAAGCGCAGAACAGTGAATGCTAATTTTCTAATCTCAGTGTCACCTGTGTGTAAGCAGGTCATACTATTATAGAGTGTACTGAGTTATGAAGAAAACATTAAAGATTTCTTCATCACTATATTAATTTCTATTTGCAGTGTAAAATTCTGATACCTCAGGGACAATCAATAAAAAGCAAATTAATTTGTAAGATTACGTCTTTTGAGAAAATGAGCTTCTGTTTCTAGTATCTCTTTTACACGGATTCAACTATATTATTACACGTGGTATCAATTAGGACTTTCATACACTTTACAGGGAGGGAGGGAGGGTGGCTCTGTCCCTATGGTCAGAAGGTCGCTTGTTCAAATCCTGTGGTCATCAAAGTGATTTCACCCTTGGGCCCTTGAGCAAGGCCCTTAACCCCAACTGCTCCAGGGACTGGTTTACCCTGCTTTCTCAAAAAACATGTCACTTTGGATAAAGACACCTTATAAATGTAATGCTTATAGATATATAACTTAGACCTCATAAAGAGCTTTTTTTAAAAAATAAAAAAAAAAATCACAGGTGACATAAAGTTTCAGTATCAAAAACTCCACCCATTTATTTTGCATGACCGCTTATCCAGCATAGGCTAGCAGCAAGCCTAGAATCTATCCCAGAATGCACTAGGCATGGTACAGTAAGGGCAGCAAGCCTAGAATCTATCCCAGAATGCACTAGGCATGGTACAGTAAGGGCAGCAAGCCAAGTCACCACAGGATACATAGTAAAGGCTCAAACTAAGGGCAATTAGAGGCACCAATCCAAGAAAACTTCATGTATTCAGACTTATGAGTGGAAACTGGGTTTTTTTTGACTAGGATTTCATTTGTTTTCTGTTTCCTATTAGTCAGCCCAGACTTGTATGTCTGCCAGAAAGGAGACAGCAATAGATGCACACTCCATAGGCTCTCCCATAATCCATTTTCGTTCTTTCACCTTTGTGATGTCCTGGAATATATGGCATTTAATGTTAAATTATCTTTTGTTTATGGTATATGATGTCTTACCATTTTATAATTATTACACTTGTGTTCTTTCCAAGAATGCTTGCGTATTTTGCGTACCCATGATGATCCAGCCGTTAGGCTGTTGCTTGAAATAGAATGCTGACAATACAGATTACTTACAGAAAAAATATAGGAAGACAGGGCCAGAATGGTACCAGGAGCCTGCAGTCTGTTTTGAATGGGTCACACCATATGTATTGTGTCTTATCAAGCACTAGTACCTACCAACAAAACAGCAGAAACACAGTAAAGTCCAACACAAAGAGTATGTTTGAGAGTATTTGTTCAGGCATAACCTAAGGAACTCATCACTGGCCAAAAAGCCAGGTTACTCTAAAATAAATCTTTAGCTGGAAGTTTCTGAAATTCTGTTTTTTGCCTGCTGAAACCTTCACCACACAAGATTTGTCATACCTCAGTCTCCCAAAAGTCTAGAATTCATGTATCTTATCACTAACCTTGACTCACGACTGAGAAAGAAGGTCTGAGCCCACCCTGGACTTTGGAATATGAATTGCTGCAACAGTTAACAAAGTGCCTTGAGGATAAACTTGAGGATCAATGTGGAAATTCAATGTAAATTAAACGTTTTCCACAATTTGTGGTTGTTAGATTTCCCTAATGAAGTTGCCAAAAAAAATAACAAGAATGACAGATAATGGACGTTAATTACGCTGAATCAGCTGCAAAAGACAAAAAAGATTATAGTGTATGTAAACTTTAATAAAAGGGCTAAGAAGCTAAAAGATGCTCGTGATCAGGTTAAGCCTTGCATGACCAGGCAGAGTACCTGCGTGCCGGATGTGAGACAGCAAACTGTTTAGTGTTCAAGGTCAAGCTGAAGCAGGTAAAGGAAAAATAGCTTACCTCACAATGGAATGTAGGCGCCCCTCCATATGTGTCCAGATTTTACTGAGCTGAAAAAAACACAAGCCAATCCAAGCCAATCGAATACTCGTGGGAGTTTTGCTTACACAAAAATGTTCTGAGGGCATAACGAAAAATGATTGGTTCAGAGAAATTACCAATCAGATTGTACAGGAGGTGGGTCCAACGTTGGACTCCACCAGGGCTGCCATTTGTCACAGATTCTGTTCATAACATTCATGGGCAGAATTTCTAGGCCCAACCAGGCCATTGAGGGTGTCCGGTTTGGTGACCTCAGGGTCAGGTCTCTGCTTTTGATGTGGTCTGTTAGCCTCGTCAGACCGTGACCTTCGGCTTTTACTGGAGCAGTTCGAAGCCAAGTGTGAAGTGGCTGGGATGAAAATCAGCACCTCCAAATCCAAGACCATGGTCCTCAGCTGGAAAAGGGTGGAGTGCTCACTGCGAGTCGGGGAGGGGGGTCCTTCCCCAGGTGGAGGAGTTTAAGTATCTCAGGGTCTTGTTCATGAGTGAGGGAAGGATGGAGAGGGAGATCGTCTAGCGGATCGGTGCGGTGTCCGCAGTGATGCGGGCACTGCATTGGTCTGTCGTGGTGAAGAAGGAGCGGAGCCAAAAGGCAAAGTTCTCGATTTACCAGTCGATCTATGTTCCTACCCTCACCTATTGTCATGAGCTGTGGGTAGTGACCGAAAGAATAAGGTTGCAAACACAAGTGGCCGAAATGAGTTTCCTCTGCTGGGTGGCTGGGCTCTCCCTTAGAGATAGGGTGAGAAGCTCAGTCATTTGGGAGAGACTCAGAGTAGAGCTGCTGCTCCTCCGCATCAAGAGGAGCCAGATGAGGTGGCTCAGTAGATGCCTCCTGGACGCCTCCTTGGTGAGGTGTTCCGGGCATGTCCCACTGGGAAGAGGCCCCTGGGAGGACCCAGGACACGCTGGAGAGACTATATCTCTCGGATGGCCTGGGAAAGCCTCGAGATTCCCCCAGAGGAGCTGGATGAAATGGCTGGGGAGAGGGAGGTCTGGGTTTCCCTGCATAGACTGCTGCCCCCGCGACCCGACCTGTAAAAGAGGTAGAAGATGGATGGATGCACATCACCCCTCTTGCAACAGATCTATCAACCATTTTTACTGAATTAAGATGTGAAAGATACTTCACTGTTGTCAAACAGCTAATGGATTGTTCTCAGTTCCACTAGCTACATTAGTGTCATTATAGCATGTATTCAGTTATTCTTCAGCAGCACACATGAACATGCTTGACATTGGTTTATTTTATACCCCACAATGTACCTTGTATGTATCTGTAGCTGAAATGTACCATCAGGAAGTCCTGGACAACAAAAGCTGCATGCCTAAAGGCATTTTCTGGATAAAATTTCCCACCTCTGTGCTAATCATTACTTCGCAGTCTGAGAATTGTTCCGAATGCTCACTACAGAAAATTACCATACTTATGACCAATGACCCACACAACAATTACATTTCAAACTACATTTTTAGACAACTATATGTGATTGTAGAGCTAAATTATTCCTTATTAGGTGTTAAGGATTATTAAATTTCTTACTTACACGGTGACTATACCCTCATTAGATTGCATTTTCCACCATCGCTGAAGCTCGAGAGCTGAACTACGCATCTTAATGACAGTGTTTGAAAATGTTTGTTCGAACTATGGGTTTGGAAAACACCTGCATCGTTTAACGATGCATCGTACTACGTAAATCCACAGTACCTCTGTAGTTCGAAGTATGGTTTCGGGAAACACCTGCTTCGTACTTACATACTGTAGTTCTAACCACGCAAGTTGTTAACGTAGTTAGCAACTATGGTTTTGTGAAACGCACCCCTGTTTATTTGTACTTATTGGTTTTCTGTTTCCCCAGTTTTTGTCATTTTCTATTTTCTTTCCCTATCATAGCTTTACCCTGCTAGTGTCTTGTTCACTTTTGGTCTAGTTTGTATTTTTGTTCCATTTTAATTATCTTAGTATAGTATTGTCAGTGTGTGATTAGAGTTCCATAGTTTTGTGCCCGTTATCATAAGTTACTCCACCTGTTACATGTTTCTCTGTGTCATTGCTGTTTGGTTGATTGTCTTATGTTCCACACCTGCCCCTCTCCTTAGCCCGGTTGTCTGTTTGTATGTAAATGTCTGTTTCCTGCCTGTTCTTTATGTTGCCGGGTAAGGTATCCACTAAAACAACAAGCAACTATTTATGTGGGATCTTTTATTGAGTGCAGGATCTCCACTCAAATGGGACAATTTATCGCATACTCCCATTTATTGCATAATGAAAAGAAACTAGCCTTCATCAAAAAAAAAAATTTAATAAAATCCTTAAATCAGGCAAACCAGAAGTTTTATAAACCCCTTATTCTAGTACAAAAGAAGAAAAGAAGAAAAAATAAATAAAAGAAAAATAGAAAACAACTGTAAAAACATACCCAGTACAATTACAATAGTGGCAGTCCTGCGGCAAACCAAGCGAATTAATACATTTTTCAACTTATCCATAACTAGATATTACATACGCATTACATTGTTCATCTAACAAATACTTACACCCTTTTATCAATCATTCCTCCACACATGGCTTCTTTAACACATCTCGGTTACATTTAGTTTGTCATTGCATATGTTATCACATGTTGTTGCTTTGTTTCCTAGTCCTGTTCCCTGTGTTACTCTGTTGCATAGGTGTGTTACTTTGTGGTCTCTTTAAGTTTGTTCTTTATTGCCATTATTTTGTTATGACACTTTTCGGTCCCTGTATTTTCTCACTCCTGTATCTTGGAGCCCCTCCATGGATTGTCACTCCTTGTCTGCATGCACCATGCCCTGCCATGTCACTAATGAACAAAAACTGTATTTCTAGGAATGTCACATGGATTTTGTAGCATTATCAACTAATCTATATAGTATGCTGAGTGTTTTTATACAAAATGCACATTACAAACAAATTATTCCTGTGATCCTTGTTATGAATGTGTTTATAAATTACTAAAAACATGGACCAAACTTACCAAAACTTTTTATCGATAATTACCAGTGAATTTACTGCTGATAATTATATGCATAGACTATATTGTAATGGATTCTAAAATTATGTTGGTCAATAAATATAAAACATAGATTCAGAAAATGGACTCTCATTGGAAAACAATAGTTTACAGTTAAAAAAAGCTGAAGGCTGACAGCTAAATAGATTGATTTGCTTGGGCCAACTGAAACACATTTTTAAGCAAACTGTTTTTTGGGACGTGTATTTTCCCTGCTCATAAGGCACAGTATAGGTTAAACAATCTTTACACCAAGCTCCAGGCATAATAATAAACAGAGAAAACATTATTCTAACTAAATGTGCTGGAACAATATATGTTTCCACTAAGTTAATTCTCATTCAGGTCTGTATACTCTAGGTTTAGGCAAACAATTGTGATTATTTTATTCACAGCTTTAGTGAGTACATTACATGGTGCAGCAAAGCTAGAATACACTTTTCACTCATCCCTGAACCATAGTGTTTAGCTGCAAATGTGGATTACCTGGGGCATTCAGGGGAAGATCTAAACAAACCCTATATTTGTCTTTGATGTGAGAAATGTGCAGTTGGCAGTTGAAGACAATGCCTGAGCAATTGTCACAGGGACAGTGGCGTATTAGTGACGGAGGCAAGAAAGGATTATAAGTGATACAGCTGGGGGGAGGGGGAGGTTCCAAAAGGGACAAGCATTTCTTGCCGTCATACACTTCACACACTTCAAAGTGTCAGAATGGAGCCGATGAGGGCTCGGGGCTGTGAATGCCGGGTGACTTTTATTAAATGAAACACACCAGTTTTCTGGTGGAGCTCCAACTACACACAGCCACCCCCTATGGAGTCAGCCTCTACGGGAGCCCCCACAGGCCAAAAACTACCAATAACACATGTAAACAAAAGTGTAATGGCTGCATGTGTGTCCATAGAGTAATACCTACAAGAAAATCCTAGTGTAGATGCATTCAAGCTTTCAAGTGATTAAAAGAACATTTTGTAATCTGTGGAAATTACTGGACATAAACAGTGTAAAGAGCATATCACAACAGCAACAGAAATTAGCGTTAAACATAAAATATCATAATTAGCACAAAGTGAATAATATTGTTTAATATTGTTTTCCCTGATACCATGCCAGTAGTAAACCACGTACAAAGCAAAAAAATATATTTTAAAAATGGAGGGATTAGAGTAAATAATTCTTTGCAAGGCTGAGGGGTTGTGACTGTACTCTTAGCACAAAGATTGTCTTATTTTTGGCTTTTAGCTTCAGATCTTCCCTCCTGCCATATAGCTCTCAGTTCTGAAACCCCTTCCCCCCACCGTGACTGAATAAGTGCTGTTGTGGGAGAGCAATTGTTATCAATGGGACAATTAATATTGGTAAGAAATCTCCAGAATGCCAGTAACCATTAACCACAGTTCATGCCTTTCTGCCTGCCGCTTACCATTGCCTGTCAGAAGCATGTAACACAGCAATTTGGAAAATGGAGATAAAAGCCACAGTAATAACAGGAAGCAACAGGAAATAAAACCCTTTATAGTTTCCCCTGTTCCCCTTGAAAAGTGCAATCGAAATATCTCAGAGTGACAATGTGAATCTGACTTCATCCTCATTTTATTGTATGCATTTCTAATCTGCAAGATCTCTTTACATGGTCCAATGACGAGTGCATACTCACCGGAATAACTGGTGTTTTTATTTTTTAAGATGGAATACCCATGGCAGAGCCATTTTCAGCAGCACAGTAGCATCCAAATACTGTGTATTAACCATTACATGATGATCACCAGGAGATCACCAGAGCAATAATATCCCTAAACAAATACTCTTGAGGAGGGCATACATCAAAAATCATTTACAACAGTAGTATTCAATACACACGTGCACACTACTCCAAAAAGAAAAACTAAGGAAAAGTTTGAAAACACATCAGATCTCAATCGGAAAAAAAATCATTCTTGATATCTATCCTGATATGGACTGAGTAATGTGTTAGGAATGAAAGGACGTCGCATCGTTTGATGGAAATTATCAACCTACACAGGGCTGAATTCAAAGACTCCCCGAAAATTGAGGTGAAAAAATGATGCGGCAGGCTGCGTTTTGCCGAAGTTTCATTGCAGCAACTCAAGATCAAAATCAGGGCATCACTGGGCAATTCTTATGGCAATGGCACGTGTTGATGTCCCATCCTGGAGGAGTCTGACTACCTGTGCAACCGCTGTAGGGTCCAGGTATCACCTCAAGCTACCAGTAGTGACACTGGCCATGACAAAATGCAACACTAGTGAAAAAAACCGTCAGTAAAGATGAGGAGGGAAAAACGTCGGCGGCCTCCACTTGTTAAACTGTTCCTGTTTTGGGGGTCGTCTCATTGTTGGCCCTCTAGTGCACCTGTTGTTAATTTCATTAACACCAAAGCAGCTGAAACTGATTAACAACCGCCTCTGCTACATAAGTGACCAGATCAATATCCCAGAAGTTGAATTGACTTGATGCTATACAGATACTCCTCTACTTACGAACTTTCAGACATATGAGAGAATTGTGTTCAATGGGCTCCCCTTTCCTGTCCACAACATAATTTTTATTTTTGCGTCCCAATTCTGGGTAATACGACTTCTGGCCGCCACTCCCCCCACACACCAGCGTAGCGTGCGTACTCCTAGCATCCTGGTTATCCATACTTACGTATATCCTTAAAATGATGTTCGACAACGAATTACGAACATTTTAAGCTACGAACAATCCTTCGGAACGTATCTCATTCATAAGTAGAGGAGTGTCAATACTCTGATTCTAAGAGTATTCCTTTCATTTTTTGAGCAGTATATATATGTATGTATGCATACACACACACACACACTCATATGGGGACCAGGAAACTGGTAAAAAAAAAAAAAAAAAAACGGGTATTCATCACGCTTTATACCTGGACCATACGCGCACACACACACACACACACACACAAACACTGTATTGCTAACAGTATTGGGACACCTGCTTTTACACACACATGAACTTTAATTTTCTGTTCAAGTTGGCCTACCCTTTGCTATAACAGCTTTCTCTTCTGGGACGGCTGTCCACAAGGTTTAGGAGTGTGTTTATGCGAATTTTGGACCGTTTTTCCAGAACATTTGTGAGGTCAGGCACTGATGTTGGACGAGAAGGCCTGGCTTGCAGTCTCCACTCTAATTCATCCCAAAGGTGTTTGTTGGGTTAAGGTCAGGGATCTGTGCAGGTCAGTCAAGTTCATACACACCAGACTCGCTCATCCATGTCCTTATGGACCTTGCTTTGTGCACTGGTGCATAGTCATGTTGGAACAGAAAGGGGCCATCCCCAAACTGCTCCCACAAAGATGGGAGCATGAAATTGTCCAAAATGGCTTTGAATGCTGCAGCATTAAGAATTCCTTTCATTGGAACTAAGGGGCCAAATCCAACCCCTGAAAAACAACCCCACACCCTAACCCCCCCTCCACCAAACTTTACACTTGGCACAATGCAGTCAGGTAAGTACTGTTTTCCTGGTACTTATTTGATGTGTGATATTGCTAATAATTAAAAAATCCGGATCTCTCTTTATCTTTGATCAGATAGTACACAAGCAGCTTGGTTTAGTTACGTTTTCAGCCATATCAGCACGGGTACGTATAATTTACGACGGAAAGACATCTCTTCACGTTTCGGCTCGGTTCTTGGTGGCAATGGAAAAGTGCCATAAATCTAAAATCTATTTGGAAAATGGCTCTAAAATCAATAACCTGACAACCATTCAATGTCCGCTTAATAACTGAATAACTGAAAACACCCTCATTTTAAGGTATTAGCTCTCAACAAAATAAAACATATTGCAAATTATGATATTTTAAACAATGTTTTATAACTGAATGCTTCCTCCCCATCAGCTTTCCTGTGAGACACCACTAACTGAATGGTTTGATTTTAGTTGTGGATTCTGTGAAGTCTGTGCAACTTTACAAGTGAAATTCTCGCGCCATTTACAACCAGGGAAAACTACTATTGGTTTCTATTAAAAATCTGTCAAAAATAAACCCATAATTTTAACACACAATTAAACCATATTGACATAAATGCTGTCATCCTGTATCTTGTTTTGGAAAAATATTGCTGTACCATAAAAATTTGTTACTATCCAGCATTAGCTTTAGCAATGTAGTATTTTTTCTACAGTTTTTAAATAAATTGTGCTACCTCCCTTGGTCCTCGCTGAGGCCACCTAGTGGACAGCAGCCCCTGAGTTGAGAACTTTATTTATATCCATTCATTTTCTAAAACTACATATCCCAGGGGTATCAAACTCCAGTCCTGTAGGGCCAGAGTTCTATGTAGCTTAGTTCTTTCCCTGATCCACCACAACTGATTCCACCAGCTCAAGAGCTGAGCGGTAATTAGCACAAGGAGTTGCAAGGAGTTGAGTCAGGTGTGTTAAATGATGGGAAACCCAAAAATGTGCAGGGCTCTGCCCTCCAGGACTTGAGTTTGACACCCCTGGCTTATCCTATTAAGGGTTGCAGGGGGGTGGAGCCATAGGCAGAAGGGAGGGAACAACCCAGGATGGGGCACCAACCAATCAGAGAGCACACTCACACACACCTACAGGCAATTGTTAACTCTAATTTGCTTCAGCGTGTTTTTGGACAGTGAGGGGGGGAGAAACTGGAGTACCTAGAGGAAACCCCATGACAACATGGGGAGAACATGCAAATTCCACACACACAGAACCCTGTCAGTGACTTAAACCCAGGTCTCACAGGAGTAAGGTAACAATGCTTACCACTGTACTACCATGCCTCCCCAAACTTTACTTACATACACTCAGTGACAAAAAAATGAAGCACCCAGAAGTAATGGTTCAATCTGGATGTAATTTGGTACGTATGTAATGGTTATGCAAATGATTTGATTTTCTTGGAACTGGCGTGTCTAGTCAGCAGACACAGCGTCTGCATGTCTTACCCCTCCCGAGACAACAACCTGGTACAGTCTTTCAACAAGATAACGCCCATCCATACAGTACATGGCACGTGTTTCTATAGACTGCCTGCTATATGCTGGTCCTCCTGTGACCAGCCAGATCCTCAGATCTTACACCAATCGAACGTTTGTTGGATCTTCTCGGACGTCATCTCAGACCCAGTGCCAATCTGCAGGATCTCGAGGGCCAGTGACAACAGCTGTGGGCCGACTTGCCGCAGGAGAGGATACAAGGGCTGTACGACTCCCTTTCTCACCATATTGCCGCATTTGTCCAGGCCCGGGGGCAAGGGGGGGGGAAGCTGCACCCTACTGACATGGGACCAGCAGTATGTCCATACTGCCAACTCTGTTGTCCATTTCATCTGATATTATATTCATTGCGATACAATCACATGACTTTTCACCACGGGCAGATTAATTTCATTTTTATTTATAGTAACTCCTAATTTTAAAGTTTAAACTGTTTTGGAAAAAACATCTGCTAAGTAACTGAGATAAAGAAATAAACAAACCTAAGCTATATAGGCAGCTTATGAGGCAAAGCCAAAACATAAAGCCAAGCAGATTTTTCAGACTTTAACATTGTTTAATACTGTAACATATTAAAGCAATGTTTCCTGGTTTTGGTCCTGGGGGAGACTTACATGCTGCATGCTGATATTTTCCTTTTTAAGATGAGCCAAATTCTTAATGATTTTGGCTAAAGAGGACAGATTACACGTCACATCCCTTAACTGTTAGAACCTACAGGATGATTACAAAAATACCTCCAGGGTTGCAGAATGGGGTCCCTCGCCTGTTCCGGGTATGTGGAGATTTCATGTTCTTTTTCAATATTTCACGGGTATTATCTTGGTACTATGGATTCTTCCATGCAGCTAGTTGAACTGGAATCTCTAAATTACTCTAAATGTGGGGATGTGGTAAATGCTAGACTGGCATCCGGTCTGGGGCGTTCCTCCACTTTGTGCCCTATGTGCCTGGGATGGACTCCAGGTCCACCTGGCACACTTGTACAGGTCAGGAGGTACTTGCAGATAAATGTCCATCTATCCATCTTCCAATTGTTTATCCTGGTCAGCTTCACAGGGGGGTTGGGGCCTATTCTCGCCAGCCTAGGACACCTTGGATGGATGCCAATGGTGGATAAATCTGTTGTAATAAAAATGCAAAATAAAAAAGAAGAAAATTATTAAGCTGATAAATGCAAGATACAAATTTTTAAAAAGCTGCATTCTATCTTACCATCTGCAAAGCTAATGTTATAAGGAATTCATTAATGTCATAATTCCATCCCAGGGGCAAAATTTGATAGTGAGCTCAGTCAAGCCAAATGAACCTGGAGCTAAGGTAGAAGAAAAACCAGCACAGAAACAGCTCCTCAAGGAACAGAACCAATAAATCATGGATAAAAGAACTAAATTTCACAAATTGGTTATAGCAGTGCAGGTACAATCTTAGGGGGGTTTGAAAAAATCAGAGTCATTGCAACATCTCAGACTCAAATTCTATAGTAACTGCCGACGTATGAATAATTTGTAATTGACACGTGATGATTAAGTACAATGTTTTGCATTTACTCTCCCTGGCCATTGCATTTCATATTTCATTAATTGTGTTGGAAAGGCAGAGATTTACAGCCCCCCCCCCCCCCCCCCCCCCCCCCCCCACACGTGAACCCACCGCCCCCCGCACGGCAAACAAAAAAATGCTGATTGCTCATTCAAACTTTACTTCATGTCCCCACTGG
>JAODKE010000138.1:11062152-11072912 GCA_026779605.1 Mormyrus hasselquistii | reverse complement strand
GAGGTTTAAGTACAAATTTTTTCTTTTTTCCCCCCTGGCCATTGCATTTCATTTTTCATTAATTGTTTTGGAAAGGCAAAGAT
The DNA here is from genome assembly GCA_026779605.1 of Mormyrus hasselquistii. Lineage (NCBI taxonomy): Eukaryota > Metazoa > Chordata > Actinopteri > Osteoglossiformes > Mormyridae > Mormyrus > Mormyrus hasselquistii. The sequence continues at coordinate 11,072,829 of JAODKE010000138.1, read as the reverse complement.
TTACCGCCCCCCCCCCCCCCCCAAGACCATAGTAATGAGGCTCCACTTGTCTAGAGAGAATTACTACAGGATTCTCTAGGTGAAATGACTCTTTGCCCTGGGCCATACATGTCATTGTTGAAGCGCTCTCACCCAGGGTCTAAAGGAAGCATCACAAGAGAGTCTCAGAGGGCAGGCAAGGGTGACTTGGTGGCCAGGTCTCTCATAAAAGGGTCTCCCCTGACCTGCAAACAAAGAGACGCTTATGGCGGTAACACGAAACAACTTTGCTGGTGAAAAGTGAAGAGCCTCAGTGCTTGTGGAAATAAACGTGACATGGCAAGTAACTACAGCATACATAAGTAAAATCACATTGCAAATGCATTCTTTTATTGAATAGTGAGAGGTAGTCGAATTTTAGGGACGGAACTAAAGTCTAAAGAAGTAACTCTTTAGAGTGCAAAGTAAACCAAGTCAGCACTTCTGGAAATTGAAGCTTGTTCCACCTTTGGAGGATAATAGTTTCCAGAAGATGCTGAGTAAAGCTATCTGGCCATGATGTGGGGGCTGATGACGTCCTGAGGATTCCTTTATGACTGGAAATTAATAAGCCTGCTTCATAACTTGAAGACAACATAAAGGAGCCAAGCAAGAGAAAAGACAGCATGTCCTGCTATCTATAATGGGTATGACTTTAGGTTAAGGACATCGCCTCTTTCATGAAGAATAATACAGCAGAGGCTCCGAAAATTCAGGAAATCCAATATGAAAAAGGAAAAACAAGAAGGTACAGCTTTTACACTGAGTGGTAATATCTGTATCATTCAGAATCTGTCAGACATGAGAAAACAGAAATCAAAAACAATAAATCTTCCTGGTGATTTATCGAAAGAGAGTCATGATATACCAAAAGAAGGTTTTAGAGGGGAAATCCACTGAAATGTGAATCATTTCATATTGTGTCATATTGTGAAAATAAACCAAAATGCGTTGTACAGAATAGACTTGGTGGGTTTTATTTTGATGTGTAATATGAGTTTAAGTAACTTTATTGTTGTGTCATAATGGTATGGATCCACAGTTTCCTACCTTCCTTGGTTTTTTACTAATGTATTTGTAAAACATCTGGCACATTTAGTTTATTTTAAGTGAATCTGCTGCTGTCCTCCTTATTTATGCTTTTAAACGTGTCTTTTGTTAGTGTTTGTAACTGAGCACTGACTGTAGTTTAATATTTTACTGTATTAAATATTATGTTTTCATGCTCCATTCAGTAACTTTAATCTTGAATATGTGAAAAAGCACCAGGTAGCCTCCCTACAGTGTTTGTACTGTTACCCTAGTTTTTATTGTGTCTTCTTATGCATCAGCAATAAATGCTATCATAAAGCTTATAAAAGCTTAAGCATGTTGATACTGATTCATGGTTCATGCTACTCCACTCTGTTTTTATATGTACCATTCAAATGCTTATTCAAGCATATAGCCAGAATGTTCAGCAAATCATTCAGAGAAACTGTATTTAACAGCCTTTCCAGTAGCTATTCAGCATTGTACATCTCTCAGCATGTCGTGATTCAAATTGTATTTTTATAAATTTCTTCCCTGATGTTTCCCTCCTGTTTACAATAAACCACTAGAGCTACTAGAGAGATACTATATACTGACCAGGTTTTGTTTGTGTTTGACTCAGTTTTGAATTCTGTGCATGACACACAGAAGGAGAGAGGTATAGTACATTATGGAAGAGAAGTAGTCAAGGGCCAATCTTTAAGAAACTAGGTGAACTTAGATGACAGAGTATCTAACTGGAGTCCTGAGGACACTGGGCTGACTTCATAGTCTATATCTTCAGTTGGAGCTGCGGCAACATGCGCATGAGGCAGGGAAGATGTTGTATAAACATGTGCTACATTCAGAGAGAGAGAGTCAGCAGGTGGAATGAAGGTAGACTGGAGGTTAGCTTAGCAGCTTTACCTCTGGAATAAGAGTCTGCAGCTGCTACAGACCTAGAGGCACAAATAATTGTAAAATGAACACAAGGCATAAGTTGCATGTATGTGAATATTTTGGGGACTGAGCCATGTATCTCAGTCAATTGTCAAAGTCAGTCACCAAATCAACTCATGAGTATGAGTCAGAATATATCAAATCTACCGTTAAACAAGGAGAGATGAGTCACAGCTGTGACTGCATGACAGCAAATGGCAGAAACCTAGATCTAATTCCCGAAGGCATCGAGCCACATCAGATATGAACTACTTTGATGGCCCTTTAACAGTAAATGTCTAGCAAGATAAGAACTTCTGAGAACTACCATTGCACACTTTGATGAATGGCTTGGAAGTCATCTTTCAGCAACAACTTGACACATAGACCTCACTGCTGGAGAGCAATTGGACCTGAAGCCACTGAAAGAGACAAGTTTCGCAAGGTTTCAAGCAAAGACAGCATGAACTGAATAAACCTCTTGATACAGTTACCTAGTATGAAATACTTGGACACTGCCCACCCATAGTTGAAAATCTGCCATATACTTTATACCCCAGCTTCTACCTGCAAAGCGACAGCATTGGAAATGAGAAACCTCCACATAAGTGTACCAACTTCAAAATACTAATATCAGAACACAAAGCGAATATCTCCCTGCCTGTCATGGACGGCACTGGAGAATCCCCATCGGCATCTCAGCCACGCCCCCCGGGGATTCCGGTCGATAGGGCTTCCCCGAGGTTTTCGCACTCTGTCGTCCTGTTTTCTTGTTTTACCGGTTGGTCCCATTTCAGCTGTTCCTAGTTTTCCCCGGGTTCGCTACTCTATATCTGGCAGCTCAGTTTTCCCATCCGAAAAAGGTGTGCCCAGTGTTTGAGCGTTTTCTCCTGTGTCTGATTACTGGTGTACTGACTTCTGCTACGATTCCTAGACTCCGAGTTTATGCCTGCCCCCTTCAGTACTGACGCCGATCGCCCGACCCCTGCCATAAATAAATGTATATACCTGGAGCAGATCCGCGTCAGTGTCCGTCTTCTTGTCCTCACAACACCTGCTTAAGGATGCAAGCTTGAGCATCTCATCTTGAGAAGATCCTGCTAAACATTGTCGATTCATAACAAGGTCCACCTTCGGAGTAAGTCCCATGACTTCAGACTGAAAAGACTAAAGAGTAAGTGGAAAGAATATCTAAAAGAGTAAATAATATACTTTCACTATTCATCACACATCTCAGCAGCGACTGTAAAGTCACACTAAAGTGTAATGAGTGCAGCAGCAACGGTCACAGTACAGTTCTGCCAGTCCTTCTCTACAGTATGCACTATAAAGTGTGTGTCAAAGTCCTGCTCCTTGATCTGCCCTGTAGTCTAGCCTAAACAATACCCTGAAATTGCTGTCAAAATGTGTACTAGACTCAATGACTAACAGGTACCCAGGCAGCCAGGTTGGTGGTCTTTGATCTGTTTGACAAATTCAGCAATATACCTCTTTACTCTTTGAGAACTTGTGCTGGAGGGATAGAAACTTGGTGCAAAGGAACAGTCAGATTGAAGCATCAAAAGCTAGAGGTCCACGCTGATTGAGCGTAATGAAATAGATAACCAGCATGCAATTCCAATCCCAGAAGACACTCTGCATCATCCTCATCTCAAGTGTATTGTAGAAGAAATTTTAGCATTGGAACCCGATGCCTACAATCCTCTTCCTCTTAGGCAGTGGTTCTCTCAAAGTCCAAAAATCAAGGCAACGGATTAATGGACCTCACAATGATGCTTTTGCTCGGAAACTAGGTTTTTGCTGGGTTCTGCTGGAACCCATGACATTTTCCCAAGAAAATATAAAACCTACTGTGTATAGACTGGTTATCTCAGTGGATACCAATATGCAAATCCATATGCATCTCTAGTTATTTGTGCTATTTTTCTCAATATGGAGGCAGCCACTATATTAGTTGTAGGCTACTTGTGTAATCTACTTGCACAATGACAAATAAAAATCTTTGATCTTTAATTGTGTCTTTCTAAAATCAAAAACGAGTTTAGAAGGGGGACTTATATGAATCAGCAATGAAAGTAGAGAATTGATTTCCAGATCCAGGTATTAAGCGCAGTGAACTGAAATGTTTTCTTAGCTACTCTGTTTATACTACAATTGCAGCTGAATTAAAAGATATATATCATTCCCTTTAAAGTACACTAAAATATAATGAGATTATTTTAGTTATCTATCAATGGAACGCAGTGTTAGAAAAAGTTGTCAGTCAACAATGCATTTCTTTAAAAAACTTTCTACTATCAGGAAAAGGACACTATTTCATGGTCCATTTATACAGGTAAGGGTTGTGGTGATTACACAAAATATTTTTTCCTTTTTCAAGTTAGTCATATAATACAACGGATTATCTTCAAATGGAAAGCCAAGAGCAGGTAACTTCAGTGGTCATAAAAAGATACTCATGGAAGTGTCCATGTACCTCAATCCACATCAAAGGCCCAAGAGTTATCTGCACACTCAGTGTGCATGAGTGAATTCTAAAACATGCTGGACAAACGTGGTGTACACAGGAAAGAAAGAGGGGTGAAGCTTTGCCGTGAAAACGAACAGAAATGCAGAAAGTTTGCTTGAGATGACCTGGATGTAGAACATCTGTCAGAATGTGTCTAGGATAAATCAGATAAATCAAAGGTCATTTGTCTGTAATACCAGAAATCATGTCTGCTGTAAACCATAAGCTCTTGAGCACTAGAACATCAACCATGAAGAATGGAGCATAATGTACAACCATAAAGAATGGACCATAACGTACATTGTTGAACCATCTGTCAAAAACCTGGGGCTGAATTGAAAATGAATCTGAAACACTCGAGAAAATCCACAACAGAAATGAATGGAAATTCTCTCAGTCTTTTTAAAAGCCTGGTTACCTCATACAAGGATGGCTTCTACAAATGAGAAACACCAAGTATCAAACACAGAGGGTGAAGTTATTCACCAACCAAGAGAGTAACCTACGGAAAGGACTGGGTTGGATTTTTATATTTTTTTTTAAACTCTAACATTTAATTTTACGTTTAACATTTGTGAGGGAAGACAAAACTGTGTTATTTTCCAACCATGTCCCTTTATGGGCACAGTTACCCATTAATAATTCTATTTCTTAAATTAATTTTCGTTTAATTTTGAAGTGAGCACAAACTATTCTTCGGTAAGAATATGTAAAAAAAATGACTGAATGCCTAATTCACCAATTCTTGAACTATCCATCTTCTAGTTGTTTATGCCGACCTGGGTCACAGGACGTTAGTTGATCACAGGGCATTTTCCACATACGTCACACAGAGCTGGAATTTCAACCTTTGAGCCCTGGAGGTGTGAGGCAACAATGTCACCCACTGAAACAGCAAATCCCAACTGCATTAATTAAATATGATATACATAACGTGTTTAGGTGTATCTGAGGAAGTCATTAAAAACGTATTCGCGTAGCTGCTGGTAGCCAATGTAAAATAACTATTCAGTTTCTGGTCAATTCTATGAACTGCTACATTAAACCCATTTACTGGGCTGCAGTTTCAGCACAAAGCAGGCAATGGGACAATATTTGACATGTAGCATTCCAGAAATTCACACTATTAGTGAGGAGCTCTTACATTTGCACCACGGGGTGTAAATTTCATGATTCCACCATCAGCATGATCCCCCACAAGAGTAATTTGCAAGCGTGTCTCAAACTCCAGCCTCCAGACTATAATCTCAGCTCAGTCCAACCTTCCAACCTTCCCCCAGCACTGACAAAAGAGGATGCCCCCCTTGGAGAGTCTTCAGAGTCATTGACCACATGGGACTTTTAATCGCACAGTAGTTGGCTCTTGCGTCATCAGGTCTGACTGAGCAGCGACATGAGAGGCCACATTTCTCCATCCACCTTGTAAATGCAGAACTCTGCTTGTATGCAAAACATTTAACCCATTTTTTCAAACAAATTACTGGTATTAACCCATCATTTACCATGTGACCTAGTTGCACAGATTGAAATTCGTCCTATTTCATGTTAAATACCATAAAAACAGTAGAGAGCTTCCTATCATTTGAATGTGCAGAATTCATGATCCTTTAAAATGAGATCCCAGCCCTGTTCATTTCCCCTCATCTCTTCATTTTTCTTACTGGTTTCAAAGGAACCATGCAGAAGTTTTCCTGTTTATTAAATGTTTAGGCAATTTGTCTGTTTTTCCAGGTCCTGGAATGAAATAAGGAGATAGACAGCAATGTTATATTCAGCATGCAGAACTATAGAAAAATCACAGTGTTTTAAGCCTTCTGCTTTTGAATAAATCCAGGGAGGTGGAACTGCTCAATTAAACTTTATCTCTACTCTCTCTATTTAGAAAATATTTCGCCTCTCTGATTTCACTGTCATAAGATCAAAACACCCAGTGAGTCTCAATGGAGTATGAAAATCTTTGCATTTCTTTCCAAATACAAAATGGCATAATACCCATATACTGTCTTTCTGATGTATCTCAGTAGAGATGTGAGATTCATGTTCTTTCCATCTCAACCCTACATATCACTCACTTTCATTTGTTATTAATTTTAAAATGATATTTTACATTGTATTAGTAAAGATAATCTAAAACAGTTTATCGATATTTAGGTAATTCAAGCCTTACTGTAACGGGCTGTTATTTTACAGCAGTAAGTGCATAGTTGCTAACCAACTGCAGTACACAGTACAGTCCATGAGTTCATTATTTTTCTTTTATTCTTCTATTTTTCCAATATTGAGCCATTAAAGTGCATATTTAATCATTTTCTCACAAAATTCAATCATGCTACAAAGTATAATGAGCAAATCACAAGACCATTGGATGATTTATCTGCATATTTAATGTTTTATTTGCATAAAATAAACACTGATTGGGATTTTATGCTGAGTGCAACATCAAAAGAAAAACATGTTTCACCATTAAATGTTCACTTAAATCCTTTTCACTAAAATCTTTTCTTTTTCCCATGCCCGAAGGCATCTGCTTGACTTTCTTTATTTTTACTGGGTAATTTTGTTTGTGTTGTTGAATGTTATTTTCAGAGCCATATATCTGTCAGTATTTTAAATATATATATATAATCCCTCTGAGGATGGTGACCTCAGCATGGTGGAGGAGTTTTCATGCCTTAATGATCCACAGAGCTATGTCACCTGGAGCGTGATGCCTCCCATTGCTAACAGGTCTGTGGGGACAAGCCAGAAAAACTATGATCCAACAATGACCTGCACTGCAAGATACCGAGAAGAACAAGTGTACCCAGCAGGAACAGGGTTACAGGGACCCAGTCCTCCAGTTATTTCTGCCCCAAGCATTACCAGGTAGGGCCCAGACAGATTAAAGCTTAGTTTATAGTTAATAAACCATTGTTTATATGCCTGAGCATCTGACCTTCTAAGAGAAAGTGAGTGAAGTGCTCAAATGGGTTTGGCCTATGTACTCTGCAGTACTACTGGGAGACTCCTGTGCTCAGGTGAGGAATGATGCTGATACCTGGATGAGCGTGACTGTGAAGAATAGCCACCCAGATGTAAACCAGTACAGGGACCTTTTACTGGACTTCTCTGTAAGCCAGGTTTAGACAACAGGATACTCATAAACAGGGATTGTCAATCTGTCTATGCGTGGAGAATTGTGTTCTTGGCAAGAATTGTATGTGTCGGTGGAAAATTGTTTTGAGGGAATCAAAAAAAAAGGTTGGCTATGTTTTTAAATACCGTATCATGTCCATGGTAATAAGTGCATATTGATCAAAATAATCAAAATTTCTGTCAAATTTTGCCGTGGTACTGACCGGTATATGATAGCACAGCACCCCAAACCAAAGGTCATTAAACAACTTTATGGGTGCATCAACAGACTTGAGGATGTGTGCTTTCGACACTTAGGTGTGACAGGACAACCAGGACAAAACAGAAGAACAAACTATATAGCCCTACCGAAGGACTACATTGTCATTTTGTGTGGCTCAAGATGAATTCAACTCACACATCTGGCAAAAACCTCTCCTGCATGCTGAGTGAGGTCAGGGACATTGAGGCAGAACAACACCAGAAGAGCAAACACACCATAACACTGACCAACATCCCAAGAGGGCTCAGGAAACATGCAAACCAACTGGCTGATGTCATTGTGTGTCCAGGGGGGTCAACCACAAGTGCTCCAAGGAGACCACCATCATGCAACGTCATAGAGGTCAACAGTCTGCTGCCTCAATGATTCTGGGTGGCTTTATGTGATACAATGGGTTAGAATGGCAGAGTGGTGTCACATCCGGCCCTTGAGCAAGGCCATTAATCCTCAGTTGCTCCAGGCTGACCTCACTTTCTCAAATAAAATTAAATGTAATGTATCACCTTATTGCACAACTGTCGTTATGGAGGACTTTGACAGGTTAGTCAAAGTCTAGTCTAATGAAAAATCCAAACCTCACACAGCCCTCTCCATTTCTCCTATTGTCCAAGCTGGTCCAGTGAGGACGCCTCAGCTCTTTAACTGGCTCTGCCCCACCTTAGAGGAAGGACTCATATGTTAAAATACTGATTGATTTCAGATCAGCACTTAAAACTATTATGTTTCAGAAGCTGATAGGCACACAGGCTGCTGGATTTTAACACCCCCACTGTACAAGAGGAAAAAATGAAAGTAATAACTGTTGACTTCAGGAAGGCCCATGTCGTCCACTTCCCACTGCACACTTCTTTGCCGAGTGTGAAGCAGCAGGGATAAGAACCAGCACCTCCAAATTAGAGGCCATGGTGCTCTGGAGAGAGTGACCTGCTCCTGCCAGCTAAAGGTGGGAGTCTGCCCTTGACAGAAGGATTTCATGGCTGTAGTTTTGATGGTGGTCAAGCCAGAGTCATCAGATAAGGTTCACAGTCTAACAGTCAATCTGCATCCCTATCCTCACTAATACTCGTCAGATGTGGGTAATGACTGGCAAATGAGGTTTCTCCACAGGGTCACTGGACTCGCTGTCCATGACAGGGCGAGGAGATTGAATATCTGGACAAACCTAAAAATAGAGCCAGCCGAAGTACTTCGAGGTTCATACAAGGATACAACCTGACTGGCTCTCAAGGGAGCTGTTCTGGGGATACCCCACAGGGAAAAGCCCCAGGAAAGACCCTGGACATGCTGGAAGGATTATTATCTCCCAGTTGCCATGGGATCCCCCATACTGTAACAAGCTGGAGTCTTTAGGCATGGAAAAAGTGCTCTGGTGTAACTTACTTGGCGTGTTGCCACTGCATTCTTCACCAGTAGAAGCTGCTGGCAAATGAGATGAGACACAACATCAAGACAAAAACACTGCTCCCCCTACCCTTGGTAACAGAAACTCACAGTTTTAATTCATCCATTCAACTGACTATTCAGAGAAACTTGCATGACAGTTATAACAGGATGCCTTAAGTGCACATAATGATGGTTTAGCACTTGACACTGAAAGTGTTATAAGGCAAAATAGCACCAGTAGAAAACAAGTATTGAAAATGTCAGGCCTAGAAATCTAGGAATAAAGTGTATGGGAGCAATAATTACTTAAAATCAAGTCCTGTGAAAGTATAGGGCTGGTGAAGATTTGGGAATTCTGGGAATAATAGGATAGATTTTCAGAAATTTTTTAAGTTCAGAACCAGTCAGGCTTAGGCCCTTTTAGATGAATATGTACAGCTGATGGATAGCATAATATTTATCTCATAAGAAAAACATAAATGGATCAGGGAAACAAAGTATCAGTGTACTCTTTTGGAAAAATACACAATCTGATGAACTCCTGACGTCACAGTGGTGTCGCAGTGAAGTAACACTGATGCCTCAACTTCCTGAAGAGAGAATGTGAGAGTTTGCAGTGGACTAGCTTTGCACAAGTCCGCTACCTCTGCAGTGTCATTTCTGGGATGGGTTCTCTGCTGACCATGACTCTGTACTTGATAAGCAGCTTTGGATAACTGAAGGGTTACTGTGGTTTGTCTTTCACTTGGTGAAACATAAAAATGCAGTTTTATACTCCAAGTAGAAAACTGCTGGAAGAAGGGGAAGGGGACAGGCTTGATGCAGTGTCACTCCAGAACAAGGCACACACACACACTGTAAGCGATTTAGAGCAATGGGCAGTTCAACAAAACTGCATGTTTTTAGTCTTTGGGAGGATACCCTTGAACACAGAGCGCGTACAAGCGCAACAAGAACAGAGTTTTGACCCACAATCCTGAAGATATGGCGGTACCATACTACTCAATGAGTGACCATGCCGAAACGTGTTAAATGACATTTTCAGAAGAACTTTTACTTTTGCATACCCTAGGTGATGTAGTGGACACCTAAGGGTTAGGAGTTTAACTCTTGCCCTTGCTCCTTGTGTATGGAGTTTACATTTCCTCCCACAGTCCAAAGACATGCAGTTTGACTAATTGCCATCTCCAAATTCCCTATAGTGCCTGCATTTGTCCTATGCTGCCTGGGATAGGTTCCAGGCAACAGGCCAAGATAAGATACTGGAAGACGGATGGATTATGCAATATTTTCAGTAAACCTGAATATTGTGGCCTCTTTTTAATTTAAAAAGTAGCAAATAGCTGTCTGTAATACCCCTGTAATGACATGTCTATCAAGACCTACCTGGGAAAAAAAAAAAAAAATATATATATATATA
>JAODKE010000138.1:11041923-11062052 GCA_026779605.1 Mormyrus hasselquistii | reverse complement strand
GGGAAAAAAAAAAAAAAATATATATATATATATATATATATGTGTGTGTGTGTGTGTGTGTGTGTGTGCGTGTGTGTGTATGTATGCATGTGTGTGTTCATGTATAAATATATACTATGCAATTTGACATATTCTTCATTAAGCCACAACAAGAACAAGAACCAAAAACACAGCTTGAGCATAACGCTATTTTATCTTCTGGTGAGAACCACTATCATCTAAATAGCAGATATAGCAAATACGGTTATGCTTGAAAGTTTGTGAACTAGAATTGTCTACATTTCTGCATACATATGATCCTCAAATAAGTCATAAGTCCTCAAAGTAGATAAAGGGAACCCAGTTAAGTAAACGAGACAAAAAATCCACTTGGTCAATTATTGAGGGAAATGATCCAATATTACATATCATTTCAGTATCTGGTGTGACCCCCTTTAGCAGCAATAACTGCAACTAAATGTTTCTGGTATCTGTTGATCAGTCCTGCACATCAGTTTGGATGAATTTTAGTCCATTCCTCCTTACAGAACAGCTTCAGCTCTGGGATGTTGGTGGGTTTCCTCATATGAACTGCTCACTTTATCTCCTTCCACAACATCTCAATTGGATTAAGATCAGGACTTTGACTTGGCCATTCCAAAACATGAACTTTATTCTTCCTTAACCATTCTTTGGTAGAACAACTTGTGTGCTGATCGTTGTCTTGCTGCATGACCCACTTTCTCTTGAGATTCAGTTCATGGACAGATGTCCTGACATTTTCCTTTAGTATTTGCTGGTATAATTCAGAATTCATTGTTCCATCAATGATGGCAAGCTGTCCTGGCCCAGATGCATCAAAACAGGCCCAAACCATGACACTACCACCACCATGTTTCACAGATGGGATAAGGTTTTTATGCTCGATTTGAGTGTTTTCCTGTCTCCAACCAAAAAGTTCTATTTTGATTTCATCCATCCACAAGACATTCTTCCAATAGCTTTCTGGCTTGTCCACCCGACCTGTAGCAAACTGCAAACGCACGACAATGCTCTTTTTGGAGAGCAGTGGCTTTCTCCTTGCAAACCTGCCATGAAAACCATTCTTGTTCATTGTTGATTGTTGATTGTGGACTCATGATCATTAACATTTCCCAGTGCAGCAGAGGCCTTCAGTTGCGTAGCCTTTACCTTTGTGACCTGGCCGACTATTACACGCCTGCTGGGGAGGGTAACACCGGTCTTAAATTTCCTCCATTTACACACAATCTGTCTTACTGTGGATTGGTGGAGTCCAAACTCTTTAGATATCGTTTTGTGAACTTTTCCATCCTGATGAGCATCAATAACCTTTTTTCTGTGGTCCTCAGTTATCGCCTTTCTTCGTGCCATGATACACTTCTACAAACATGTGTTAACACTTTGATAGATCCGTGTTCTTTAAATAACATGGGGTGCCCACACACACTTGATTGTCATCTCTTTGATTGAAGATACTTGACTAATTTCACCTTCAAATTACCTGCTAATCCTAGAGGTTCACATACTTTTGCTACTGATAGATATGTAATACTGGATAATTTTCCTCAATAAATAAATGACCAAGTGAAGTATTTTTGTCTCATTAATTTTACTGAGTTATTTTTAAAGGATTCTTTTGAAAATCTGATGATGTTTCAGGTTATATTTATGCAGAAATGCAGACAATTCTATAGGGTTCACAAACTTTCAAGCACCACTGTATTATCAGCTGTGATACATTTTCTTGCAGCTATTTCAAATTTTTGGTCCTTAACCAAGGTATTCTCCATACTTACTGTATATCCTGGACATTTACACAAAGACATTTCTTCTTTCTTTTTTATTTTTTAATTAATCACAATATCAGTAGAACAGTGTTCTGGATGGTATACCTAATATAGCATTGCCTGGCCTAGATAACATTCCTGAAGTAATAAAACAGAAAGTGAACAGTGCTTCAGAAATAACTGATAACAAACCAATTCATCATCATGACAGCTGAATATATTCATATTCATACAGCTAAAAGAAGGCATATTTGTTTAGTAACTTGAATTTAACAACTTACCATAAACCACAGATCCAGCAAGTCCAGAACAATTTCTCAGAAGTCAAAAAAAAACAATTTCTAAATTCAAAAGTAGGTTATTGTAATTATGTTGGTCACATTTGTTACTTGTGTTTTATTTGCTCTGTCATAAAGGAAATATTTTTGTTAAGGAACTGACCTGTGCGAGTCTGGCACTATGTTATCGTGAATGAGCAAGCGTGTGCAAAAACGTTTCTAGAACTGTTTCCGTTTAAATAGAAAGTTTTGGTGAATGTTAAAATAAACAGACACCTAGATATGAATGCGGCTATCTGCTTGGGTTCATGGTTCGGTTCAATTTTGGTACAGCATGGAAACAGAATTTGTTTTGAAATGGTTTTTATTAGAGCTGCGAACACAATATACAGACAGTTGTAAACGAAATATAAGCCAACGTGCCTGCTGAAATGTCTGAATAACAAAACCATGTGTAGACGCTCGTTTGCACAGTAAAAAAAATTTGCAAAAATAAATAAAAGTTCAAAAGTGAGACTGCGGCATAACAATTTTAATGAGCAAAATTCTGTGGTCTCTACTACCTAGTATGGTTACATATCTGTAGCGATTAACACCGTGTAGCCTTAGTTATTTTTTTCAGCCCAGACTGAATTTCCTGGCAAATCTCCTTAAATGCCACAGGGACACTAACTTGCAGAAGCTGTTTCTATCCCGCTCCAGCCGTACACAGTCAAATAATGTCGTCTCAAATGAGTTAGCATGTTGGATGTGTTTCCAGCAACAAATCTGAGTTCACTATAACAGCTTCGACAGACAGTCTTGGTCTTATGACATACTTTCTCTCCAGTGTTGATGTAACTTAATGAGAAACCAAAATGTCCCCAAACTACTGATTTAAGGGACATGGGAGGGTTCAGTCATTTCATTGTGTCTTCTGAACCGAAGATGATGCAACCTTTGGCAGATGGCAAATATATGCACCGGTACAACCCTTGTATTTAGTTGTATTATGTAGACCTGAACTGCTTTTCAGCAAATAACTATTACAAATCATGGTAGAAATAAAATCAGTAAACAACAATTGATATAATATTGATTCAGGTGGTTTCCCCACCCTCATTGTTTATGTGTAAGAATGCACCTTTATCTGTAAACCCCTCACCTCTTGTACTTCAAGTCCTTTGCTCTTTTTGAAATGACCCTGCTGTCCTTGCCTGTCTGTAACAGTGTAATCGGTTCAATCAACGCTATCTATTGAGACATCTCCGGTGAAAGGACTGCTTATCAATCACCATGGAAACACTCTGGTGTCATGTGACTTTCCTCCCTTCCGCTTACATTGTTGTTTTTTTTTTAATCGAAAATACTATGGAAAACAGCGGTGAATCTACATTCCAGCTGTACAGTGTGTCCTAATGCATTTCAACTAATTACAGAGTTTTGATATGAATTTTAAAATTGCATTGACACATATAGAGATTTTATTTTAATGATAAAGAGTTTTGTGACTAAAATGAGCACAGAAGGCATGTGACTCTACTCCATAATGTTTGTCACCCAGTCTCTTTCCAAACCTGGCAAATTGATTTGCAAACCATAGATGCCCTGCAGTCAGATGGCAAAACTACACTAAAAAAGTAAAAAAAAAAAAAATGGTAATGATTATTGTTGAGCTTTTTAAGAAGTTTAGAAATGCAGTAATGTATTTGATACAAACGAGGCGTGTTAAGCAGCATGAGTCAAACCCTAAGAGTAAATCTTGTTTTCTTAATCACAGACTGACATAGCCAAAGGGTGGTATTGCTCATACTTCTTGATCTATTTTGCTACAACTAAAGGTGCACATCGACAGCCCCTTTTCCTTTTTCATGAAGTAATCTCACACGCTACATAGGGTTTCAACATTGATAGACATGATTGACATAACTGTCTTCCACTCTACTGAACTGGCCTTTGCTTATGTTGTCAGCTTTGTCTAAATTCGCAAGGACTTGTTAGTAATTGTGTGCAAGTAGCATTTTCACCTTATTAACCTGCCTCTGGTGTTTCCACTTCCTACTAAATAATAGACAAACTATTTTGACAGCTTTATAACTCTTCCTGGCAGCCACAGTCATACAGGGTGTGTGCACCCCTTTGTGCTACCCCTCTCTCTGTACCCTATAAGCCACTGAGTTCAAGTTCCCAGATGCGTTGGAGTGTAAGCAGTCGGCCATTTACATGCCCCTGTAGGCTTAAACCTCCCCTTTTCTTCAAATGAAAAAATGAATGTGGACCATTCAAAAATCTGCTCTGTAATGGATAACCAACAGGCAAAACATTGTTAACACCCTTTACAATTCCTTTGGGAGTTACATTATTTTATGCCATCCAACCTCCAACTGCTTTCCCTAGTCCAGGTGGCAGTGAGGCAACCTGGAGTCATTCCCAACCTTGCGCAGTTTCAAGGTACGGCACAAGGCAGGTGTATACCCTGGTGGAAGGAACGCCGGTCCATCGCAGTGCACGCACACAGACAAACCCACATACTCTGGGCAAAGTACGGATGCCAATTAGCTGAACTGCATGTCTTTGAACTGCAGAAACAAACCTGTGCGACATGAATAGAAGATGCAAATGCCCCACAGACACAGCATGAAGTCAGCAGTGAGGAGTCACCAAGAGAGGCCACAATGCCGCCCAGTGCATCCCAGAGGCCCGCTCCTGCATTAACGAGGACGGCTAGTTGCACGCCATTATTTAGTCTTCAAAGAATCATATCTAGCACCATATTTATTTATTTACTTACGTACTTACTTACATTTAGCAATTTATTTGCCTCCCCTCATTCTTTAAACCCCTGACCATCTTCTTTGAGAACATCAAACATAGAACATTACAGTTACAGGATATATTTTGCACTAATCACTCCTGAGCAGGAACTTCAGTCTGCTGGCTTTCCTTACTATCTGTATAATCCATCCATCCTTACAGTATATTCTGAGAAATCTATCCGAGGCGGTATACAGTGCAAAGATATGATGGGATGCCAATCCATCTGTAGTAATAAATTACTGATAAGAAATGAGACTTCACAGACCTGAGAGTCCAATGTAACATCTCCTCTCATTAGTCTGCCGTCTTTCCTAAGTAATTATTTCTACTGATCCATTTTGTCTTGAAACTGGGTGTCCAAAACATGTCATAATTGGATTTATATATATACGATGGTTTATTCAATGGTGGGTTTTCAGAACTCATGGCCTATATGTCAATGTTTGCAAATATCAGTGCTGCAGTTTAGCAAAGCTGAACACCACTATTAAAATCTGCAGCACTAATATTCAGCGCTATTTGTAATTAAATTCTGTTGCATTTCGTCTATGCCCATTATATTGCATGTTAATTTAATTTCAATTGCGAATTCGGTATTGTCTAAGAGTGACTGCTTAGGAAATTTGGTCTTTTATATTTCACTATGAACAAACTAACTACGCATACATTTCTGGTTTGTTTTTTTTTTAATTTGAATTTTATGAAACTAAAAGCAAAGTTTTCCTTTTCCACTTTTAATGTGTATGACAATATGTACAATTTCAAGGTCAGATAGTAATCTAGCTATTTATTGTTGCTCTCCTAAAGGTCACTTTATATCGGACTTGGGGCATCAACCTCACAAGAATGAAAATTATGTTTCTGTTCCTTATTTCTCTTTACCTACAAGCAATAAAATATCTAGCTGCGCATAGCCAGGGACGAAATGGAAAGCAGAGTGGGGAAAAAAACAAAACACAAAGCACCAGGGTGACTGAACCTTCATAAGTTTGCCTGTTTTTCTATAGTTTACATATATATCCTGGTTAAACAGATAGCATGCAAATCATTCCGGTCTGAAACTGACTTCTCTTGGGGTTTCTTAACAGGATTAGCAAAAGAGTGGCTCTGTTACCCTCTGGAGTTTTAACCATACAGTATGATAAAGAGTAAACGCTTCCAACATCAAGCATAAGTGCAGGTTCCTCCGTTTGCCGCAACCCACAGCTAAACTGCGAGCCACCTTTCAAATCAAATTAGCTGCACTTCTATGCACTTCTATGTAGTTTAAACTGATTATAGGCAATCACTGGGGATGTCAATGATTAGTTTTATTTTTTTCTCTTTCTGGACTGGTTATGTACATCATTTGTAAATGCCCTGATAACACCATGACTGCGTTTTGTGAAGCTTATTGCAGATAATGTTTGTCATAAAACATCTAAGTACGAACACTTTGTACTGTTGCTGTGCAGTGACCATTTAGCAGTACTATTTAGTCTATTTGTTTTTTTATGTGGTATATAAGAACATGACTTTATGAAAATATTTATATTAGCCAATCATTCATTCTCTATTCAATAACGGCAGTTTGTATAGTAGATAAAGGACTGTAACCAAAAAACTGGGGGGGGGGGGCGTAAAAAAAAATTGGAACATAATTGGATTGGCCTGGGTTGTTCGGGGCCCAATATGGTATGCTTTCATGGGACCCAAAATCTCTAGCAGTATCTCTGGGCATATGCGGCACAACGTGAGGGACAAAAGACTCAAGGGCTGATACATGAACAGAGTATGAAAACTGGACTGCCAGGGATCAAAAAGGGAGGGCTGGAAATTATGAAGGACACAGCCAACAGGAGGGTTCCACATCAGGACTGGGAAGCACAAATATATGAGACTAATGAGGGAACTAATGAGAGGCAGCTGGAAAGATTAGCGCAGGAGTTAGGACCAAGTAAGAGAAACGAGTAACAGGCGTGGCTTGTTAGGGTCACATGAGGGAGGAGACCGGAGATTCAGGTGGATTTGGTGAGCAGGATGTGACAATGTGAAAAAACGAGTCCACTCATAAAATTGCGCATTGAAATTCTCAGGGAAGATTAGCACACCCTGATTGGTAAAGGCTATTAAAAAAAACACTATTCAACTTTCGTTTAATTTTTCTTTCTCTTAACTATGAAGCTATTAAGGCGTAGGTTGACACAAAGCAATATGTGGGGAAGATCAATTTGTACCGTAGCAGTGCAATGGCTCATCCGAAGTTCCTCCTTCAAGTAGAACTGTTGTGGTTGACTATGAATATAGACTGTGTCATTAGCCAGTCATGACCCAGAAGCCCCTATTGACAGAACAATTTGGCTTCCTTGTGCTAAGAGGCATGAGCAATTGGCAATGCTCCGCTTTTGCTGCTATTCACGTGGTTACAAAAGTTAATCAGGCACCTGTGATCTACTGGTCATGAGTCATCAAGGTCATGCTTTCCTTCAATTGGGCCTTAGGCCTCCCCATGTGGTACTAGCTAATTCATAACACAAAAAGAAAACTGAGTTAGCGGGAACATGAATCAGAGGCCACACATTAGTTGCCCCTGACCTCCTGGCAAACATGAATGCTGCTGTGTGAAAACCTCCTGAACCTAGGCTACAGTATTAAAAGTAAATATCAACAGAAGAGCCAGGATATTTTTTAGGGAAAGAGAAATGGCCAAGGCTGTGCATTATTCAATGTATGAATTATTTGCATAAATTGTGCAAAAAAAATGCAGCGAAGCTTAGGATGAACACTAAGATCCTGTTCTCTAGCAGTGCATGCTGGGAGTATTATGAACATTCCAAACCATGATCCGACACTGACATTAAGCCACTTTGTATCCACCCTTATTGTGAATCAGCTTACTGAGCATTTAGTATCAGGTGTGGTGTAGGGTGGCTTTTACAATGGAGTGGAATGGTTAAAGCATGTTAAATTGATCAGATTAACACTCTTGGGCATTTTAAGTATATTTATAGCTCAAGATTAAAATTAAAGTAATAGCTTATAGTGAAAATTTTTTTTGGAAAATGTCAAGTCCCTGCACTTGGCAGAAATGTACTTCTGCCAGTTACAAAAAAGCAAATCTTGTGACCTATTTTACAAATTAATAGCTTGATTTAGTGCAAAATAGCAAACCATTTAGACCAGCATGTTTGTGCATGTAGTAACTGTGTATTGGAGGAGTGAAATGGATACAACATTAATGTGCAAGCTGTGACATCATGTAACGAAACATTAAAACCTATTATCACCTGATTACTCATTTTTAAATATAAATGTGGGCTATGTTTGTCTAATAACATAAAACTGCATGGCTGCATGAGGGAAATGGTGTATTCCAGAATGAAAGATTGACATACACTACTGTTTAAATGTTTGGGGTCACCTACAAATTTCCTTGCTTTCCATGAAAACATACATGAAATGAGACTGTATAGGAGATATAACTAAATAAATAGGAAACAGTCATTGACAAAGTTAGAAATAATCATTTTTTAAATTAAAATAGTATTTGTGTTCTTCAAACTTTGCTTTCGTCAAATAGTCCTCCATTTGCAGCAATTACAGCCTTGTAAACCTTAGGTATTCTAGATGTCAATTTGTTGAAGTAAACTGATGAGATTTCACCTTGTGCTTCCTGAAGCATTTCCCACAAGTTGGATTGGCTTGATGGGCACTACTTCTGTACCATTCGGTCAAGCTGCTCCCGTAACAGCTCATAGAATCAGGTGGCTTTGCTGGCCGCTCCATTATACACAGAATACCAGCTGACTGCTTCCTCCCTAAATAGCTCATGCAAAATTGGGAGCTGTGTTTGGGTCATTATCCTGTTGTAGGATGAAATTGGTTCCAGTGAAGCACCGTCCACAGGGTATGACATGGCGTTGCAAAATGCAGTGATAGCCTTCCTTTTTCAAGATCCCTTTTACCCTGTATAAATCTCCCACTTTACCATCACCAAAGCAGCCCCAGACCATCACATTGCCTCCACCAGGCTTGAGAAATGTCGTCAAGCAATCCTCCAGCATCTTTTCATTTGATCTGCATCTCACAAGCATTTTTCTTTGTGATCCGAATACCTCAAACTTAGATTTGTTTATCCATGGCACTTTTTTTCTGGTCTTCCTCTGTCCAGCGTCTGTGTTTATTTCTCCAATCTTTTGATTGCCCATTCTGAGATATAGCTTTTTCTTTCAATTCTGCCTAGAAGGCCCGCGTCCTAGAGTTGCCTCTTCACTGTTGACGTTGAGTCTGGTCTAATGCGGGTACTCTGTAATGAAGCTGCCTTACGAAGCTTATGCTTCTCAAACTACCCCCTCTAATATATTTATCCTCTTGCTCACTTGTGAACTGGAGCATCCATCTCCTCTTTCTGTTCTGGTTAGAGCCAGTTTGCACTGCTCAGTGAAGGGAGCAGTACACAGCACTGTATGAGATCTTCAGTTTAGCCTTCAGTTCTCAAAACAAGAATAGACTGACAAGTTTCAAAAGAAAGTTCATTGTTTTTCACCATTTTGAGCTTGTAATCGAACACACAGTTGCTGACGCTCCAGTTACTCAACTAGTCCAAAGAAGGCCAATTTTATTGCTTCTTTAATAAGCACAAAAAATTAATCTGTGCTAACATAATTGCAAAAGGGTTTTCTAATGATCAATTAACCTTTTAAAATTATAAACTTGCATTAGCAAACACAACATTCCACTGGAACACAGGACTAATTGCTGCTGATAATGGGCCTCTGTACACCTATGTAAATATTTTATTAAAAACAGCCATTTCCAGCTGTGGTCATTTACAACATTAACAACGTCTACACCGTATTTCTGTTCATCCTGATGTCATCTTAAAGGGCAAAAAAAATAGTTTTTTTCAATTGCTAGGAAATTTGACCCCAAACTTTTGAATGGTCTTTTCAGAAAGTTCAATATCTTATAGAAAAGTTTATTGCCAGTATATTCATATTTGGTCAAATTTTCCACTATAAGATTTTGATTCACTCTCTTAAGGTACCATCTCAGCACACGCAAAGTTTGAAACATAATCCAGCAATTAAGTGTCCAATACAGCACAACAGAAAATGCAAAGCAAAAATTCGGACTATAGTAGTATAGAAGCGAATGCCTCAAGCAAATTTAATATATTGTTTTGAAATGTAGAACCTTCATCCTAGGAGGGGGAGTCAGATAATCGCAGTTTAGTCCACCTGACCCTCATTCCCTCCATATTTTACCTTCTGCTTGAATTTTGTGGAGCTCAGCTTTCATGCAAACTCCACAACACAGCAAAGGCGGTACTCCAACCTATGAGATAAGAGAGCACCATGTTACTCTTGTAAGGTATATCTCGAAATATCACTTATTTCATATATCGAATCATTTAGTCCTGTAGGGTGAGTGCCCTGTGTGGTTTTATTTCTTTCCCTGTTCCACCACAAATGATTCAGCTCAAGAGCTGTGTGGTAATTAGCAGAAGGAGTTGAATCTGGTGTGTTAAATGAGGGGAAACCAAAACCTGTGCAGGGTTGCAGCCCCCCAGAGCTGGAGTTTGACACCCCTGACATGATTTCATTAACCTGTATGTTTATCTAAAATATTAGCATTGCTGAATAAAGCTGAAGTCTTTATTGAGTACAACAGTACAGTTCAGCCTTTATTAGATTCGACATTACAATTCTACAAGTCTGTTCACCTGCCTTTTCACCAAAATCCTGCAACTACAAAAAAAAAAGACTGAAAGTTAGTTATTCATAACTAATGCATCTGCTGAAAGTCTTTGTCCAGGCAACTCCAAATACAAACTGGTAAATGGAACTTTGATATGTGGAAATAGACTATTTTTTAATATTCAAAGTTAATTTTAACATAGAAATGTGATAGCATAGTATGTACCGTCATAGCAGTTACAGTATGGAGAGACACTGGTGCAGACAGGCAAGGAGAGTGATTAATAATTTAATGCCTCGAAAATGAAATTGGACTGAGCGTTAAGACTTTTGCCATGTGAATTCAGATTGATGGGACTCCATCAATGGTTATTTTCTTTGTGTGGACTAAACCCTCTCCATTTTATTGACTAACTTTTTATCTAATCAATAAACAGTGGCCTGCAGTTATTCTAACATCAGCGAATACTTAAACTGCTCTTTCAAACCTACTTTAAGGATGTGAAGAAACCTAACTGGCCTTGAGATATGCTAGAAAAGTGTGTGGGAGTCACTCAGAGTAGGTAGGCCTCACATCCCAGAAGTTCTGCATACAAGCCTTATCGGCTATATATCCCTGAGAGCATCTTTCAGAGTTTTATCTCCTAAAAAATAGGTGACCTCCTCCTCAGGCTGTAACACACTTGTGTTGCTAAGAGGCTTGAGAGTAGTTTTGGCAGTACACTGCAGGAGGACTGAATTTCCTAGCACCCATGAGCAGTTATTAACCAAAGACATTCCTTCTTTTGCTCTTTTTTGAAAGGTAGCACTTGACATTACACATGACCTGCACAGTGAAAAGAAACCAAAGACTCTAATTTCTTCACCACATAATATAATAGATATGCAAAAAGGGAAAATGACAGCAAAAGTAATACTACCCAAAAAAGCCAATATCCTCTCAGTTAAACCACATCACATTAACTTTCTAACCTCATTTTACCCACTAAAATGATGTTTACATATCTTGTCTATTTTTAAGAGTGATACATAATTTTAAAAGCATTTTTTCTCTCTCTCATTTGAGTCTCATTAATTCTATGACACTCCTGTAAAGTGTTTGAAGAAACATGGTTAATTTACTTCAATTCAAATCCCATACTGTTTTTCAACCGTTAGGCCCTACCAATTGTATTACACGTTGTTTGAATTATGAAAAAAGATTCAGCTATATTATTTAATGATCTGTTCTTTATAGCTAAAACAATCCTACATCCACAGCGTGAGGATATCAGCAATAAATCCTGCCCAGCACCTTAAATTTATTTCTCCTCCAGGGCAGATCTGTGTAACACCAAAAGAGGTTCTTATCTGCTGTGATAAGCTCCTTTACATTTATTGACTTTTTACTGTACTTTATATGCCATGTTTTATGTATTGCGCTATACGTTCAGTCAGCCTGGATTTCCTGTTTTGCCAGAGGGAGCTCTGTAGCATATTCTATCAACATCACCTTACTGAGCGCATTTAATCAAAAACTTCCTCACTGTTTCATCCCGGGCAGTTTACTTATATCAGGAAAAACAGAGTGAGGAAATTCGACTGCCATATACTTCAGCCTGGAATTCTTGCCTAATAAGGTAAGTTACCACTGCAGATTCAAAGGAACCAAATTGATTGTGTATTGCAGGCAGTTCCCGATACACCCAACCAACGCAGCCATCGAATCATAAATTCTGCTTTGATAAAAAGATTTAACGGCTCCAAATACAACAAACTTTAAGGTAAGTAAGACTCTGCTGCAAATCCTTTTTTAATATCCAAATATACACCCTCTTTTGTCATTGGCTAAAGACTCCTACACCTTCCAGTGAGCTGCAGCACAACTAAATTCTGAAATATACAATGTGCTCACCCCACGACTCTCACCATCATCGTACTGTAACTCCAGCACCTTACAATAACTGGTGGGAGTAGAATCGCACATCCCACACAGAGTAATGAGAGGTGAAAGCAAACAGCGCACTGTCCTTTTGCACGCCGTTTCTCAGCTGCTTTTAAAAGCTCCCGTCTCATCTCGGAAGAGCTTCTGTCACCCAGGATTTAATCAGCAGAGCAGGAACACGGGAAATGCTACGGAGACAAATGTTTCAGTTTACTACGATCCGTGGTAAAACAAGCGCAATCCTTCCTTCTCAGCAAGTTTTACTCGCTCCATCTTTCGGGGGATTAATTAGATCTGCTGTCCAAAACGTGGAGAAAACACTGGAATATAAATTACAATCATTTTCACAGAGTGATACTCATTTATCTTATTTCAAAGAGACAGCTACTCCTGTATAAAGGCCTGTCTGCCTCCTCCCAAGCACGCGAACACACACACTTTATGTAATAACCAAGAGCAACATTAGTCATCACGTTTCATTAGGTTCACTGAAGATCTCACTGGGATGACGACCGTTAGATTCAGAGCCTATTAACCACCATAGTTTATTCCCAGTCAGCGGGCACATCTGTGTGAAATGCTGGGTTTACTGGCCAAAGGAGCAATATTTGGTTTCCAGTCTCATAACACACACAAACTCATATCTGTGAAGAATTTCCTAAGTGAATGAAGAGCTAGGATGTCGCTTTCATCCAGCCTTATATGCTCTCATAACGCAGCGTACAGGAAAGGAGGTGCAGCTGTGGAGATTGCAGTTTTATCTCCAGTCGGATTTCCACTCCTTTCGGGTTTGTCTTAATTTGAAAAACACATATGCCCTGCGGTTTTCCTGACTTTGTTAGGATGTACCTGATTGTAGATAAGTCTCACTTTTACTGTATGTCTGTCCCCCAGCTAAAATGAAAGCAGAATCTTTGTATCTCATGGGGGTCAATCAGGCGCTTTGCTAAGCAAATGTAAGTTAATAAGGAGCAAGGAAATAAATACTACTGAAGTATAAGTGAACAAACTCATAGTTGGACGAAGGAATTGAAATGAGTCACAATTGATAAAGAATTTGTAATCATCTGACATGGCTATGCATTGAGATACAGGTAAAATGCTTGGCTCACCCAATCAAAACTCAAACATTCCATCCATGTTCAAACTACTTATCCTGATCAGAGTATATCCCAGGCAACATTCTCACACAAAGCTGACCCTGACTCAGTATGGGTCACTTGGCTAATTTATATGCACAGTTTGTATTGAGGTAAATGTTGTGTATATTCCTGTTCTGTTCACATGGCCAGCTGACTAGGAGGTACATACCCTGCTGTGAGAAACTCCAGCTGAACCAGAGCTGGAGGCCTGTGGTGTCTGTCAGGAAGTCATGGCAGCCAAAAACCTTCCTGGCAGGACCTAAACCAGTTTGTCTATCCACAGTCAATAAATGACTAAGATCATCTGTGAACAATGACCTTGGCTGTTAGACGTTAGTTCATAGTTATGTAGCTTTCTCTTATATGTCTAATTGAAATAATCTACAGGAACTAATAGGTGGTAGGATGTTTGAGGACTGCTTATCTAAGTCTTAACCAAGTTAAGGTGCTTAGGCAAGGAGGGAAGGGGGTTGACCTAATGAGTCTCTGCTAAAAATCCATCCATCCAATTTCTGAAAGTGCTTACCTTGTTCTGGGTGGCAGGGGGTCCACTCA
The DNA here is from genome assembly GCA_026779605.1 of Mormyrus hasselquistii. Lineage (NCBI taxonomy): Eukaryota > Metazoa > Chordata > Actinopteri > Osteoglossiformes > Mormyridae > Mormyrus > Mormyrus hasselquistii. Next base: position 11,047,892 of record JAODKE010000138.1, on the reverse strand, counting down.
CACACCATTCACTCACTCACCCACAGGCAATTTGGCAACCCCAAATAGCCTCAGCATGTTTTTGGGCTGTGAGGGGAAACCCCACAACAACTGGGAGAACATGCCGACTGCACAGCTACAGAACCCCAGTAGAGACTTGAGTCCTGGTCCCAGAGATGTGAGTCCTAATTACTGCACCACCAAGCTGTTCCTAAAAATCACTTATAATAATAGATTCACTTTACGAGAATCTAACAGGAGTTTGTTGATTCTCTCATCTATTTTAACCACTGATGTTCTATTAAAGTTATGAAGCAAAGTTGAGATGAATTTATGCCATTATAATAGCATTCAGCTCAAATTTTCAAGATTCTGAAATTCTTCACTAATGCTGTTATTGTTCCTTTTCTTGTATCATATTATATTCATCTTAAGTTATGAAGTTGAAAATGGTTTCTGCACAAATTTCATTTGATACCCTTGTATGAACATAGATAAAGTTATCCACTAAATGTCGTCTGCAATATGTGCAAATCAACTCCAGCATCATTTGTTAGCACTATGGTAAATCTTGTTATTGCACTATGGAATAGTGGCATAAATGTATCCATTTGTACAGTGAATGTGGCTAGTTACATCTCTTTTTTTTGAAATTGCAATCAGCTCAGGCAAGGTTTAAAACTCAGAGTTATAAGTTTTATAGTAGGAATCTGGCACATAGTGGCACAGATGTGCTTCACCTTGTCATGCAGATATGTGGCTTTTTCTACAGCTAAAACTAGAACTACCAACTGAGGACATCTGTCATAATGTCTAGATCACTCCCTCCACATGCAATAGAAATCCGAAAACCGCTAGAGTCTGGCACTGCAATGGAATACTAAAATAAATCCATGTTTATTCAGAAGCTTCAGAGAACAAAACATTAATAATCTTGAAAGAAGCAATTTCTTTATGACAACAATGTTGTCTGCATTGTCCACCCTACTCAAAGACGAAAATGAGCATCAATAATACTTAGATGGGAGAGTTGCTCAGTAAAGAAAAAAGCAAGATTGATTTAGGATAAATTAAGCATTTTTCCATGCATCGCAGGAGTTCATTTCCTGTCATCACATATTGCATGAGAGTATGGAGGAACATGAATAATTGTGCTATGGAGTGAGTGAATTAAACAGACTTCATTCAAAGTTAGCTACTTAGCAAATCCTTAACTGGGATACATATTGCTCCTTTGTTATCTGAGCAACATCAAGAGTAGCTCGATGATGGAAAAGTTAAAGGCATAAGGAGATGAAGGAAATCTTCAGCATAGGTTCAAGTAAACATTTTAATCTCTATAGCTTCCTTGGGGCATTCAGCTTCATGCCTTAGATTCAAGACTCCCTCAGTTTTGTTGCATATAGAACTATCTTTATCATATTCTGTAAAGAGCTGGAGATGCTAGTAATTCTGAGTCAGGGGAACACCGTTTCTCCCTGCGTAAAAGGAAAGTCACAGACGTATGTAAGGCATTTATGTCATTCATTCATCATTTTATTGCTCCTGCGGCAAACAAGTTTTGTGTAAATGTTATTTGAGGTTCTGCATCATACTTAGGGAATGAGAGTTTAAAGCTCAGGAACGCCGAGTTCAGCAGTAGTGATGCGGCATAGCGGCCGACTTGAGAGTGAGTGATTCTGCTTCAGGGACAGAAGCCCAAGACTAAAACATAGAGTGAAGGCTGACAAAGTACAACAACATAAGGATAAGGCGAGTGTGTATGTTAACAGCGCTGTCATTCCTTTTGTGGTAGAGACAAAGGGAGGCAGATAGAAATGTAAAAAAGGAATCTGTTTCCAAAGAAGTGAAACTGGATTTAAGCTTATAAAAAGTATGTACTGTACGAATATATATATATACTGTAGGCAGCTGGTGCCAAGGTTCTCTTGTATATAATCAAACATAATTTGTCTTGTTATATGTATATATACCCACTGAATGCAGTATGACTATTCTTCTGAAAGCAGCTCATTGCTTTTATATGTAATATGAATAAGTTTAACATATTTGCTTTTAGCACAGACTTGCTGGATAGCAGGTGGCATAGCAACTCAGTAGGTTGCACTGTTGACTCCTTCTGTAGCATAAGCAGTTCAGATCTGCTCCGTGTGTGTGGAGTCTTCCTCCCACGGTCCGAAGACATGCAGTTAGGCTAATTGACGTCTCTCACTTTGATATGCATTTGTGGTGATGGACTGGCACCCTGTTCACGGTGTACCCCAGAAATATGCCCCATACTTTCTGGGTTCCTCTCCAGGACTGGTGCTTATAAGATAGACATGTGTATGCTAGTCGGTTTTCTCTACTTACATTTGCATTTTTTGCAACATTTATTGGATACATTTTTGAGGGAGAGCAGGGTCAGACAGTGCCTGGAGCAATTGGGGTTAAGGACCATGCTCAGGGGTCCGATGGTTAAACTATTCCGCCTACCAAGGGATTTGAACCGACAACCTTCTGATTATGGGCACAGTGTCCTAACACTAAAAAGAAGCTTTAATAATACTTAGCCAGGAATGTTGCTAGGCTAAGAAGAATGCAAGGTTTCTCATGAGGTCATGAAGGCTTCAGTGAAAGTAACTAAGTGTCCTACACCACGTACACGTTGCTGCTGACGTAAATTGCACTTAATTTAATTATCGTGCTTATCGCATAACGTGGCAATAGGTTAATTGCTTGTTTCTTAGACTCAGATTTCATATAACGATATAATTTGGAATACCCAGATCTGACCAACTGATGCCGTTCATGGTACTATCGATATTTTATGCCAAGACATAGCTACAGATGCGACCTGTAATATCATTGCATTTACTGGATGATAATGAAAAGTTATATCTATATTAATCCTCTTGTTGTCAGAGATACACTAGGTAGTCCACGGTGACTTTGACTTGTTTACTGCTAGGTTATTATGTAAGTAATAGAAGAGCCCATATCAAATATCTGCTAGTTCCTTTGACTTTGCATTCTTCGTGTTTAGTATGCTGAAGGATTATTTAAACAAAAGTCAGGCCTGCAGTTAATCAAATGCACAGTATGACAGGCATGTCAATATAAAATATACCTGACTGACGGCTATATTTGTTCTCAGAAGTGTCTGGCCAATTGGTTAGTTAGCTAAAAATGCCAAACAGACAAATATGTAGGTCTACAGCTAGCACCATTTAAGCTATAGTCCTCTTGGTATTTTATTTCCAAAAGCAGCTGCATTCTTAGGAGAAAAATCAAATGAAATGTGTCATGCTTTTTTTTTTTTTTTTCTTTTTTAACTGACATGTGGTGTTCTGTCCCTGTTTTGCATACTTAGGAGGCAGGTGGTTAGGGGTGAGGCAGTATGTTAGGCCCTGCTGTCCGGGAGCTTGTTAGAAATGTCTGAAGTGACAGGTCTGAGATACCTGAGACCACTGCTAACACTCAGCCAAGATCGACTCGGTAAACCAGGGACATCGAGAGAAATGAGCGATGGGAAGAGAGATGGAAGCAACATAGATAGCATACAACAAGTCAGTAAATCATGAAGCCCTGAGAATCCATACCAGTGTGTTTTGATTTTTGAATGGTGTTCAGTGTTTTTCTATAAATTTGCTGTCCTTTTATGAATTATTAGGAAATTCATTAGCAATTTTATTTATGTAGAATATTCCTTTGAGAAAATAAATGTTTATCGTGTAATTTTCTGAAATATACTTGCATAAATGGTGTCTAGGTTCTGAATTAAATAATCCTAAATACCATTGATATTTCAAATGTAATTCATTTGCAAATTCACATGAATGTGCACAAATTAACTGACTAAAGCTCTTTTACACAGTAAGTGTTCGGATGAAGAGTAATGATAAGCATTCTGTGAAAGGGGCCAATCTGAATCAATCTGCTCAGATATATTATATGGTAGTTCAGACACCCCTTAAACCCAAGCCAAGTGAAGAATGTAGAAAGTGAGATACTTTCACTGGAGCCAGTGGATTTCTTTTTACAGCCTTGCTAGGGTGCAGTGAGACACCACTGTTACTAATAAAAGGGTTTCCCTCAGACATAAGCTGCACGGACGGCAGTCTCTGTGGGACAGGTCTCTGACGAACTGGGAGACTGATAATGATGTTCTACTCTGAACTATAAAGCAAGCCAACCTTAACAGTACACTTTAGTATTATATGTGGGTATGAATTGCACTAATATTCTCTTACGCAAATGGGTATGAAATCACATGGCTGGTTTTAGCTTAGATCTTCTCATAAAGCATAACATAGTTTGTTTTTATTCTTAAATGTGTCATATTCCACACCAATAACAGGTGACAACTCCAGAAAAAGTCACATGGCTCATAGTCTACTGTAAATAGTAGGATCGTGTGACCCTACTCCTTAGCAACCACATAACGACCAGCATGCTCACTCTTCAACATCCTACATAATTTCTGTGGGCTCCAGTATTAATTTTTGCTGCTTTTCCAAATATTTAGTGCTCTGCATATAAGTTTCTGTGTTGACATAAGGCTGAACTGTACGTGGCTTCCATAAAAGCCATGGTTCGCATGAAACCTACTGTAATCCATGTATTAGCTGTGCCTGTCAAAGAACTATCTGGTACCGTCAGACTTCAAAGCAGAACCAAAAGACAGTGAAAATCATACAGTGGTTTTGTATAGAAATATCATAAAAGCTTTACCTCCATCGGCTACTAGCAGATAAATGTTGATCAGTGGTGCTTAGGATATTGGGGTATTTTTTATCATAGAAACAAGTGGTTTACATGCATGTGCATTGTTAATTATACTTTATGGGTTATTAAGCAAATATCTAAGGAAGTCCAAACAAACCTTTGCTTGGCAACCACACAGCTGGGAATTCAGTACAGAAGTGCATCCTGCTGCATGCACCATTTGTTACTGCAGTTGGAGCTCAGATATAAGACTAAGGCCAGCAGCAAAAGCGGTTCTGTAAAGGAATGGGCAGTATAGAAACCAGCTATCTCACAAGGTAGGGTCAGGTGACCAAAATCAGTCATGCTGATTTGTTCAGCCTGTTCCATATTCTCGCATGATATATAAATTCATCTTTTTATTCGCCCCCAGGAAACTAAATCCCATAGCCAATGCCAGTCCCAAGTGCAGTAGAAGCCAAGTTCCTACTTATTCTTTTGTCCCCAGTAATTTTTTTGTTACTTTTCCTTCTTTCGAGTTATTCCACATACCCTTTCCCCAAACCTTTCCTACTGAATCATGTGATTCTGCTCCCTATCCCTATTATTGTGGAAGCCCAGCAATGGACCACAGAGCAAACCCCAAGAGACGCTTGCTGTTTGGGAGCTATTGGCATAATCCAGTCACCCCTCCCCTCTGCTGCTCATGTACCAAAAATGAGAATTAATTGCAGCCGATTTCTGAACTGTTCGCAAGGACGGCCATTTTTGGCAGTGCCATTCAGGTCAGTGATCAAGGGCAAGATGGGCCATGCGGCTTTGCCCCTATTAGCTACTGACTCCCACACGTCATTCTGCCCCATGGAAACTGCTCAGAAGATGGTGGTCCTTGAAAGGATGAGCAGTCAGCAGAGACACGCAGGAATCAGCTGAGGGAGCTCGCCATCCTTGAATGCCAGAGCATCCTCTGCCTTCTTACGGCACACCCCGGACAGTGCCTAGGGGTTTGTGGGCAGCTCTCTCTCAGGGTCCCTGTCTTATCATTGCCTTTGGCACACAGGCTCACAAACATTGACTATTCATTCGAATGCTCATTTTATTCATAATCATTTCATCATTAATCCTCCACAGGACTGACCTTGGATTCACTGGAGGCAGCTGCAGAGAAAAGGATGGTGACAAAACTGGGGAACTAACTAACTAACTGACTAATCAATCAATCAATCAATCTATCTATCTATCTATCTATCTATCTATCTATCATCTATCTATCTATCTATCTATCTATCTATCTATCTATCTAT
>JAODKE010000138.1:10956206-10974237 GCA_026779605.1 Mormyrus hasselquistii | reverse complement strand
TCAGGGTTCATTTCACTGCATGTTGTACTTGTTATAACTATGTACGTGACAAATAAAGAATCTTGAATCTTGAATCTTATCATAACATAATGCGTCTGAGATTCAGAGCACTGGATGAAATGTGCCTATCAGCCCAGGTCTCCCGTGCTTTTAATCACTTAATTAGTGGCATTACAAACTATTATCTGACTTGAACACATATCTAAAACTATGAGAAAAGGCACACGCTTCTATATGTGTATATATGTATATAAATATATAAATAAGCAGGCAATTAAAATTCAGAACACTTTGCACAAGCACAGATTATGAGTGCCTGTTTCTCTGAGTGGGAGATTAGTTTGAACAGAATTGCAACGGGCTGTACAGTACACAAAGCACTTCAGTCCCATTTCCATTCCTGACACTATATAAACCTGGTCCTTTTCCTGGGCACATTCCAATTAACCTCCAAAAGAACCAGGTCGCACAGCAGCCCAAAAACACACACTACTCACCTCATTTTATCCTTTTTCTGTACTAAAGTTTTGACAGCAGCCCATTTCCTGCAGAAGTACTCTGTGCACCGCCTGAGTTCGTTTCCGTGGTTTTTCCACGAGCCATCTCCATACCCCTGCCCTCAGAGGCGACTGATACGGTGCAGAAAAAAATAAATTAAAAACTGAAAATTACTTCTTGCGTTGGCTAGTCTGGTTCTCAGCTCTCTGCATCCCAAATGTAATCGCATGGAGAATGCGTGCAAGTAATTGAAATGTGTTTTGACAGGCTTAATGCATTTGATGCAGCGGCAGGCTTGGATGAACGTGTAATCACATTGTCACTGTGATGTAACAAACATTCAATACGGAGTTCCTGTTGTTCCCCTGACTGTAATTTATGCGAGAGTATTCATTTCACAATGCATTTATCGATCAGGCGGTACTGCAGAATTTAAAGCCAAAAAAGACCTTTCACATTAATTCCAGAAATTGCAAAATAAAAAGGTTTACAATTTATATGGATGCCTTGCTGTTACTACTTTTAACGCAGTGTGAAAACAGCTCAAAAGAAAGAAGTGATTTGTCTATTAAGTAAATAGTCCTGTTGTTATTGTTTTGAACCATACGGTCTGCTACTCCCGCCTAGTGCAGGGAAATACTTGAGAAGAGGACTGGTGTGACTTTGTACTGCTACTGAATAGTGCTGCTATTTGGGCCCGGTTCCTGCTGGGAAAGTCCCCAGAGGTAACCAAAGCTGAACCAAGAGTATTAGAATGAAGTGATCTGCCACGCATCCCACCTTTGGCAAGGTTGGAGCATAATTTTGGCCTCGTTTTATATAAATAGCCTCCAGCCATTGCTAGCTGATTAAGGCGATTCAGTGCAAGGGTCAGGGAAGTGTCCTCCTGCCACCAGTCTGAGCCCCCCCAACGGCTCCCACCCCCTGACTCATTGTAAAAAGATTAATTGGAAAGGCGTGAGGCCACTGCCAGGGGTCGGGGGTGTCGACACACCGTCAGCCTTAAGTGACTCCATTCAATAAACGCCCCCAGCATTCACCCCTCGCTCACTGCGTCGCTTTCAGGGCTGCTACCACTCGATCCCGTGCTCAGTCACATTCTGTGGTTACATTTTTGCCTATAACTCTCCACCACCATGATTCCATTACCTGTCGCATGCAAATATTTCTCTCCAAAATGGGGCTGATTTCAGGCAATAGACCTACTACTGAAAAATAAATCATCATTTCAGTCCTGCTATCTGTGATTGACATGGTTTTACTGGTCTTTCAGAATTAAGGATATAAAATGATATTCCTGCATCCACCCCAAAATGTTGCATGTACCCTGGAAATGTCTTGATTCGTTCCACAATCTGCACAGTTATAAATGGTTAGGATGTGATGCATAGAAAACCTGCAGACCTGAGAGAAGGTGATGCGGCTGCTTTAAACTGAGCGTTTCCGGGGAAACAAGGGAAAAGGACAAAAGGTCATTCACTTTATGTACTGGCATCTATCAAAACACATCATTTGGAAATTCTTTTATAGAAAAAAATTATCATTATTATCTTCTGCATCGCCATCCTCTGTTTGAATTCCTTAATGTTAATCTGATTTCCTGAATATCTTGGTATAAGGAGAAAGGTTGTTATATACTATATAAGGTTGTATACTGCTTAACATATTGGTTTAAAATAGGATGCGCCATTTTACTTTTCAAAATGGGACCATGCCACAATATATGGGACAGGTGGAAACTCTAATGCTCACATTTCCCAAAAGATTTTTAAAAACTGCGTATAATATTAGTGTTCTTATTTACAGTTTGCACACAGGATTAGCTATAATCAGCAAACACAGTATTTACAAATCAAATCATTTAAAAACAATTCATTGTTTCATTTAGAGTATAGCAACAACTTGACCACAAATCAAAAAGGAATATTAGCGAACATGTGAATTTATCTTAACTGATGATCAAACTCATGTTCTGAATTGGTAATTGTGTATCAATCATCTATGGTGATATTTGCTTCACTGGGTGGATTGAAAACATGTCATAGTTCATAACTATCCAATCAGCAACTAAACAGAAATTGATTTTAAATACACCGAAGAGTTCAAGTTAATTTAAGTAATAGCAAAAAACATTTTGCTTAACCAAAGTTCCTTTTATAAGGGTGGTGCACAGTATTGGCATCAATACAGATATTTTATGCTACATGAATATGCATTTTTCCTTGATTTTGTTATTTAAATCAACCCCTTTTGCTATCGATGTATGCAACACTGAAAGAAAATGTATAAATTTTGCTATTCAATTCATTTATACTGTTACAATAATAACTTCAAAAATCAGGCAACAGAATGTATTTAATGGTAAGATGACATTGTCTAAATGATATTTCACTTTTTCCATGGGAACCTGTAATTCAAACATAATAAATAATTTAGAGCTCTATTTATATTGTAGAGTGTTAACCAGTGTTATAATTATCAGCTTGAATAAAGATGTCAAAGGGTTAATGTGGATTGTAAAGTGTCTGGATGAGTCTTCAGGTTCCGCTCTCTAGGGTTAATGTGGATTGTAAAGTGTCTGGATGAGTCTTCAGGTTCCGCTCTCTAGGGTTCCTCCTTCTACGTGTCGGTTTCCAGATGCATCCGGATCCTCAAGGCGATCTGATACAGTTACATAAATAAAAACTACTTGGTCTTCTTTCTAGTTTTTTTCTTGTTTTTCCAAAATCACATGAATTAATTTTGTTGTTCTACCTCTAGGGAGTTAACTTAGGGACTTTGTATGTGTGTCAATCAAGTACAATACCTCCTTTTCCCTATGTTTTATGTATGTTAACTCAGTAAAAAATAAGCAGTTTTAATACAAATTTTAATGCAAGTTTTTAGTAATCTAATTACTTCACACTTTGTAAATGCTGTTTTTTAAATATGGTTCCTTACTAATTGTAGTCGGTTTTAATACTATTCCACATAATATAATGACAACGTTTATCTCCTCAACAATTGTTAAAGTACTCAGGAGACTACAGTGTGTCTTACTGAGCGAGACTGAATTAGCGAAGCCAGGTCCTTTCATCCTTCAAGACGTAGGTCGTCACACAAAGAATACTGACAATTAGACCCAGTATTTAATGTCAAGATAGGTCTAGCGAGTAGTAATCAACTTTCAATCACTTGGTTGCTCCGTGGCAGTTGGTGGAAAAGCCAGGCGAGTCAGAGGATCTGATCTCCCTCTTCCACCTAATTGTCCCTAGACTGCGAACAGATGGTGCCTGAAACTACGGATTTCAGATGACAATTCTCTGACACGGTCTTCACACAGTTCCGGCAAAGAGGAACATAGCCACGGAAGGCCTTGCGCGTGACTGCCACCCCGCTCCTGAATTCTGTTCCCAGGGATCTTCTGCTGTCACTGCACAATGTCCCTATCTGTGCCTCTGCAGCTGTCTAAATTCATTTGCCATAGCTCTGGAAGCACCCAGGCTCCGGAGTGTTTTGCTCAGTGTAATTCCTAGGAGAAAAAAGAAAACACTCTTCCTTTTCAAATGTCCATAAGCAGTGTTCCATAACAAAATTAATAGGCCACATTTATGCTCTTTTTGGTACCGGCATCTACCTTTATTTCCTCCAGTCGGTGCGTTTCCTCATCCACGGCACATGCTAGCATCTACATGCTAAATAGAATCTCTGGATGCAAATATGTAGAAATAGATAGACATATATTGACTTATACCACTTTTTTTGCAGTCCATTTTTTAAACATATATGATTTATATATTTTTGCCTGTGTAATTACTGTCAAAATCTAGTGTTGTAGTTCATTCAAGAATTTTCCTCAGGGATCAATAAAATTTATCTAATGTAATCAGATTCTTGGAAACTAATCAATGAAAATCGCAAAATCCTAAAATGCATAAATGATTTGACCGGAGATTTTGAGCTTGAGGGAATGTTTGCGGTCCATTTTTTAGAATTTTACTTTTGGTAGTAGAAAAACAACAGCCTGGGATTTCTCATTTTTCATAACTGTTTCCTCTTTAAAATGTAGATCCCCAAACAGTGTAGTTTTATCAAATGCTGTTGATTCTCATTTGTAGATCCAGCAAGACTAACATGCATAACACCCAAGAGATTTATGTGCAACGTAGATACCAACAAACGCCCTTTAATATGAGTGTGAATGTTTGAGCATCCACAGGAGACCATGTGTCTCTTTGCGTGCACTTTCAAATGGCTCTCCTTCCCTTTCCGTTGCCAGTCTTGAATGAAATAATCACCTAACGACATCCTGTCAGTGGGAGATCACATTAATCTTGGCATAAACACTGCTATTGACAGACCCATTTTTAATGAAAGGCAGCAAGAAGGCGGCCAGGCACCAGTAATTGTCCTAATTTGGAGAGGATCGATGAGTTTGGCAGCACACAAATCAGGCAGCCGCACAACACGGGCATACAAAATGCAGCCTGCCGTGTTGCGAGCCGTTGGACTAATGACTGCTCAAACACCATGACATTAGTAGCGTAGATGCTACTTTATGTCTGGGGGTACTCGTCCTTTTTTCAATGGAGCATTAAAGTGTCAAGATCAAAAGATCAAGAAACAGAATCATAATATCAATAAATTTGCATTTATGCTACGTTTGTGTATTTTGCGGACGCTTCTGTCCAAAGCGACGTACAAGTAAGGCAAATACTGTAGTCCAATCTCTGTTACAAACATACGGCTCGAAGTCAAAGTGCACATTAAAAAAATAAATTCGGTAACGCTTTACATTCACTGCACCTTCATAACGCTTTTAAATTGCATTCATAAAGCATTCAGTACACCTTCATAATGTATTCATTAAGTATTCAGAAATCATTCATAAACATCATGCATGTATACCTTTACATCCTAACATCCTTTAACAGCTGTAATACAGATTAATAACAAAAATTATATGATAATAACAAACATTATAATTGCATAATGATGTAATGTTTGTTATTAATGTATATTAAAGCTATTAAGGGATGCTAAGATGCACTTGCATGCTGCTTATGAATGTTCTATGAATGCATTATGAAGGTGCACTTAATATAAAGCGTTACCAAAATCTTTAATAAATCACTTCTTACACAATTTATTTTTCCCCAATTTGCGCAGAACATTAATGACACGCACTTTGACAATGTTTTCATGCAAATAGGTCAGGACAGTTCGATAACAAACTAACTTCCCAACAGAGTCAAACTTATTTATTGATGTCGTAGAGAAATAAAGACGCCATAAGCCTCCCAAACCATCTCCAAATCTCCGATCGGGTCTCCATGCATTTTCAGTCCATTTTGCCCAGCTTTATTTAGCGCTTTCTACTTGTCATGGGATCACTCACAAAGCATGTTAATACCAGGTGTGAACAGGACCTAAGTGCAGCTAGCAGAGCTTCAATTTTGTGTATATCATTTAATTAGTATTTCTTAAATCTTTATGGCAGTATATTAATAAAATTGGATGTAAATGTTTGCGTTTTATGGCTTCCTGCTAGGCAACTTCAAACTGACCATTACTCTGTGTATAGAAAAGAAGCCATATGGCAGGCATTAAATATGGTAAATAAAATCTAAAGTTATAAAGCACTTTAAAACCCTGTTCAGCAAAAACGGCTTAATGTCACTCAGTAATGCAGTTGCAGATGTTCACAAAGTAAGGCTCAATTAAGCCAAATTGAGTTTCGTAGATGCATTCAAAATGAGTTTAGAATCACACCAAACAGATTTGCTTACCTGGGCAAAACGCCACTAAACTATATCAAATGTCAAGGGACCTTGTGGGAGCGGGGGGGAAATGAAAACAAATTTACATTTAAAAAGGTTTGGAGGGCGAACAAGGAGCCACAGCTAATTTAGGACCATGTCTCACATGCTTTAGTAAGAACCCTGACATGATATGACATGTGGACCACGGGATGTTTGAAGGCATCTTAGGCGATGCAAAGCCATTCAGCTCTAAATAGTCCTGAATTGTGGTTAATGAAGCAGCAAACAAACGTTATCATCAAATTATATTAAGGTTATAAATTTGGTTCCATTGGCATCAACCCGAAGCAATCTGAAATGTTCGAAGTGTACATGGCAGCCCATAAGTCTGGTCTGGAATCCCGTGCCATTCGTGCTTGATTACTGTGTGGAAAGGGAGAAGAGCTACACAAATCAGGAAAATGATTTCATTGATTTATTTTGTATAATACTGCGTGACTGAGTCCACGAACACAATGTTCTCTCAAAGTGACAACCTTAGTATGTTCTATCACATACCTCTCATAATACCGTGTGCATGCAGTACTGTGCAAAAGTGAAAGGCTGTCAATTATTCATAAACGATCTTGATCTTATGTAAGACTATTGTATTTATGTCTGTCAGAGTGTGTCAGCTTAGCCATTTCAAAACCTCTCCTAAAGTCACCCCAGTATTTGCAGTAATCGTCCAATATACCCATGTACTTGTTGACTTAGTCACACATGATGTTTGGCTAATTGAGAGTAGAGGTTTGGGAACTGAAGCAGTGTTCATCTAGCCATCCAACAAGACATCCATACAAGATTACCCAAACTCTCCTAATTGTAACACATATTTCTGAATCTACACCTATTCATTTATTGGACATTCCACTTAAAATGCAATTTGCACTATACGTCCCGACCAATTAGGTGGTCTAACTGTATTTCTTTGTATATGTCTTTATCTCTGTGTCATAAAGTGACATTTATATTCTCTATATAGTATGTCTAAATATTTATCCTCCATTTATTTATCATTTGCACTATGAATAACATTTTAACATTTTCCATGAGTCACCAGTAAAAACCGTAACAAACACGCCAGTCGTGCATATGGGACACTGGAGGGGTCAAAATGTCAAGAATAGATTTTTTTCATTTATTCCATGCACATAATGTACTAAATTGTACACACAATTTAGTTTATCATGCCCATGAAATACTAAATCTAGCTCACAAAATCCCTTAAATGTGCACACGATTTACTTTTTTTCATACTCTCAATTTGCCATTTCAAGCTCTCAAATTAATTAATTTGTGCCCACATTTTGGTTGTGTTCTGAATACCTTCTCATTTCTCATATCACTGCTATTTCAATTCTGGGACAATTTGTCTGAGGTCCATCAGGTGTCGAATATTAAACTGTAGATTGTCATCCATATAATGTTTTTGTGAAACGGTTGAAATGGTAATAAGATCCATCCATCCATATATATCCATAAACTGCTTATCCTTTTCAGGGCTGCAGGGGGACCAGAACCTATCCCAGAGGCTACAGGTGCAAGACCGGGAACCAACCCATGACAGGGCACCAACCCGTCACAGTAATAAGATCCATCAAAGATCAAAAACGGTAAATATGGTTATAATATCAAATGAAGTTATACCGTTGACAAAGTCAAGGGTCTTATTTAATTCACCCTTCCCTTTGCTGTAGCTTCAATTCACCCGTACAATGTGTCTGCAAAGTTTCGAAAAGACCAGAAAAATTATTTGTGAGCTATCCCTTGACAAGATCAAGTGTCTGAGCCTGCCCTTCTCTATATGATCCCACTAAGATCTTCAGCCTTGCAACATGTCTGCAAAATTTGAAAGATATCAGTCAAATACTTTTTGAGTTATTGAACTAATGGTATCAAATGTGCAAAAATAATTTTGTGGTGCTGCTTCAAGTACTTTTTACTAATTACATTCACTAGTTAAAATATTGTTTGCTTTCACCCTTCCCTGCCACAATAAGTGGTATTGCTTCAGTTTTTGAGCGATGTGTCTCACAATTTGATCAATTATAATTCTTCACTCATACAATGTGTCTACAAAATTTGAAAAGCATGCTTCAGAAATTTTTTTAGTTTGCTCTAACAAGATTACATGTCAAAACTGCCCTTAACTATGCAGTCCTACTTCAGTTGTGGTGTGATCTGTCTCAAAATATAACCACTCTATTTCATCACCCAGACAATATATCTGAAAAGTTTGAAAAGGAACCATGCAATAGAAAAGATAAGATACATAGATGGAAAAAATTGTGCCAACCAGGGGTCCCCCAATCATAATATTTATTGTTCGGTAAAGTTACGGACTGCATTCTGCCAATTGTTAACCACGGAAATAAGTAACTCGGGGACAGGCGTAAGGTGAAGTAAAAGGGGGCTTTATTGAAGAAAATTAATAAAAACAGGGAAACAAAACGGAACCATGAGGGGTCAAAACAGAAGACTAGCATAAGGTAGGGCATAAGAAGTGGGAGTAATGACGTCAATTACTGAACTGTGGCTGGTAAAATAGACAGGGACTTTAATACAAAAACGAGGTACAACAAGCAACAGGCGTGGCTCATCAGGGCCACATTAGGGAGGAGACAGGTGGGTCAGGTGGACATGACAGGCAGGATGTAACTCGTAATTATACAGTGTATGATTTATGGTCATTTATAAGTGCTTCTTTTACCATTTTCCAGTATCTGCAGTTTCCAGTAGTTAATATAAATTCAGGAAGACGAGTATTTAAGGGTTTGCAAGTGTTTTCTAAGGAAATTAATTGAAATCATCATGAATATCTTTCCAACTACAATATCCAGCCATCTTGCACCTACCAATCCATCCGTCCACTTCTCAAATTTTGTTCCAGGACAGGATCATAGAGGGACCCGCCACTGATCCCAAGTAGGATAGGGCATAAAGCAGGTACACTCTGAACAGCATCACAGTCCATCACATGGTCATGCACATTACGGTCAATTTAGAGATGCTATTTCTCCCAGCTTTCACATTAGGACTGTCGCAGTTCCCATAGGAAACTTGAATGACGCAGGGAGAACATGCACACCCCATACACTCAGAGCAGAGGTGAGATTCAAACTCCCAACCCTTTTAAAATCAAATGTGCTATTTAGCATAGATGCCTAATTTAGTGAATATAATAGGCATTTTATTGTAATGTCAGGGTCTTGAGTCACCCAGGAAAGTTTGGTTTCCTGGAACAGTGACTGCGTATTGAGGAACCAAAAATAGCTAAAGCCCAAAATACAATTATGCTTTGACAGACATGACTATATTCAGATTTTACATGATCTAATACATGCTTATATAATATAATCAGCTGCTTACCTGATCAGGATGTTCCTATCATTCATATATACTGGGGTTGCTGGCATAGTTGTCCTTCTGGCTTAGGCCCAGTATCTAACTATGCCAGTGTTACGGACATTTAGCACAATGCTAAACGAAAGATTATTTCAGGAATTTGACAAGTGGTTTTTCAAGTCAGCTTGTGCTCCTGTAGGACACCCCGCCATATTTGACCAAAATTGCTGATGGCTTGAGTCAAGAGCTGACAATCAGGAACAAGCCCAGCTTCTGCTGCTTGAGTTTATATTCATATTTTTCATTTTCTCTTCGCTCCATTCTGTCACTGCACACTCTCTTTCACTTCATAGTAATTGGCCTGTGCTATAGATCAGTCATACTCAAAACTAGAGTTCAATTTCTTCATGAGTGCCCTAAGAACTACGATCAGTAGAAGGTCATGTATCCATAGTCACAAGGAGACTGACAGAGTGGTTGAGAGCTTTCTTACACCTGAATGTTATGGGATCTAGTCCCAAGTGAGGTGCTGCAGTACTCTGTAGTAGAAGAGGATATCCTGAATTGGCGTTAGATATTCTTAAAACCTGACATTTATGCTTTTTTAGCTTAGCTGACAATGAACTCGTGTCACTTAGGCAAGCGTGTCACTTACTGTGGTTTCATTTCCCATTCTAATGAGCTGTGCGAAATAAAATTCATGACCAGCATTGCTTCAAATTATGCTTTTTAGGTATAAACTTTTAGAGAATTGTCATTGTTGTCATATGTTGCAGGATAACTTGTAGAATGTGCCTTCAAACTCATTTCAGTAAATGAAAAGCAAAACAAATTAGTAGCCTTTTTTATTAATCACCAAAAGGGTTGACAGTAACCCTTAGAATAGTCACTTTTTGTTGCTTTTAATTCACGTTCGTATAAAATAAAAAATTAAGTAACATATTTAGGTGTAAAATTGAAAGGCCGTTTCCATTTCCGTTAATAGCAAATGAAGAAAATAGGCTACTTATGTTTGTAGGGAATCTTTCAGAAGAACAATCCATGGACACACTCCTTCATGTTCTTGGCCTCCCTTTTTTCAGGGGAGGATGGCGATTACACAGACACCCTGAGTGCCCAGACACTCGTCAGAGGATTCTCAGCCCAAAGCACTGCACTCTGCAGAACTGCAAGGCTATCCTTACTGATATGCAAACACTGGCAGAAGACTAATTGAGGAATCTAAAAAAAAAAGAAAAAACCTTCACATCCATGCGCATGCACTCCAAAAATTAACCAACCACATTGCCAGGAGCGTGGCACACTACACCTCACTATTCCAGGGCTAGGGATTTGGGCCGTGCCTCTACTTAGTGTGCATGGAGTATACATGTAGTGATGTGTGAGTAGTTTCCTCATACAGGCAAAAGACATGCATTTATGTTGATTGTTGTCTATAACCGAGTATGAATCTGTCCTACTACAGACTGCTGTACAGGGTGTCCCGCTATCTTGCACCTTCTGCTGTTGCAGGCCGTGACCCTGCTCTTAATAAGCAGTTTGAAGATGAATGGATGGATGGCATATCATGTAAGTATATTCAGCTAGTGACAAGAGTTATAATAAACCTGTGACATTGTTAAGAGGTTCCCACTGACTACATCCTTGTTCATTGTAACCCAGAATTTAAAAATTATTTGAAAATATATATATATATAAAAGATTCTCATGATCGCGGGATCTGGAGATGACATGACCACGTTTCATATACTGCAAACTTTCTCATATAGTAGACATCATCTATGCACCTACAATGACCAAAGGATATATACCCTAATTGTTCGATACACTAATATAAAGACAATGTATTTGTTCAAACAGTTCCCATACTACTATTTAAACATTGCTTCCAGCCATTAGGCAAATGACTTGCATGAAATGAAAGTTATTTACTCATTTATTTTATGGCCTGCAGCTGGATCCTTTAGTAGTTGGCTTAAGCTCATCTCCCCCACAATCCATCAAGATGACCTAGATGTTTATTATTCTAATCTTCACTAGAGCTGGCTTGACCTTTCATGAAGTCAGTTTGTGAAGAATGGGAAAGGAGACCCGATTATCTCAATTACCTTTGTGTAAAATAGTTTCTTCTGCACCAAAAGTCTGTTTTCCTTGTACAGTATTTCACAGTTACATTTATGCACTACCCTCATAGTTATGAAACCCTTTTGGTGGCAGGAGATACAAATAACCTTGGAAACGTTTTGAGGCAGTTGCAATCACCAATGGTTTTGAAATATGAGCATTACATGGTTGAGTACAGATACAATCATGGTGCAAGTGACTCCACGTCTTCTTCTCTTTTCTCATTCATCTTGGTGGGCATCATTATGAATAGATGCGATTTGGCTCAAGCTATGGACTGTTTCCTTTTGTTAGTTTATGTTTCATGTTTATGCTTACCAAATTCCCATTATCTGTGCATGGTATTTAGGAACCATCATGTTTTCACACACGGGGCTATTTCCCAACGAAACATTGACCTCTTAATGATGCGATGACATCTGAACACCTGTCACATCCAGTAAAACACACTTATCCTCCTTTTCAGAATTAGAACACATACAGTACTAGGGACTAGGTTTATTTGGTTTTCCCAACCAGCTGTCATGGAATTGGCAAAGTATTTACCAACCCTGGCTCAACAAGCACATCAGATGATGAAATGCGTCTGATACTGGTTTTGCTTTTGTCTTGTACTGGTTGGAACTGAAGATGAGTTTGGAAGAATAAGGTGAGTTTCTGGAAAGATATTCAGAAGAGCTTTGGATAAATTAGTTTGTTTCTGTTCTGGGACTTGATGTAATCAGTTTTCTAGTTCTGTTTTATGCTTGGTTAATTTAAAGGCACCTCACCTCCATTTTGTATTTGCTGTTTATTTTATTTGTATTTGCTGTTTATTTCATTTGTATTTGCTGTTTATTTTATTTGTATTTGCTGAATTATGTCCCATAGTGTGCCCCCTTTGTGGAGAATACAGGGAAATATATGATAGAAGATTTTCCAGTGTAGAAAATATATTTTTTCTCAGTTGGGATGGAGGGATTGTCCAAGATGAAGAGATGGGCCTTGTGAAGAACATCAGATGGTCCCCGTGGTTTCAGGCAAGGGAACAAAGGAAGCCATGGAGAAAATGGCACTGCGGTGGGCCGACGAATGCAGTGCAGTACACTGGAGCATTTTAGCCCAACCATTCAGTGTGGAAGAGTGTAACTGAGTGGACAGTACAATGAAGGATGGCACTGCCAAGAAGAGTAATATATCTGGATGGGTACTGCTGCTTGTATTTCATGGATTTTAGGACTGGTCAGTTCCCTATCCCATGCTGTGAGTTGACACCATCTGCGACCTCAAGTGGGATAGCCAGTGACCATCCTAAAAAATTCTGGGAACTACCTACCTGATCAATAAAGACTGTGAAACTGTGGAAAAAGATGGCTTGCTTTCTTTATTGTCCTCTCAGAAGTACATCTGTAGGACTATTCCCTTAGCATCAGACACTGCCCATCTGAAGTTGAGGAAGAAAAGCCTAGAACCTGATTTCTTATCCTAGGGTTCTCAATAGTCAGCACTGGGAACAGACGTGTTATGTTTCCGGCTGGTACTGTTTTGATTACTTGTGCTTTTTAGAAACTATGGCTAACATGAGCCAGTAGCTAAGGAAAGCTAGCAAGCAGGAGCCAGAACATTGCCAAAAGGCAGCGTTAACCTGATCGCGTATCACCAGTCATAGCAAGTGGTATTGCTACGAAACACAACTGTCATGTGAATTTTAATAAGGTTGGCTGGGTGAATTCGAAGGATTTTTACTCCTCAAGATGTTATGATTACAGGGATTTAGGTTTTGGAGTCTGCTGTTTGCATCTGAAGCTGCTTTAGAACACCAGAACTGCATTGTTTCATTATAGTACCAGATCTTCATCTACATTTCATGTTTGCTCTACTGCCAGCCCTCAGTCCCACGACATTGCCTGTTTGCTTTGGTAGAACATCAGCCCTCTAGAATTAAATCAAACCCCATAGTTACTTTCAGCACTGCATAGTAATGTTAATTGAACTTATTTTTATAAACGTAATTTATATTCATATTAAATAAATTAAATATATATTTTATTATGTCTTGTTTTTCGGTAAGCAATGTTCTTTGTGCCCTAAATTCTTAATACTCATTCTTTAATTCACACCCATTTTAAGCATTGTCCCAAATTGGGGGAATCCCAAGAGGGAATGAAATGCTTTTTTTCTGAAATCATTAAAACCTTTTGTGAGGCTACAACCCATACATTCTGGACAGGAAGAGAATTTTTGAATTGCCAATTAGTTCCATCATGAGTCGTCCCCCTCAACACGCAGGCCTTGCTATAGCATGCATTCTGTCAGACGCTACCTTACTTTCTCGCCGCTAGATTTATCAAGCAAGGTAAGCCGTACTTTGAGAGCACTGCTGACTGAATACCACCCACTATTCTGGAGGTGACCAGCACATAAAAGACTTTGCCATAATGTGATGAGAGGGAGAGGAACACGCATATATGTTTGCTTTAAAAAAATGCTATTTTATTATATATTATTCCAGTTTGCAAAAGGTATCCACTACAGCAGGGCAACATGATGATTAACAGTAATCAACAATATCAGACAAGTACCCGAGTGTCAGTGTCCAACAGTGGCTGACTATGTTTTAGACAGTTTTTTAAAAAGAAGCAAATTGGTCTCATTTTTCTCACCCCGTGTATGATATGCGACGGTGTCAGTAAATGCAAACATAAGTCGTAACGGTGGCATGTGGCTAAGGCTTTTTGTAAGTTTGTGAACCACTGCTTTAGATGGTTTAGACAATCCATAACATGTTTTTAAATCATAATAAAATCCGGCAATCGATCGTTTTCCGGAGGTACTCAAAAAACAACGATTTGCACCACTAATCTGTAGCTGCCCCAGGCAAAGCTGTTTAGCGGATTATCCACATATATCATTTTCCGTGCTTTCATGTTTTTCTTTTGGCTAAAAATTTCAAGTGCCCAGCTTGGGGTGTTGCATCTCTATATTACCGTTCATCCTGATAATTTTAAATTAAAATATCACATTATTTTTTTCAGATATTGCCTAATGTCCACAGACTTGGCATTGAAAGGTTGATGTCTCTAAACTAGCATGTGTAGTCAGTGATGGACTTGCACCCCATTGGCCATTATTTTCTTGGAGGGGGGGTGGGGGGGGGGGCGCAAAGCTGAGTATCGCAACGTCAGCAGGGGTCATTTTTAATGATTATTTTCATGTTCCATTTTCATGCTTCATGTTCCATCTTCCAGTTATAGTACACTTGTTTATTTAAATTCAATGAAAGTCCTGATCATCTTCATAGATTTATAAAACAAAACTTGACCTGTCTTTTTGATAATGGAGGTGATCTAGCATGTTCCCAACCAGTTCTTCCAGAACAGACTCCAGCCTCAAGCTAGCCCTGTGCTGTGAGCTGATCCAGAAGTAATGTATTATAATGTATTATAGGCATCTAATCATTTTTACATTCCACAGATGTGAGCTCACTGAAGACAGTTATTTTTTACTAGATGAAAGCTTATTTCTGCCTGCTGACTTAGATAGATTTTTGAATTTCCCTTAATCTCCCATAATATAAATAATGTTATAAGTGTGGGCGGTTGGAGAGGAATTCTGTTTTCTCCTTAAAGAGGGTGTCGCCCTTGGTGTGGGTGTGGCCAATTGGAGAGGAATTCTGTTTTCTCCTTAAAGAGGGTGTCGCCCTTGGTGTGGATGTGACCAATTGGAGAGGAATTCTGTTTTCTCCTTAAAGAGGGTGTCGCCCTTGGTGTGGGTGTGGCCAGCTGGATTGGAATTCTGTTTTCCCCTTTAAGCGAGTGTTGCGGTGGAGCAGTAGTGGCTTGATGGGGGGTAAAAAGGGGCTTGTAGAAGCCAGATAAGAGCAGGCATCTTGTTGTTGACACACACTTGTTTGCAGCTGAGCTGCCATTTTCCTTGTCAGGTCGGCTTCAGATTGCTTTTAATTTTTGATTGTGTGTCCAACAATACCTGCACTGTTTTATTTTGTAGGTCAGTGTACGTGGGCTTTTTCAGTCTACTAGATGGCTTTCTAGCTACCTTGGACACTAGATTCAAATGCACCCCCTTCTTTATACTGTAACAAGAAGTAGGCCTGACATACTGACTGCTGTTTCTTTGTTTCTGCTGTTTTATGGCTGTTCCACAGTTTTTCTGTTGACAGTCTCTTTTGTGTGTTTCTATTTCTGTATAGGGTTAATTGTTTTATTTCTTATTTTATGGTCTAGCTTGTAATATCTTTGCTGTTATCTTTTTGTTTCATCAGTTGTTCTAAGTGGGCTTGCTGTTTTATTTGTTGTGTGGGATTGATTATCTGCGGCTGCGATAATCCCCCTTAGTGCTGGTGACTTGGAGTAGGAGTCGCTCATGGTTGCTAATATGTTAACTTGTGCATGTGTGGAGTGAGATCTTTTTTGTATTTTGCAGTGATATAAGGACATTGGAGTGGTGAGGTGCAGCGACTTCCAGCAATCTAAAACTGACCTCGGCAACAGTTGCCTTTGGTGTGCTTCATCCAGTTCTGAAGATGTGTGTGTGTGTGTGTCTGTGTGTGTGTGTGTGTGTGTATTTTGGTCCCCACAATGGTAAATTCAATGTTATAAATATCAGTGTCTGCAATCAAAAAATGAAAAATGCCAAAAGCCATTTTTTTCAGTTACTTACGGTTAAGGCAGGCTGGGTAGGGGTTAAGGTCATCATGTTGGGATTAGAGTTTTGCCTATAGAAATTAATGGAGAGTCCCCACAAAGATATAATTACAAACCTATGTGTGCATCTTTTTGAGTGGTGCTGTATTTCCTTTCTTTTGTATCTATCTATTTTTTCCCCTGTTTAAAATTAATTAAATTATTGTATGGGATATGCCTCTATCTCTTTATGCTGTAGGATCTGGGCGGGGTCAACCTGCATTGGATGTTCTGTGGGGCCACGTATGCCTTGTTGTGTCAATTGCATTTGGCAGACACCCACCACATAAGCAATCTGCTTTCTTGTCCATGAAACAATATTGGCCAGCCATTTTCACTTGTCCAGGCTGCAGTATTATCATGAAATGAATATTGATCGTCTTTAAACTCTTGAATTGACCTGTTAGATTGGCAAGTAAATAGTAAAGATAATATGCATGTCTTCAAAATTTAAAAACTTTATTCAGCAAGATCATATCAAGCTTGCACCTCAACTTTGCACTGACAGTGTGATTTTTTTTTCTCCTTATCTGTTCTGATAGGAGAAGCTTCTCTTATCTGTCCTGTCATGTTCATGCAAGCCCTCCAGAGGAAAACATTATAACTCCTGCTTGAATGTACCCTGCCAAGATGCTCTCCTCATCATTTCACATGTAGATCTTCCCTCAAGGTCATTTCTTTCTACTATGTGATACAGGATGAGTGTTATTTGGAATAATTCCATCAAGCATAATCTTAACTGACTGGCCCATAAGAAGTTAGCAGTTTGTTCCTTAGTAACAGTGATAGCATTAAATTCATCCATTTGATGGATGTACTAGGTTCTGCAACCCAAGATAGTTTAGCAATATAAAATACTGCTTTAATGTTCTCCTGGAATGTTAGTTGCCGGACAGTGTCAATGCACATGCTTCTACCGATAATGGGCATTTATTTTTTTTTTTGCCAAATTTCATTTAAAACTAAGAAATAAAACCACCAGGGAAAAAGCACAGAGGTTGAAGAAATCAAAGGAAAAACAATTTGGCACAGAGCAATGAATTTTGGGCAAATTATACGTGCATGACTTTGCACATTATTCATTTTTAACATTTCTTTCCACCATAATACAAGGCATGTTGATAATGAGAAATGGACCAAAATTTAGCATGTTTATGTTTCATTACTAATATTTAATTTTATAACCAACATTGGGCAATATTCTTTCAGGACCAGAGTACTAGAAAAGTGCCTGACTTTAGATTAAAAGTACCCCCCACTTAGTCATGTAAATGTCTAATGGACATCACTCCATGACCACGGGCAATCATGTCCTCTCATTTACATAGTTATTTCACTTCCAAGGCCTTGAATTTGAGTTACTCCTAAAACCCCACTGATACAATAACATTCCCATAGTCGTGCAATAACATTACCTGTCAGTTAAGGTCACCAATGTGGATGATTAATCCAACGGTTGATGAATATGTAGATTGAGGGTGGTCATGTTAATAATATTCTACATCACTGATATTGCAAAAATGACCTTCTACTAAGTAGTATATAAATATCAGTCACATACATATACACGTGTGTGTGTGTGTGTGTGTGTGTGTGTGT
>JAODKE010000138.1:10938259-10956106 GCA_026779605.1 Mormyrus hasselquistii | reverse complement strand
GTGTGTGTGTGTGTGTGTGTGTGTGTGTGTATAAACACACACACAAAATATTTGTAGTTTATATGATGCAAAGAAATCAAAAAATTAGAACACAGGAAAAACTATAAATAACGTATCACCCTTGGTCAGTCCTAGGTTCTAGTCAATTTTAAATCATTTCAGTAAATAAATAAAAATGCATTTTGGTTCATCTAAAGAAGTGAAATTAACTTTAAGGAATTTTTGCTAACTGAGGTCCTACTTTGAGCTGTCATCTCACAGCACATCTTTTTTGTACTTTAAACTTGCACTTCTATTTTACATCGACCTTATATATGCCAACATATGCTATTAGCTTCACACAGACAAACTCCCTCACCTCTATACCCCAACTTTCCCACACTCTGGAAAGCAAGTAAACTTAAGCGCTGACCCTACAAAGGGTTGTGGCATCTATATCTGACCTGAAGGAACAGCATGTTTCATTTTTCTATTTATCTAGCTGTACATTTTATTACATTTATTTTGCAGTGAAATGGATACTCAAGCTAAGCCACAAAATGAATCCACAAACGTATATGAACAGCAAGAGTAGTAGGTACTTCATCAGCTAACCCAACAACACATTGCCTTTTTAGCTTGGCTTAGCTGCACCAAATCTACGTGGATGAGCGGTTTTGTTGCAGTGCCAGACTGAGGCTTATTTGGAGAGTGATTTTTCATTGCCTTTATATGTTGTTCATTTCTTTCAGTCGCTGTATTTGTTTCTGTTGACCTTGAACAACAGATTACGCCACTACTTCAGTGTTGCACACACATACACACACGCAGGTATGACAAAGATTTGTGAAACTTTGAGTCATTTTTGGGGTTTATACTGTTAAAAGGCAACTGCTGCCACAGACAGCAAACAAACTTTAGGGATATTAATCTCACTGCGGTTGCTTCCGTAGTCTGGACCCTCAAAAAACCTGCAAGTTGTAAATACTGGGAACATGGCATCTGTTTACATTTATTCTTTCTGCTGAGTAAACACTTAAAGGAAGACTTCGGATAAGGATGCATATATCATACTATAAAGTGATAGCGGCTTTGGCAAAATACCCTCCCAAATCCAGCTTCTGTGGAGTACAAAGGAAGTGAATATAATGTTCTGGTACAGTATTGCTTGATAACAAATTAATATATTCATTTCATTAGTCTATTTAGTAGTAATTATGCAGAAATGGCTTCCCTGGACCACCATTTCTTGAATGACTTTTACAGTTTTAATGTATACATATCATGTATATAGTAATAGTTATATAGTTAATCAATATAACATAACTCATTTTTGTGTAAGTAATGATGAAATCTTGAAAATCCGACATGCAAAAATAAGCTACAAGTCTTTTTTTTTTTTTTTTTTAACAACCTTCCATAGTTTTTTAGGCCACCTTTTGCAGCACATTACTGACACCAACTGGTTACAGAGAGAATTACACAAACATTTCAGACGTACTTCTATTCCCAGTTCTATTTTGCAGATTCATTTATTCAATAAGCATTCTTAACTGGAGACTAGCTTGAGTTACTGATTCAATGAAAAAACAACATTTCACTCAAGTGAAAAATCACTGAGTCATTATCTTGAAACACACGATACTGCACTGTTAAACACAAATTTTGAAGGCACTACTGTATTGATTATTGACTGAACAAAAAATAAGTTGACATCATTAGCTAATTTGCAAAGCATGCTGATAAGTTATGGCTAATTCAATCAACGACAGCGCAATAGTATACAGGATGTCCAAAAAATCTTAATGCAGATTTAAGCTTTAATAACTTTTGAAGTATAAATGCTACAAAATAACAAAACAATGACATTTGAAAGTTTAATTGCTTAAATTTTAAAAACATTGTTAATTTTCTTATCAAATGTCCACCATCTTGTGCTATACGATTTTCTCTAGTTGATTTTTGAGGGTTGTAGAAACTTTCATCGGCTGATGCTTAGTGACTGAATGGATTGCATTTGTAATTCTAGCCTTATTTGCATCCAAAGAAGGAGGTTTGGATGCATGTATGACAGTTTTAATGTGACCCCACAAAAGGACCTCCGCTACCAATACACATTTATTTGTCCAAATTGCTAAATATTAATTCATTTTAGCGATTAATTGTCACTGTTGACACACAACAGCGCACAGTGCACAACAACGAAATGTGTTCTCTGCATTTAACCCATATGTGACAATGTGACATAGCAGGGGGCAGCTAATTCAGAGCTGTATTTTATATTAGCATTAAAATAAATAAATAAATGTTTAAATGCTTTTGTTTGTCATAATTATTCTTATAAATTGTTCTTTTAAAGAATTTTAAAACAAGTGTTTCGGGGCACCCTGTATATCTTACTATGCTAATACACTACACCAGTATATACAGCATATATAGCATATATTGTAGTGTATCCAGTTCCCAACGCTCTAACCCTAGTTTTACATTATATGGGAATGAAAGTACCACATTACAATTTCTTCTGTTCTCCAAAAGTTACTGATACCTTGTTAGATAACTAGAAGAAGAACATTATGGCTCCCAAACCTCTCCCCAGTCATTCCATGTACTCAGTCAGATATTAATTATCCAAACAAGATGGAATAATGAAACATTTATGGGTGTACGGAAGGTTTCTGCAAATACTGGGGTGATTTTAGGAGAGGTTTTAAAATAACTAAGCTGAGAGTTTGTCAGACAAATCATCATAATTTTATACCAACATGTATCTATGTATATATGTGTGTGTGTGTGTATATATAATAAAGTGCTATGCTATGCTAATATACAGTAATTGATGTTAGCCAAGCTTTGTTGTAACTAATTATGACTAATCTATCGCACTTTCCAAGGCCTCTCAGGTCATAACCTCAGGTCAAAATTCAGTAAGTTAGCAGCCTCCGACCAGGCAGCGTGTTGGGCTCCGTCCATTTCCGATGCCACCTGGTTTCCACTGGCGAGAGCATGGTTGGTGCCGCCGATGGTGCTGCTGCATTCTGGACATTTGCTCTCCTGCATCGCCCCTCCGCATTCTCCAATGGCATAAACATGACCTTTGGGGCACTTGTACCAGTGGCCTTTGGGCAGACCTATGGCTTCCACAATCATCACCCTCTCCTCCTCAGTGATGTCCAGCCCATTACAAGACAAATTCTCCTTCAGCCTGCCCAGTTCCTGCTTTGCCCATGTCTCCTCTATCTGAGTGAAAGGCTTGGTTCCTTCCAGGAGCTTCCTCAGGACCTGCACCTCCACTGCAACGTCAGTGTTTTTCACCTTGTCTCCGGCCTTGCTGCAGCACACGTTAAGCTTGGCCAAGAAGGTGAGCCTCTGTACCTCTCTCTGAAGGTCTGAAAACTGCTGCTCTGAGAATTTTTGATTGGGATCCCAAAGCCATTCTAGGCATTCCTGAATACGGCTTGAAAAATACTCCCTATGCTCCCGAGACATGTTTTGTTTCATTATACGTGTTAGCTTTGTCAGCTTGTCTAGGAAATTCATTGTGTTTTCAATTCTCCATAGAATCTGTAATGTTAAGTCATTCCGTTCTAACTGCTTCGTAACAAGATCATATTCGTGTGGATTGTACAGTAATAGTACATCCATTATCTGTAGATTTTCCAGGAGGACATTTCTTTTCCTTTCTATATCTTCCGGAGAGCCATTCAGCACCACTTTCACCTTCTCAATCTCAGCAAGGCTACGATTGACGTGAGCTCCATACCGCAAGTTTCTCCGAATGGGTGTACGGCACCTGGGGCACTCCTTAAGCCGAATGGCCTGCTGGTTTAGATCACCCGCATTCTCATCATTTGTTCCTTCCTTCATGAATTTGTCCAAGGCAGACGACTCGAAAATGTGTCTACAATCCTCCAGCTGAATGAAGCGAGCAAGGGGATCGTCTTCTGTGCCGAAGAATATCTCTGTCACTTCTTCATGATGACATATGCGACATTTATTGGGGCAGGTCTCCCCACAGAGCCCGATACAGGGGTGACCACAAGGAAGCATTTTGGTGCAGACTCTGAAGCATGGAGTCCGATCGCAGGGCTCATGGCACAGTTTGGTGCAGCGCTGATGGGGGCACTGCCAAGCGCAGGGTTCCTTGCAGGGTGCACAGGGCTGGCCACAGGCCTTGGGGCAGGCGCTATGCACACAGCGATTCTCACATGGACACTGGCAAGGCGGGCACTCGCTGATGCAGGGCTCTTGGCATATGTGTGAGCAGATGAGAGGGCGACCACAGTGAAAGTCACAGGCCTTATGGTAGCGGCCTTGGTAGCACTTGTGGCACGTGCCCGAGCAGGGATGCCCACACTTCAGGATCTCGCCGCACTTCTTCCTGCAGCAAGGGCGCCTGTTCACCGCGTTGCTAATGTAGTGGCAGGGTACCTCTTGATGGTGCCCACATTGCAACTCCATATTCACTTTCACCATGCAGAGGGTGGTGCAGAGCATCCCACACACCATGTCACAGGGGTGGCCACACTTCAGTGTCTGCTCGCATGGTTCCTGGCAGATGAACTGCTGAGGGTCTTGATAGCATGGCACCATCTGCTTGTGCTGACACGCCGGGATGACTTTCTCCAGTAGTACAGGGCATTCTGGACAGTCCTGGAAGCAGAGCGCAGGACATCGGTGCCCCAACCGGCACAGAACCTTCGTGCAAGGCTTCAGACACTGGAACTTCTTGTGGTCGGCGTCATAAGGGTGACAAGCACGCGTGCAGACATGGCCACAGGCCAGGCGGAAGTCACACGGCAGCTGGCAGCCCCCTTCCGGCACCTTCTTAAAGTCATCGGCACAAGAAACGAGGGTATGCGTCCCAGGGTGGTTTTGACAGCACAGCATCAGGTGCCGACCCGCCCGCCCATGCTCTCGGAGGGTGTGCAAGATGTTGCTCCACAGCTGAACTCTACCGAGCATTCCCAGGTTCCCGATGCAGTAGAGACCCTTCTTAGCTCGAGACAGGGCTACACACACCCGGTTTGCGATCTGCAGGAAACCCACGCGACCCTCGGGGTTGCTGCGAACCAGCGACAGGAGGATGATGTCGTTCTCCTCACCCTGATACTTGTCCACCACATGAACCTTAACCCCAGCAAATTGAGCGGCAGGCAAAAGCTTGCGAAGACAGTGCAGCTGCCCTGTATAGGTGGTAAGAATGGTGATCTGCGATGGCAGGTAGTCCTGGCATAGCAGGTAGCGGCACAGAGCCACAACAAAGAGAGCCTCATGTCGATTCCTGTGACTGTGTCCATCTATAATCTCCTCCTCCGGTAATTCATGCTCCACAAAGAACAAGTTGGAAAGAATCCCCTGCAAAAAAGGACAAACCAAAATAGGATTATGTTTTATGTTCCATCCATTTTTATAACCGCTTATCCTATTCAGGGGTTCACGCCCTATCCGGGAAGCTACGGACACAAAGCAGGGAACAACCCAGGATGGGGTACAAATCCGCTGCAGGGCACCACAGCATTCACAGACAATTCACTTTAGCATGAATTTCAGACTTATTATTTTAATAATGAATAATAATTTGATCTTCTGAAACTGAAGTTAAAACTACTGGAAAATATTCGTTTTTAAAAGAGAGGAGACGGACCTTGATGTTGTCGTACTCCAGCACACTGGGGTGATTCTCAAGCCGAGAGTAGATGTGTGGAGTGAGAAGTTGAGCAATTTCTGGTCTCATGCGATGCTGCGAAAAGGAAGTAATGTTGAAAGGCAAATAACTGGCAGTTCAATACGCCAGTTCAATTTTTACTCTTAAACTGAAACAAGGGATGCAGTTGCATGAGCACCACATACTGACCTGATAGTTGAGTCGAACGTAGGGGAATTCAAGTTTGACTAGCCTCTCAAACAGCGACACCTCCAGGTTGAAGTTCTTGGCTAGCTCATAAACTGTGGCACTAGGGCGTAGCTTCAAGCAGAAAAGGTCAAAGGTCACGCAAATGCCCACTCAGAAAACGAGAAATCATGAGTATGCTAGATAAAACTATAACATAATGTGGGCCCAAAATATACAGTTTTATCAAAAGGTATTGTCTAAATGTATATTTACATGTCATCACATTTTAAACTTGATCATATTACAAAAACCTTCCAAACACATATACGTAACTGCTGTTATGCACTTGAAAGCAAATGGGAAATAAGCAGAAATGCACCATTTTTTTATCGTAATAGTTCCTGCGCTACCTGGGATAAGCTCCTGGGCCTCCCTGCACCCTGAGCTGGATAAGCATTTGCGACAGATAAATGTACAGTACTGTGCTAAAAAGAAAATGCATAAAGCTGTTAATCTGGGTCTAAGTATATATTTGCTCAAAAAGCAAATTTGGTGATTAAGAGGAAAAGGTTGGACAAGTAAAGGAATGTTGGGCTTTTTGAGGGGAGACTCAAGCAGAAAAATTATGGTATTAGCCAGGAAGACTACAGCTGTCCATCTATTTATATAAAGGAAAATCAAAATGTAAATAAAACTGGTTTGACTCCGGGTACTGCAATTCCTTGAAATTTAACTTTACAAAATATATGCAAATGAACAACAACAAAATGGAAAGTACAAAGTCTGATCTCTATAAAGTTGCTGATATCTTGCAGGTTGGCTGTATGAACACCACTTCAGTTCCCAAACTCCTCCTCAGGGGCACCTCAATTAATTAATTTAATTGGTCAAGTAACTCAGTGAGGTATTGATTAGCCAAACATGGTCTGCTAATGGTCAAATAAAAAATACACAGGTACTAACTGCATGATTACTGCAAATACTAGGGTGACTTTAGGAGCGGTTTTGAAATGGCTAAACTAAGACGTTTTGATGTCATCATACCGGTTGTTTTGCAGCAACATGAACATCGTTTAAATAGAATTTTGTTTGGAAGCTTAAGACCTTTGCACAGTACTGCTCGTGTATTAAGTAACAGGAGCAGTTCTATACACAGGCATAAATAATAATATCCATAAATAATAATATCATAGACTTAGTGGGGATCCCCGGAGCAAGAGGAAGATAAGGCAGGCACACACCTGCTGATGATCTCCAATGAGAATGAGGTGCTGACACGCTTGGCTCAAGGTGGTGATGATATGGGCCTCCAGCACCTCAGCAGCCTCCTCCACAATCACCAGGCGAGGGCGCACCTCCTGCAGGATCCGGCGGTACTTGGCTGCACCGGTGGTGGTCATGCCTATGACCTTCGCCTCCCGCAGCACGCACAGGTCCCGTCGCAGCTGAATCTCGGCCAGCCGCTCCGCTGCTTCTTGATAAGCTTGCTCGGACTGCAGGGCCCGGGCACGCATGTCTGTGCGGTAGCGCATTAGCCAGAGCCTGCCGCAACGGAACGCACGTCAGTCCGGTTACTCCTCCGTCGAATTTGTAAGTTATTGATAGTATGCGGTCCTTACAATATATCTCTCCTGGTGCAAAATGAAAATATAGACCACTGGTGGCTCAAACTGTTGAATTTGCCAGTGCGAGTGAAAGCCATCCTGGTCCAGGCTTCAGGTCGGGTGAATGAATCCCATTAAACTTTCAGGACAAGCCTTACTGATCAACCTTCTGAGAGAGGCTCCTTAATAAAGGTAAACAATCAGTAGGCGCTATCTTACCTCTCACATTGTCATTTATCTACTTAATTCCAATGCCTTTCCTGTGAAAAGCAATTAGTTTTCCCCCCCAAAACTCTAAACTGCTAATTAAATAAAATAATGAGCCTTAGAGTGCTATGGTGGCTTAGTAGGCCACACTGTCAGGTGATGTCCAAATCACACCACTGCTCTACAGAGTGGGAAATCCTTTTAACCTTTTACATTAAACAGTATATTTTAGGGTTAGGGTACTATCCCAGAAAATGACTTTATGGCATTTGGTGACTACACCTAACTGCTCTTTAATTTTATTTTATTAATTGATTCAAAAGCCATGGAGGTTGTGGACAGTGCCGTTGGATTGACAGACAGGGTGGTGGTCTCCATCTTTAAGAAAGGGGACCGGAGGATGTGTTCCAACTTCAGGGCGATCACACTCCTCAGCCTCTCTGGGAAGGTCTCTGTCTGGGTACTGGAGAGGAGGGTCTGTCTGTTGGCTGAACCTCAGATCCAAGAAGAGCAATTAGGTTTCCATCCTGGTTGCGGAGCACTGGACCAGCTCGCCCAGCCAATCTACATGTGTTTTATGAACTTGGACAAGGCGTATGACCATGTCCCTCAGGAGGTCCTGTGGGGACGAGGGGTGCTTCAGAAATACAGGACACGAGGCCCGCTGCTATCTGTCTATAGGTCCCTGTGTAACAGCAGGGTTTTGGATCACTTTTCCAGCAGTTTGTCAGACAGATTGGTGGGTGTTGGACTCAGCCAAGGCTACCCTGTGTCACTCATTCTGTTCATATCTATTATGGGAAGAATTTCTAGGTGCAGTCACGGAGCGGAGATGGTCCGGTTCAGTGACCTCAGGATCACATCTTTGGCTTTTTGCGTATGTGGCTCTGTTGGCTTCATCGTACGCCAGGGCAGGATGCAGCGGAGTATGAGGTGGCCAGGATGAGGATCAGCATGGTTCTCAACCAGAAAAGTGTGGACTGCCCCCTCCAGATTGGGGAGGAGTTACTACCTCAAGTGGAGAAGTTTAAATATTGTTTACAAGTAAGAGAAGAAGAGAGCAGGAGATTGGTAGGCAGACCGGTGCAACATCAGCAGTTACGCAGGCGCTCCACGGTAAAGAGAGCAGTAAGCCGGAAGGTGAAGCTTTAGATTTACTGGCTACCCTATATTCTTACCTGCACCTATGGTCACAAGCTCTGAGTAGTGACTGAAACAAGATCACAGATACTAGTGGCAGAAATGAGTTTCCTCCACAAGGTGTCTGGGCTCAGCCTTGGAGATAGAGTGAAGGGCTCTGACATGTGGGAGGGGCTTAAAGCAGAGCCACTGATCCTCTGCATTGAAACGAGCAAGCTGAGCTGGTTCAGGCATCTATCTAGGATGCCTCCTGGACGGCTCCCTGGGGGAGCGTTTTGGGCATGTCCAACCTGGAAGAGACCCCGGGGCAGACCCAGAACACGCTAAAGAGATTTTATCTCCTGGGTTGCCTGGGAACGACTAGTTGTCCCTCTGGAGAAGTTGGCTAAGGAGACGGAGGTCTGGGCTTCTGAGGTTATTTTACTAAAAATGTATGTCTGGGATACAGATGTGAAAATAATGCACGGCATCGTAAGCGGTTGAATGACCACAGGTAGTGGTGTAGTAGAATGATATAAGCAGCATAATGTCCTTAAAGGTTCCCTGCTGTTCTGAGTTAACATTCCGGGGAATGTATACTGTAAAATACCAACCAGCGTATTGAATGCAGGGGTCAGAGACCCTGATGTAAATCTTGCACCACAGTGCATGCAGAGGGACCAAGGAGCTCACAACTTAATCACTGAAGTGCCCTTCTTATAAGCTTGCGGTATACGCATCAAGGAGCATTCCAAGTGCCCTAGGTGGTCAGCTAGCAACGTGAATACTGGGGGGGCTGGGGGCCCTGGCAGGTAAATCTCTCAGTATATAGAAAAGGTCCCTGGGGCCCTGTTGTACAGCTTGAGCTGTATATACTGGGGCCCTTGTGGTTAACTTGTGCTGCATATGTTTAGGGGCCCTATGGTCCAGGTGGCCAACTCTTGCTATAGATGCAGAGGACCCTGGTGGTCAACACTATATATGCTGAGGGACTGGTCAATTTGTGCTGCACATAAAGAAGATGGTGGGTAACCTGTAACCTGTGCTGTATTTGCTGAGAAGCCCAGGGGCCCAGATGGTTATATATAAGGATCTTGGTGTTCAGCTCGTGGCTACCTGAGCACCCAGGGCACTGGCACCATTGGCCTGGTCCATAATGCAGCTGTGCTCAGGTCAGTACAGGTTGTCTTACCTGTACAGTTTCCAACGCTCCTGCAGACTGAGTGTCCACATGTTGCGGATCCTGGCCTCGCCCTCCTCACTCATGGTCGTGCCCTTTGCCAGCTCCCGGCGAATCCGCTGCTTCATCTTCTTCTTCTGGTCTCGCTGCACCTGTAAAGAGAAACACCGGCCCAAACTGTAGGATTTTCCAATGCGATTGAACTCCATCCTGGTTCAAGTGAAGGAATCCCATTCAACTTTCAGGACAGGCCTTACTGATCAACCTTCTGAGAGAGGCTCCTTAATAAAGGTAAACAATCAGTAGGCACTATCTTACCTCTCACATTGTCATTTATCTACTTAATTCCAATGTCTTTCCTGTGAAAAGCAATTAGTTTCCCCCCCCAAAAAAACTAAACTGCTAATTAAATAAAATAATGAGCCTTAGAGTGTTATGGTGGCTTAGTAGGCCACACTGTCAGGTGATGTCCAAATCACACCACTGCTCTACAGAGTGGGAAATCCTTTTAACCTTTTACATTAAACAGTATATTTTAGGGTTAGGGTACTAAGGTACTGGTGGCTTATTAGGCCACACTGTCTGGTCTCAGGTCTGAACGTCCAAATCACAGCACTACTCTATGGGGTGCAGATGCCCCTGTCCCAATCCCCAACAGTCCAAAGAAATGAACCAGGGTGAATAGATTGTCTAAATTGCCCAAAATATGATGGACTGGCGCCCTTTCTAGGATGTTCCTCTGCCTATGCTGCCAGGGATAGACTGCCAGCTTCTGGAGACCCTGTACTGGATGAGCAGCAAAAAGATGGATGGATAAATAGTCACCCTATGTGACTATTCAGAGAGTATTTTGAATTATCACTGCAAGATCTTCTGCTTAACCTCCCCATGGTCCATACCTGCCAGTCACCCTGTTTCTGACCAGACTCTTGTTCAGTGTTCTCTAGGTTTAGTGTCAGCATCTGTCTGGCTAACTCCATCACTGCAAGGTCCTCTTTCTTCTTCCTCTTGGCAGTGCCTCTGTCGTGCAAGTCGGTGCCCTCAAGGATCCGCTCAGCTTGGATCAAATCCGCCTCTTCCTCCACCTCCACCAGCTCCTCTTCCTCATCCTGATGAGGCTCCTCCTCTTCTTCTTCTGTCATTTAGAAGGTGATGCCATACTGTGCTACATCAGCATTCTCCGGTACAACAGATCTCTGTATGTATGCTGACATTATTAATATCATTCAAGCAGCTTGTGAAATGCTCTCCTTAAATTTCAGGACCAACAAATTCCCTCGGACTGGGAACATTAGTTTATAGTATTTTTACTGGTATTTTTCCAGATGTATGGACCATTATGGACCATCCCTTCCATTATTAACTTCTGAATGACATCATTTTTATTTGTAAGCGCTGTACTTACCAGCATTATCCAATATTTGCTGTGCTGTTTGCTGGAAGGCAGAAGAACCAAGGCCCAGCCACTCTAGGATCATGGACTGTTTCTGCCCACTGGTCTGGAATCCATCCCATATCTGCATACATGGTTAGGTCATTGTGCAGAAGCAGCTAAAACTGCATAAAATACCTTATAGACAAATAGGTTTCTGCTGTCCAGCATAGGTAAAATTTGGAAAATGCTTCTCAGATCTCTAACTTGCATGGCCTTCCACACATAAGCCATCACAAAAGCTGTTCCAGGAGTGTTACTAGTGCAGGTTCTATGTGATAATTCTCTTACACTCCATCCAGCACCACAAGAAGGTGGGGTCGAGTGAGGAGTCTTACAGGATTCACGTTCAGGCTGTTCCAGTGATCCTCAGAGATAAATTTCTCCAGGTATTGCTCATGAAGGAGCCCGCGTAGGCTACACTCCAGCTGGGCAGCCTGCTTCTGGATCCTCTTCTCTGCCTGGGCCAGCTCCATGCTGATCTGAGCAGACAGAAAACTAGTGCTTAAGTAAAGTGTCATCCACCAAACTGTTTATTCCTTCCACTTTTCGATCATAAAGACTATGTCTGCAGCAGAGCCTACTTGACCTTTGTATTAGAAAATTAGGGGAAAAAATCCCCAGTATAATGAAGTTGGTCAAGTTTTCCTTGTTCCATTAAATATCAGAACAAGATTGAGTATGAGCTCTATAACACTCATTCTTTACAATGTTTTCATTCTAGCCTTACCTTAATCAGGCTCAGGTGGTCCTAAACAGGCTAATAATCAATGTGGCAGGATGAAAGCAGTGTTGACTAAAATGAACAGAGCTATAATGAGTCACAATCACAGAGTACTCGACTGGTTGGTTGAAAGAAAATCCCGGTCTGGACATTTAATGTCTGAACCTGAATTACCCAAGTCTGGGAATGAAAACATTCTGACATAGGGGGTGCCATGAATAGGATTGAGAACTACTGCTCTATGCAATTTAAATATCATTGTGTATTCACGGTACTCCATTTACAGGCTAAAAATGTCAGACAACACATTGCTTCTGAAATCTCCTCAAAGTGGTCTCCACACAACAATGCCAAGTCATTGTCACTAAGGGAATCATGTCACCTCATAGTAAGCACGGCGTAAATGGATGGGCAGGTTGCGGCGGAACTCAGCGGCCCCCGTTAGCTCCCGCAGTGTGAAGTGCTTGAGGACCTCACTACTGCTGCGGCCACCCACTCTCACAATTCCGTTTCCAAGGAATCCATGAATTCCTGTGTCAAAGGGATATTGTTACATAGAATTAAGTTCCTCTACAGAAAAATAGATTCCATTGATAAGTTGCGGAACGGTTATTTTGAGCTGTGCGGAAGGCCTACCTTCCAGGAACTGGTCCAGTGCATGATTGGTGTAGCAGACAACCAGCACAGGTGTGGTGTCCAAATCTGACCACATATCAGAATTCTTCAAGAGAGTTTGGGCTATCTTCAAACCCACAAAGGTTTTTCCTGCACAGATCAAGTATATTATAAATATATATAAGCATATTATATAGTCAGTAACCTGGGAAGCAACCAGTATGAGGTGAAATATGGAAATGCATATTATCCTAGAATAATATCATAGTAATTGGTGGATGAATACAAATAATTACTGCTTTTGTGGAACTAAAAATAAAATGAACTGCAGGCAAATCTAAAAAAGTTTATTTGAAAAAACATATGGGTAAGATCATTTTAATGATTATAACTACAAAAATGTGTGATTCTGTTCTATTAAACACACTACAAAAAAAGAGATGAAAGACCTAATCGTGTGACCCTATAGGTTCTGCTGTAGATCCTACTCAGTTGACTTAGTACATCTGTATTAACTGTTCCTTCGATTATATGTAAAGTTTAATGGATAATGGCAAAACTGATGTAATCTACTAAAATAGGTAAATGATAAAAAGGAGGCCGACCTGTGCCTGGAGGCCCCTGTATGATGGCGAGCTCCTTAGTGAGAGCCAGTTTGAGGGCCTTCATTTGTGACTCGTCTAAACCTAACTGCTCCATGTCAGGCCAGGCTCTGGGCTCCAGAGCTCTGAAGGGCTTGAGGTTCTTCTGAAAGCCCTGTGCTGCTATACACCCCAGGTCAATTGTCGTCTCCATGGTAAGGTAGGCAGGAGGCCGTATCTCCGATTTGCATTCAACTATGTACCTGTGATCAAATACATCACACACCAAGAAAATTTGAACTGCAAAATCGATGTGTATTTTTTGATTTGTTACTAAAATAACACATAAGCAATATCCTACACATTGCTTTCCAACAAAATCTACTACTGCAGAATTACAGTACTATCCTTGATACATGAAACCTCAACAGTGGACAGACCTGTGAAATGGCAGGTGATCTGCATCTTCTTCCTGCAAACCCTCCAGCACATGGCGATAGGCTTCAAAGTAGGCCGTGGTTTCCACCATGAGGAAGGAAGCAGACACCTGGACTTCGGCCAGCGCCATGCGACTAGCCTGAGAGAAGCTGAGCTGCACCAGCCCCTTCTGAAGATCTTCTGGAACTCGGTCTGACACAGTGGCAAACAGCAGTGTCTCAAAGTTGTCATGGGACAGGCAAACCAGGGAGCCGTACAGTAACCGTTTGGAGTTCTGCCAGCGGACAAACTGAAAAAGGAGTGAACATCAGAAATCACTGAGACTCTCCAAAAGTACTTCATGCTAATTACAAGTAACACTTTTATGTAGCTATTAGAAACACAACTAAGACAAACCATTATGTACATATTCTGTATTCATAATTACAGATACAATATGCACGTTCATCAGTATTATATACTATTATGCTCTTCAGAATGATAAATTTCTTAAATGTACAAACAAAATCTATAACAACTCATCTTATCGATATTTTTCATAGTTCACTGAAAAAAAATAAATAATACATTGAACTGAAAGCGGTCACTCTATTGAGACAATTTGGAATTTCAGTGACATACCCCTGGTTTGTATTCACCCTGCTGTTAATTCTGTCAATGTACATATGTAGCTTATTCCACACATCTAATAATATGAAATTTATGATCCTCAATTCGACATTACTCTAAATGTTGGCAAAACACTCACTTGCATCGCATAAAGCGCCTGGATTTGCCTTTAGCAAGGTTGTCTAAAGGATGGTAGGCATTTAAATCTTGTATCTTATGACGTTTGAGTGCGTTTCCTCTCGTAATCTGAAGGCAAGCAGTTGGACTAATTGATCCATCTTCAAATGAGCAAAATTTGTGCAGGTGATGATAAGTAATAGATAAGAGGTGTGGAAGATAGACGGACGGATGGTATCTAATGGAAGGTAATGCTATGGCTGAGCACATGGGAGTGGGATTTTTATTTTTTCAAGGATTTTAGGACAAAAAACAATATTGTATCTCTGCAAAAATCTACAGTGCACTCTTAAAGTGCAACCTTAGTAATAAATTACTTCTCGTTTAAGCAGTTCTAATCGGTATTAAAGAAAATATGGCCTCAAGCTGCATCCAGGTGCAGCCATATGGTCACGCCAAGGATTTATAATTGTTTTCAATTAAAACTTTTGATCAAGAGACATCTGAGCGAGTTTGCAAATAAACATGCAAATAAAAGGAATTTCAATGAGGATCAACATTCAGTGCAGGATTGTTACTTATTCAGCCAATGTAACATTTTCTAAATTGCTTTTAAGCAATTCGGGAGGATAAACATTCTAGTGGATGTTTAATATCAGTAAAATAATGGTTTAGGAGATACACTTGGCTAAATTCATTAAGCCCGCTACCATTATTCATCTACCAATTTTCTATATATGCCTTTTATACTATCCAGAGTTTAATACTGTTATATAACCATGGGTCTAAATGAACAAGATAAAATTGCATTTTAACTCAATCAGCTGCATACTACTGAGTAAGGCATTCATTTTTCTAGCAGAGAAGATTTTTTTAGGAAAATAAATGCTGCCAAAAGCAACACTTTTTAAGTATTATCCATTTCAGTAAATGTTGCAATATCATGATTGAAACACTTAAGAGCAAAGTAATAAATGTGTGTGATATAGGGGTGTTATGATATCAGATTTTCAATACACAATTATCCTGACCCGAAGAATTCACAATAATGACATTGAGGTATTTATACAAAACTAAATATAGTAGAACCTTGGTACTTGAGCACCTCTCTACTCAACCGACTCTGACGTTGAACGGGTCTGTTAAACTTTTTTCGACTTGTACCTCGACCAAAATCTTGGAACCTGAGTGCTCCTGCTAAAACTTGTACGGGTCGAGACATGCACAACTCTACCGATTCAGACCTCAAACGGGTGGGTTGAGAAAAATCGAGCCGCAACTAGCCTGAAAACTCTGAACACAACAAAACAAGACAGACCTGCTAAAATGGATTGAGACATGTCTCCCTTTCCAAACAATGCTTTCACTCGAAAAGTTACAAAATCAAAACCATCAAAATTTGGATGATCCCTAACATGCCTAGCTAATATGGACACCATTACTATCTATAGCTTCTATAACTGATACCATAGGTATGTCATTTGTTTTGAACTTTTGTTTCTGAGCAAGGTCATTTCAGACCCAGGCACCGTGCAGCTGAGAAATAGGTTGAGGGATGTTGTAGAAGAGAACACCTGAATCTTGGACAACGTTGGACTATAACATACTGAACATTCTCCTCGCTCACCTTTAGAGGGCTTGCGTCAAACTGGACCTTATAGGCAATTCCTGATGGGGTACACAGAGGCACCACGAGACGAGTATCAAAGTAGATCCTAATGTCATTGAAACGTCTTCCCCTCATGTGCACTTGACCTTGACCCTGTTCTTGATAAAACTCCAGCAGCTGCTTTATTCCCTCACGCAAAGGCCGGACAAAGTCCTCGCGGAGAAGTCGAAAATGGGTGTCCAGGTAAATCTCAGTACTAGCATAAGCCTGCGATGTGATATTAGGCCGTAAGAAAGGTTTCTCATTCTGGTGGATCTCCTCAGATGTTGGATAAATGGGCATAGTGCGGAAATCTGCTACTCCAGGGGGGGACTCCTCAGCTGTGAGAAATGTATAGTTGTCTGACCTCAGAGTGCCGTCCCGTGCTTTTTCTGTTAGATGGTTAACCAAGTTTTGTATTTTCTCCAGATTTTGCTCAGTGTCTTCCTGGATAGTTACGCCTGAGGCTCGTAGCTCATTAATGGTTTGCCTGAGGAGAGTCACGAGCATAGAGACCACCGGGACAGAACTTGCTGGGAATATCCTGATCACATGTGACAGAAGACTGATTATGTTATCTAAGTGTTGTGGGTATTGCATCCTACGGGCTGGCATATGGTCCGTCATCATCCCAGCTACGTAGTGAGGGAGTATTGTCCGTAGAAACATGGAATCTTTAATAACTCCTGCTAAGTGCTGCACAATTTGCCTGTCAATTTTAGAGATGAGAGCATGGCTAAGAACCTGACAGAGCAGTTGGACAAGATTGTGGCCCATCTCCATCTCTTCTAGCAAGACTTGCAGCCCCTGACTGGATGACAGAGTGATGGCTATTTCTGATGCCTCTTTCTTTGAGAGCTCTTCCAGATTCCTCAACCCTAGTTTCCTGACCTCTGGTACATCCCCTCTCATTTGGCCCCCTCCTCTCCTGCCCCCTCTGCCTCTTTCCCAGGCTCCATTCCCTCTCCCTCTCCCTGGATCTTCCTCCCTGTTTCCTCTGTTCCGCCAATTGTCATCCCTCCTGTCATCCTGTTGCCCCCTCATATTCCACCCTCCGAGGTCTCCTCTGTTCCGCCAGTTACCATCCCTCCTGTCATTCTGCTGCCCCCTGAAATTCCTCCCTCTGACATCTCCTCTGGCCCTCCCCCTTCCTCCTCTGCCCTGGGGAAGTCTCCAGTTATCTTCTCTCACGGCAGCTCCAGCACCTTTAAAACACAAACAAGGATAATTGAAGAGGTGGGATTTGGGAGCTCAAAGCATGTTTGCCAGTAGTGCTGCAATATTTTTAGCACGTCTGCAAGATATTACCTTCTTGGTGCTCAGCATTTGCTCTAGCGATGCCCCTCTGACCACCGGGCCTGTTCATTTCCCAGACAAATCTCTCAGATTCAGGACGTGTTCAGTTCCTAAATGAAGAGAGAAACACAAAAAAGGCAATAAAGAAAATGTCTTGATTTAGTTTTATTATTTTAAAAAAAGCATTGCTATGACCATCTAGTACATATATGATATTTACTATTGCTTGAGACAAAGTGTGCATTTTACTTGTATCTTGAGTTCTTGGCATTTGGAGCAAAACGGAAAACCAGGGATACTTCCCTGTGCAGAATTATTCAGAAATTTGCAGTTAGTATTAAAATGTGTCCAGATAAGGGACTTGTGGAGAACAAAAGAAAGAAAACAGAAAAGTGCCTATCAAAGGACTACCAGACTTTTAAAACATGATCACTGTACAATCAAGACTTTTATGGCCAACAG
>JAODKE010000138.1:10909715-10925394 GCA_026779605.1 Mormyrus hasselquistii | reverse complement strand
CACACACACACACACAAACACACACACACACAAACTCTCTGCTTAATTAAGAGGCAGTGATC
Source organism: Mormyrus hasselquistii (assembly GCA_026779605.1). Lineage (NCBI taxonomy): Eukaryota > Metazoa > Chordata > Actinopteri > Osteoglossiformes > Mormyridae > Mormyrus > Mormyrus hasselquistii. The sequence continues at coordinate 10,925,332 of JAODKE010000138.1, read as the reverse complement.
AAGCTGCAGGCACCAGAGTCCCAGGAGGACATTCACACAACCCCGGGGAATCGTGCAAACCCCCCCCCACCGACAGAAGGGCAGCATTCGCCCCCCCCCCCCCCCCCCCACCCAGGAGGCGCGAGACGACAGTCCTGAGCCGCCGGCTCCGTACCGCCAGTGCACACACAGCATATTTATACTCAATCCGATGAGTCATCGAAACTCTAATTGGTCATTAGTGCATGAGGAGAACCATAATGCAGCTTATGGGTCAGCGGAGACCCCAATCCTGGGCCCCTGCGATCTGCAGGAGTCACGCTCATCAAGAAGCAGGGCTCCTTAATAATGCTCTCTGAATCACACCATAGAAATTATGCAAAAACGGCTTGTTTGCGTCTGACTATCATCAGTCACCTTAATCTTATTCTGTTTTACTGGTAGCAAAAAGTTCTCTTAATAAAAAGATTAAGCAAAAGCATCTTTGAGACTTCAACTGTAATTTAGGCGTAAGAGCAATTTCCTAAACAAGTTTTGGGATCAATGAAGTACCAAAGAATCAAATTCATCATTTATTTATCACCTGCTAAAATCATTCAAAGCCTAAGAAGTCACTCACTGGTGATTAATGAAAATAATATACAGCAATTCATCTGATGGGGCTTTGCTTATTTTTATTGTATCATTTATTTATACTTTAAAAATTTGGCTTAACCTCAAGATCCCAACTAGGATAGGTGCTAAATTACTGGATGGAAATTCAGGTAAGAATTAGTAATTAAATATTTTGATTTACGACACAGTTTGTTTTGTCAGTTAATAAGAACGAGGTTAATTAACTGAGCTCAGCAGCATTAAGCAGTCTTTGAGGACCAGAGCTGTGATGCGTGTGTAAGACTAGCTACAATAATCAATGGTGCATCACCTACACTAGCCACCAGGGGGCACTTAAGTACAAAAAAAGAAGACATTTGAACGTGCAGTGAACTGAAAATCACTGCACCGAGGAATGCTTTGAATCGGTCCATTTACACACAGGCTAAAATTACAGAGGCATGACTGAAGCTATGGCAAGTGATGAGGGTACCTGAGGGCCTCGAGCCTCTGGGTCTGGGACAAGTTCCCGTGAAGCTCACCCACTTTCAGGCCAATCAGGCCCAGCAGGATGTGCATGCGATGGGCCTGCTTCTTGGTCTGAGTGAAGACCATGACGTGATCCTGGAAGGTCCTGGTCAGCAAGGCTGTGGTAGAAGCGGGACTCGTGTCAGGTGGACAGATATCGCGCGCGGTAAATGATTTCGGGAGGTGACATATGGACATGCGCAGAAACGCATTCACAAGGCGCAGAGGCGGCGAGGGAACTGAATGGAAGACACCGCGGATCTCCCTTTCAGGACAGTTTGCTGCAGAAAAACAACCCGAGAGGGCCGGGCGGGCGCACAACCCCGGAGGCGGAACTCACCAGCCACAATGGCCTCCCGGTCCCCCTCCCTAGCTGGCCTGATCCTCACAAACTCTTGCCTAAGGAAAGGTGCCACGTCGGTGTTGCTGTTAACAAAGATCTTCACGGGCTGCTTCAAGGAGACAGAAGCCAGGTCTTTCACCTGAAGAAAAAAAAAAAGAGAGAGAGTAAGAGCACCAAGTAAACAACATGAGTTGCCTCAGGCCGTTACACCTCCTGGGCTGTAGGGTCCGTCCCTCCCCTGGCTCTGTGTATGATGCTCTCCCAAAATGAAGGCCACTCATACCTCTTCACTCATGGTAGCCGAGAACAGCATGGTTTGCCGGTGGTAGGCGCACATTCGGATGATCTCCTTCATCTGCTCCTCAAAGTACTCGTCCAACATCCTGCAGGAGACCAAACTCAGAACTGGCTTCTACCAAGCTAGACTGGAATCGATTCAGAGCCTCCAGAGGGAGTTAAATGTGGGACTGCAGATGATCTTGGCTTGGGCAGGGTGCCGTGCACCGCTCCCGTCACAAGAAGCTACCGGAAAGGTTATGTAATGTCATATCTATACGCTTGGAGTTTCTGTTTACATCTCCATGTATAATGAACAATTATGCAATTGGCTATTAAATATTGCGACAAGCAACAAGTCCTGTCTTTCTAGAGAACTTAAAACAGACATTTAGAAAAACTCTGTTTACCATCTTCGATTTACCCTTTTTTACAGTTCATTTATATTTCAATTGATTATACAAGTATAATAAATCATATTATGACAATAATTATTATGGTAACTCTACAACACTACGTACCGATCAGCTTCATCCAGAATGAGGATCTCGATCTGGCTGAGCTCAAAGGAGGGTGTGTTATGGAGATGGTCGATCAAACGGCCCGGCGTGGCGATCAGGACGTCGGGTCCGGCCCGCAGAGCCGCCTCCTGAGACTTGAGGTCCAAACCACCTGAAATACGTGTCGCGGTCAGGGAGGCTATAGTGTTTCTGGATAAGCTTCCCATAAACTGGCAACAATTTTATTACTGAATACATCTCAGTATTACACTTAGTATTAAACGGATTATTATCTGTTAGGGGACTCAAATCAAATCACTTCATTTTCATACCGTTACACCATACATTATACTGTGGCATATGGCATTTTCAATTTTGCAATACAGTTCCAGAATTTTGAAATCTTGCCGATAAAATTGTCTAAGCAGGTCAACGTCCCTCATAATAAGACTGATGACTTTTCGATGATCTCTGTTCAGCCAATCACCCTTGCAATTCTGATGATTTTTCCTTTTCAAGATTATCTAGGTTAAGCCAAAAAATATCAGCCTGTTAACCGCCGCTGCCTTTGCCCGAGCTCTGCATGAGCTCTCCGAGCCAATCATAATCATTCTCATCATTGCTGTCGTAAGTGAATAATTTGTGTTTGCGAGAAATTTCACAAAGAAAATGAGTGAGGAGAGGAGAAAAGTGAACAAGAACTGATAACCAAAAGGCTTCTTCTATACAGAAATATCTGGGATTCCACAGAGTCAATTTTGAGGAAAAACAAGTGATCTGTCGACACAACTTCATGCAACATCACCAAGTTATTTGGTAGATAATAAATTCTGGGACCTCCTTTCTTATATATAAATACATCAATCTTTACCAGAAAATGTCTGAGATACCAGAAAAAAAGAATCACGTTATGAGGTATGACGTTTTCTAGTATGGTGCTGCCCTAAAATGCACGCTAGCCTAAATCTTCGCTATGTTTAATAAAGGAAGGACATGTCACCATGAACGCAAGCAAAAAGCTCCAACAGGGACCATCACAGCACGTCGAATATGGGCTTCAGTGGACGTTGACCCTGCAATTACCCTAAAGACAGGTTTGGACAGTCCTTATGCTACTCATTAAAGTGCTGCTTGGTAACGTGTATGGCAGCAACCTGTCAGAGTCAGGGTGCTGTTAGGAATGCATTTCATTCCAGAAAGACAAGCACCATTTAAAGCACGCATTTGTTCTTTGACCACAAACAGTCAGTGCACTACAATATTAAATCAAAGTGCCTGTAACTCTAAAGGTGCTTAAGCAGCAATGTTCTACTCACCAGCTACGATCTTCTGAATACTCACGAGCTTTTTATTTCTAAAACACCTTCCGGGGACCCCAAAGTGACTATTTATGTCAGGCTACGCAAACAACAGACCCGCTGCCCAAGACGAGCACTCACCCACAGCAAGGCACGTGGTAATGCTTGTGAACTGGGCCAGCTGGCGTGCCACCGCGTGTACCTGGATGCCCAGCTCGCGGGTCGGCACCAGCACCAGGACGCGGGTGACCTGCACCTGCCGGGGCTTGTAAATGAGTCGCTCCAGGACGGGCAGCATGAAGGCTGCAGTCTTGCCTGGGTCGGGATGGACACATGGTTGGAACCACAGTACTATTTCCCATAAGTCCAAGCAGCCAAAGACATCCCTCTTTATCCGGTTAACAGCAGCCTTTCTGCTACAGAAAATCTCGAGATGCTCGATTTTCACTGGAATCGCTTGATTTTCCCGCCCAAGCTTCACCCTCCCCACAGTTTAACACAGATACTCAGTGTAAAAAAGTTCTTACAAAATCCAACTTATCATGAATGCACTGAATGATCAGATCACAGATGACTGTCACTCTCTTCTCTCCCCAGGCAGTTCTGACAGCTGAAACCGCAAAAGCACGCACGGGGCCGCAGCCTCTCACCAGTGCCGGTAGCTGCGCATGCGCAGAGGTCCTTGCCAAGCAGCCCCACGGGGACGCAGGCCTTCTGGATGGGGGTTGGCTGTTTGAAGCCCATCGTTGCAATCGCCTGTGAGAAAACACAAGATCAGCTGGGGGACAGAAAGGGGGTGGAAGAGAAACGTTAAACTCCCACGTCACCCCTGCACAACCTTCATCAGCGGCCGGGACAGATTCATGTCCTCGAATGTCAGGTTCTCGTTGTAGTTTGAGGCATCTTCATAAAAGGCTTCCAGTGCCTGTATACAAGCAGCGGTCAGCAACACAAAGGCCTTCAATATCGCAATTAATATTCTAACCACAATACGTGGAAAATAAAAACAAATCAATTCTAACATACTCGACAGGGCGAAGGTGATCCTTCGTTTTGAGTACAAGTTATTTCTATGCATGAGTTAGACAACATTGTTTAATGTTAAATATGCAGAAACTGCTCATGAATGGCTGGAAGGTTAAAGGGCTCGTGTGAAATAACCTGAGCCCCACAATGCTTTGCAAAGCCAGGGTATCATTTATTTGTGTAAAAGGGGTACATGTCTGATCTCGTATAAAGTCTCTGCGACTCACCTCTCCCGCATCTTGTTTCTTCTTGCCTCTCCTGCCTTTCTCTCTCAGCGTATCTGCCGCCAGAGCATGACGCCGCATCAGTAACGTCCACAATCAAACTCCATTCAATCTAAAGCCTGACCCACCGATTCTGCTCCCACCTGATTTAGTGAGGACCTCTTCATCTGCGGAGCCTAAACCATCCAGCCCATCATCATCGTCATCGTCGTCGTCGCCGCCGTCTGACTCTCCACTCCCACTATCAGCCCCCTCATCATCTTCCCCATCTGCTTCCACTTCGTCTTTCACCTCCGGTTTCCTGTCTTCATCGCCTCCAGCTCCTGCCTTACTGCTTACCTTCCCTTCCTTCAGCGTTTTCTCCTGTGGTGAGTCCCAAACACCTTCACTGGCCAATTCCCCGAAAACACAAACTAACATAGCTACGGCGGTGTAGAATTAACACCCCTATCTCACCATGATACATCACAGGCATAAACTCGGTAGGCAATTCTACGTCACCCGCAACATCGCGATCGCTTTAAGGTCCAATTGGAGACCTTACCTCGGTTCTTCGCTTTTTGCGGACTTTTTCGATCTTCTCGTCCAAGGTGGTGGCAGCTTTCTGTAACAAAAAAACATAAAAGTACTTATAGAAATTGTCAACGTCATCATCATCATCACAGAGCACATATATAGAGTGAAAGACCATTAAGCAAAACCATGTAAACGTTCTCATAAAGGGAATTGTTTAAGAAAATGGCAACAATCTACACAGCATTAGGATAAAAGGATTGAATAAATATGTTTTAAACAGTGCATTGTCAGTGCTCAGGACGTCACCCTTTTCTTTAGCTGTGCCAAGACGTCTGCCATGGCCCAGTCCTCACTGTACAGCCCATCGCGCTCCCCAAACTCAAAGCCCGCCGCAAAGTCACCAGCGCCACGCCGCTTCAGCTCTTTCTGCTTCCGTCCCAAAATGATGGGCTGCTCCTGAAAAGAAAGAGCCAATTCTCATTTTCTAACGCGGTTTCGCATCTAACAGATGCACAGGTATACGGTTATTTTCCATGGGATAGGAGAACCAAGAATGCAACACGAGGGCAGCACTCAGTGAGAGAGCAGGAGCAAAGTTTTTTACATCTGAAGTTGCAATAAACTGGAACATGATTATTTACATAAGATAAGCAAAGAAGTATTAAGGGGGTTAGGCTATCATCACGCTACCAGAGGTGGAGTAGAGTTTCAAAAATGCATACAAGCTCTGAAACACACACACACACACACCATGCGTGAACACCAGGTCCTCTGACTGCATACCTTTGGACTTCGGGAGGCAACCCACACAACACAGGGAGAGCATGCAAACATCTCAATGGGATTTGAAACAGCAACCCTGGAAGTGTGAGGCTAGCTCTGAACCACTTTGTCACTCTAGTCAAGAACATACCGTACACATGCCTACAGTACAATTGTAACGGACTGGCATCTCATCCAGGTTGTCCCCCTGCCTTTTGCTCTATTCTGCCAGTGATAGGACCTAACCTTATCCCTTTTCATTGGCTGGAGGATGTACGGATATTTTACTTTAGAACTTCCATACAACGTCGCAGTGATGTTCAATAGACACACTTTAATTCATAACACACACGGCTGATCGCCACATGGCAGGTCAACCAACACCAGGCACCAGAATGAAAGCATCTTGTTTAATGAGTAATAAAAAGTATTTTCCAATCGTTAATATCAAATACCTAGCTGAATAAAAACTGTTCATTAAAGTTGCATTTCAATGAATTAACGATTGCATGACTCACGGATTCATCTTCAGACGCAGAATCATCTTCTTCGGGGACATCGTCGTCTTCTTGAATGGTCCCGATTAGATCCAAATCGGACAGCATACTTCTGTCCGTAAACTCGCTTAAAAGACTTTTAGCTAAGAACCTTAAACAATTTCAAGTGACAACGGAATAGTAAGGGTATGAAGCAATATAGTACTATTAAATTGGATTCATACTTCGTTACCAAATGTGTTCCACTCGAGGAATATTTCTGATGGGACGCTCCTCCTTCATTCGACACACGTGTTTGAAACACCGGAAATCCGACCTACTTAGTGTTCCGCCGCTGCTCACTGTTAAACTAACGTTCCGGGCACGAATTTATCAGGACTCTTTCTACAAAACGGATCGGCGGTTCTGAGGCTAGGGAGCTAAGCCAGCATTCGGAAAGTTGCTGCATCGAAAAGTCGTAACTGCCATGTGAGTGATTCTACTTCGTTGGGTCCTCGAGTAAGGCCCTTTACCTTTGGGGGTGGTGGTAGGATTGGCATTCTAGCCACTGGTTCATTTGTGGTGCTGAGGCGTCACGCCCTGCATTCTGGTTCTCCTCCCTGAAGTGGTTCAGCAATGTGCTCTGTTCACACTTACCTCCTCTTCTGCAAAATTCATCACACCAAAGGTTGGTTAGTTGGACTATGTGCGCTTGATTTGTGTAAAAAAAAATTTTTTTTTTTTTTAAAAAAAAAAAAAAGCAGGCCTACTTACACAGGGAAGGATCTAGAACAAAAATGCTAAAGTGCTCCATGCAGAAACATTTGACTGGAACCTATTCGTACCTAGATGTTATTCAACTTTTTTTTTTTTTTAATAAAGGATGTCGCTAAACAAATCTTATTTCCACTTCACCTGCATTGCATCGAAACACCTTAGCAAAAAGCGATACAAGGCTCCACAGGTCAGGGTGTATAAAGGACTGGTCTTGTAATCATTCAAGATTGCTCCCCTTGGACCACATTCACCATATTTAGCCGTAACACACTCCAGAAAATCCAGAGTGGCTAATTAATGATATACAATACAGTAGTTACATGAAACATGCAATGAGTAGTAGGGCTCAAACAAACGCCAGTTAAGCTTTAGATGACCTGTGATAAGAACTGCAGGGGTTGAGAAAGCCATGCATGCAACTTCAGACACACAGTATTGTCCAAAAGACATTTATTTAAAAAATACAAAACAGAACTATACAACAGCTTGATGTGACAAGCCAAAGTCCAATGTGTTCTGGTCACAAACTTCACACCGGGACGAGGGGGGGGGTCACTCAGGGCCTGGGGGGACGCATCCCAGGGGGAGGAGGACCTGCCAAAGAAGGGGGGGGGGGGGGGGGGAGAGGAAACAGACATTATAAAAAACGTGAGTGTAGATCCATAAGTGGCTCTTCAACACTTCAACGCTCACCTCTCATACCAGGGGGTGGTGGCCTCATTCCTGGGGGGGGCATTCCCATGGGGGCACCACGGCCAGGGGGCATTCCCATCGGTGGGCCCATCGGGGGCCGCATGCCTGGAGGGGGGCCCATCATACCTAAAAAATAAGATCATTCAAAATCAGCACAGTATAGGAATCTCTAGTAAATTAGACCAACACACTACATTAGCCTCATACCAAGGATAACATTTCATACAAACTACAGTTCTTATGAATGGGGCTTAAATCCGGGTACTGGGAGCCTGTTTGGATGTGGTTCAGAGCTCAGAGTAATCCTGCTTCAAAAAGGCTCAGCATCAGGCTCAGCTTAAATAACATTTCATCACCGCTGTAGAACCACCATACTCCCAGTTGAGCTTCACACAGCATTCTGAACCGACCTGGAGGGGGTGCTCCTCTGCCCATGGGTGGTGGAGGCCCTCCCCTCCCTTGTGGGTACTGTGTAGGTGCGGCAGCGATGCTGGCCCCAGCCGCCGCAGCCGCCACAGTCCCTCTGCCCTGTGGCGTCATCACCTGGAAGTAATGAAGGCACGGAGACGTAGTTTAGAGTCTCAAACTCATCCAAGGATCTTCATGGCGGATCTTTCCATTTCACAGCTATTACCCACTTTAAAATAAATGGGTAACGCCTGCTTAAGAACCACCAAGACTTCCTCCTAGACAAGACGCACAAACACATTCCTCACCTGCTGTGAAGGACCGCCAACTCCTCTGACGGGCCCAGCCAGCCCCGCAGGCGCCTGAGCCATAGGAGCCCCAGCAGGGACGCCTCTGCCCGCCGCACGGCCCACGCCTGGTCCCCCTGCCACACCGGCCAGAGGCACTCTAGCGATGCCAGTCTGCAAATGGAACACCAATCGTCTTCATCACAAGAGCCAAACACACTTGGGTCTGTTCAGTTGCAGACCGAGTTAAGAGCATCTACTCCAGGTTTCAAGCTCAAACACTTTTCTTTTTCACCAAACTACAAGCACTTACATCTTTAGGTGGGGGGCCCTCAACGGTCATTGACACCAAGTTTTCCCCTCTGAGAAGCACCAAGCCAAGAACTCGCTTCTCTTCACGCTCTGGCTGCTTTGAGTTTTTCGGCCTGCCGAGAGGAAAAAAGGTTTTATCGAAGCAGATTCAATTCACCGGCTAACTGACACTACACATCAGGCCAGGGCAGATTTCTGTAAAAGGCCAAATCATAGCTTCACAATGGCAGCAGGGACCATTTTTATGATCGTGATGCCCCATGAAAGCTGCAATAGAAGACGCACGTTTTTTTTTTTTGGCATTCACTCTATAAAGACCTACACTCTGAATCAGTCCTTTGGACAAGAGTATGGAAGCATCAACGGCACGTGATTATTCATGGGAGCTAAAACCTGGGTCTGAGACTGACCTAAAATCGTGAGGCAGTGTGTGGTTCAGGTCTGCCATGCAATGGGTTAGGGCACTACGCTAGTGATCCGATACTCACCAGTTCAAACCAGAGGGTTGACAGGGTGACGATATTAAATGAGGGGCACAGTGCAGGGTCAGCCCCCCAGAAGTGGAGGTTAAGGGCCTTGCTCAAGGGCCCACAAGCATGCGATTATTCTGCTAAGGCCGGTGCTCAAACCGGTGATCTTCAGACCTGGCCTGCTGAGAGATTTACCACTGACCTCACTGTTGGGCTCCTGAGCAAGACAGCTACCCTCCCCAACTGCCCCAGAGAATGTCTGACCCTGTCTTTATGTCCCTAGCTCCAGTGGACCAGCCTGTGCCCAGGTAAATTATCCAAACCAGCAGAACCACACACACAATAGGGAGGTTACCACTCAACATCAAACCTGCGGTATCCCCATAAGACTTGATACTTAAAATCACTACGTTAAATATTGTCCGTCAAGCACAAAGTTAATACACAGACATCTTACTTGATCTTCCTGAACTCATCGCAATCGCACAAAATGAGATTCATGTGTTTGTCGAAGGCCTTGAAGGTTCCGATGAATATGCGGCCATCCTGCAGGATACAGCGCATCCTGTAGTCGATGTGCTGCAGCATCTTGCTGCTTTTTCCCACCGTCTACAAAAGGAAATCAAAATTAAACAATGAAAGCACCAGTTCGCACCTGTACTCGAAACAAATGCTGTACATATCCTACCGTATGCTCGGCAGGTAAAAGTCATTCATTGACTAACTACTTAACCGGTTCAATAAATATTCGAAACAAGTCAAGATGCATGCAAAATTACAAAAACCACTAGCCACATGAACGATAATACGAAAGCGTGTACATTGTTTGATATGAACGTTCTCCGGTACGATTGTACAATAGTACATAGAAACACGCACAAGCTATTGAGCATAGCATCTTGCTAGAGAGCGGCAATCCCAATTAGCAGCTACAATGGACTTGCTGGCTGAATCTTGACGTTTAAAATAACGTCCTCAAAGAAACATACACTAAACATTATCATATAATTTTTTTAACTGCAGAGAACAATAACCTATATGCAACCGTGGGAAAAAAAAATCAGCTAAAGGCCTACCCGGAACGGCCTTCGTCATCGTCGAATTAAACGAAAGAATAAAGACTGAACGACAAAGTACACGAAAAATGAACATCGGCCTCAACGGATACGATTACACAAAAACACAACTTGAAGCACTCACCATGGCTGCGGTTCTGATGGCTCCGATACCAATCGGATCACACCAAACAGAATCTTTAAAAAATTGACCCGCGGGCTTCCAATTTAAGCGCCGCCAGGACCGTCGGAGAGCTACACTAACCGGAAGTGTTGTGTCACGCTATTTTGTCCCCGGGACACAAGTACTTCATATTTGTAAATCATATTCGTTTATTATTAGTGAAAGGAGTGTTATACATAGATTTTACGTATGTAGTTGCTATACATATAATAAATATCTCTAAGAAGTTGCTACTACAAATAAGTACGTCAATATGTATATTTCATAATTAATAAGTAGAGGAATTATATAATGTAACACAGGAAGCTGAAGAGGGCGTTAAAGAAACTTCCGTTTCGTTTTTCATTCGTATGTGCCGGTGGGCGGAGTAGCATACGTAGAAAATTTAACGATATGTGCAATATTAATTTAAATATTCTGTAAGGTCTTGGGCATATATAACCTTTTCTGTCATTATTGTTCTTAACAGTATTACCACAGGGATGCTATCTGAATATAGAACCTAGTAGGAAAATCATTCATTTGGGTCAATTAGAAAATCCATGTTTTGGTTCTGATAACTGTTTTTTTTTAGTTTGAAAATAACGTCTTTACTAACCACAGCTAAATGTGTGCCGATATACACCTGAACAGTTAATATAAAGGCGGCTCCAATATGGATGTTACACGAAATGTAATTATTTTATAAGTTACGCTTATTCTCAGGAACCGCTTTATATTTTTTCAAGATAAGTACAGTACTTGAACAGATAAATAGGTGAGATACACAAAGTAACATTTAGCCGTATTTTTTAAAAATGCCAAGATTGGCTACTCATCATAGAGACCGTAAAGTCATCAGGCATGATTAATGGTTTGGTAAAAACAGCATTTAATGTTTTCCTCGGCTCCCACATAAGCAGGATGGTATATGTGAAAGAGCTGTTTCGGTGTGCTACTTTAAGTAGCATGAAACATTGCTACATGGCTTCACATCCCTTTTCAAATATTAATGTAATGAATTATAATGAATAGTTTGTTTAAAGAAATATAGAAACATAAGGAGTCGTTAAAATACAACTTCTAATACCCAGATTCTGGAATATTCTGTCAATTGCTCTTTAGAAATTATAGTTACTTTGCTTTTATATATTCTAAATACATGCCAAATGGTACTTTAAACAGTGCATTATCGGTTAGATTCTATTTAATTATTATTATTATTTTTTGATATAAAATGATTAACGGAAAGGGTTAAATGAGTAATGTATGCCGCAATGTACTTCATTGGCAGCAGGTACAGATGCATTGTCATCTAAATAATACCATATCTGTTAAAATAACACAGAAATGGTTTTTTTCTCATCTTTAATAGGGGTGATCATATTAGTCCATAATATTACAAGACTTAATGTCAGTACTGTTTTATCAATTGTATTAAAATCATCTCAATTCCCAACGACTGCAAAATCATATCACATGTGTCCTCTTTCCTTTTCAATGTATTTTATAATATTATCTTGCTGAATGACCCAACAACTTTGGCGGAGAGTCAGTGTCAAGACACAGTGATTAATATTACCCTTCAAAATGCAAGGATAATATTTAGATTTCAAGATGCCATTGTACACACTTTCAAGGACTTGCGGCAAATACGGGACCTCCAGTGTGTTTGAGTGATGGGTGGCGTGTTTGTTTCTCCGAAGGCCCCATTTTCTCATCCATAAAGAAAAAGGTGATTGGCATTTCCGGGCATCTATATATTTTTTACTTGATCCACAGCACAGTACCCATTAAAAAACGAAAGACTTTAATAATCCCTGATTATTAAGTAAATTCTAGATGATGCTTTTGTAGCTCCCTTTCAACACTGGGGTCCTTCTAGGTCTTATGATCCTTTTTGGTTTACAGTATAAGCTGAAGGCATCATTCCATATCAAGTTATGGTTCATGACTTTTTGTTCCGTTCTCTCTTAAAATGTTAAGGTTGGAGAACAATTACAGCCATCATGTCACCGACGAACTACAGTACATTTGAATGTCAATATTTACTTATCAATCACCTGCTTAAAGTAAGTGAAGTGGAATACAAATCGGATGCTTCTAATAAAAATCAGTTGGATTCTGGTGGATTTTGCACATGGAATTTTGGTTTTCTACACAAAAAGCTAAAGCGTTACAGTGTTTTTTTATTGTTTGACTAAAAGGGAGGATGGAATGTTGGCTTGATGCATCCAAAGATAGAAATTTTAATCTCTCTGAAGTTAGAATTTTATTTTTTGTGTTCCATGGGGTCCTGGTGTTGGGCCCTGTGCTGCTTGGGAAAGTCTCCGATTTCACCTTCACCCTGCAATGGATGAGCAGTTGGAAGAATTACAGATGATAAAAGCAAGAAACCCATAATTTTCTTTTTATTTTAAAAGAAATGATTATATTGCTGCATCTAACCCTGTATACCTAAGCACATTCTTAAACATAATGTCTAAAATAGTACCATTCATAGCCATGTTAGAAGCTATACTTTGTAGAGGACTTAATGTCAGACTTGTGGCTATTTTGGAGGCCAGCATAACAGCCACGTCAGGTAGGGGAAAAAATAAACAAACTGAAAAATATGTGCTTCAAAGTAATGAATTTAATTCAGACAAGGGTGAAGTTTATTTCACTTGTTATTTGTGTGTGTGCGTGTGTGTATGTGTGTGTACCTCTGCACAGAAATCTGCAAACTTTGATGTGAGGAATTAAAAAATAAAATCAGATCTTTCTTGGGGTAATCCGCAGTTACATTATCAATGCTTTGCATACGTTGAAATTTACTTTGTGATTGTGACCCTGGTTTATAATGCAGTGGATAAAAATCAGTTACAGGATAAGCAAGTTGAATTATTTATGCCTGTTTTTGAATAAGTAAACCTGTCAATATACATTAAAATCATAGCAATTTATAACAATTTTTGTGTTTTACATGGATGCTTATCAAAAAATGACAATTGGTGTCATTTTTTAAATGACACACTGTAAAGGAAGGATATATTTAACCATAGCTTGTAGGCCATTGCATATTGTCGGTCAAGTCTTTTTGGTCGCAGCTTGAAATCAGCGTTGCCACAGCAACCGGCAAAGAAGAATCAGTGCGGATACTGATGCTAGCGCATTGAGAGGGATGCAGCCCGGAGATGGGACTTCATGATCGGCAGTGACTCACCAACTATAAGCAACAGAAATCTGATGAGGGGAAATTAACCTGGGCGATGTTGAATCTTTGTTGAACGATACTGACGGCTCCGGAGCTTTTTCTTTTTTGAAACCAAAGACTATAGGGTAAGTGCCACTGACTGATCTGCACGTCCTTTGCTGGGTACTGGTATGCTGGGCAGTTCCTAACTATCTCCGTATTTCCAGTGCAGAACGGAATCCCATCCAGCAGATCCGCTCGATTACAAAACACTAAAAATATATTTAGATGACCTTAGAAAGAGATAAATATACACACAATAAAATTTGAAATGTTAATTTCGTTTTTTAAAAGGAAATCAATTTGAATAATTGCTTGCATCAAAACCCCGCAAATTTAGGTCCCTGCAATCGCGTAAAAGTGGTAGAAAAATCGGTATTTACTGAGATGTAACTAATGCAACAGGGAAGACGTGGATATTTGTTATAATGAATTGTTAGAATAACAGTATTTATCGTCTATCATGCGAACGCGTTTTAACCTACATGCCTGTTACTCGGACCAGCAAAATTTGTGAATAAATTCTGATAGGACATTGCACTGTTTACCAACAAATATGTGATGTGGAGTCCATTTTGAATGGATTATTCAATATATAAGTCTGAATTTGGAAAGTGTAAGTTTAATTTGGGAAAGTGGAATTTTATAACAGCATCTGTTTATATGACAGCAAATAAAATTTCCGCGTCGAGTGGTCCAGTTAACATTTTGCTGCATTTTTCTAAACCAAACTCATTTATATAATGAAAAAAAAAATTATAACTACGTCAGTTATATGATGTTTCGTTTTTTATTAACTTAAGTTTTATTGGTTTCTGTTGGTTAGAATGCAGTCAGGTGGATGTGATGGGGGTATGAGGTAGGGTTGTGCATACTGGTGGGCTTGATGGAAGGGTGGTTGAGCTCGAAGGTTGGTCTGGACAGTGTTGAGCTGGCCACGAAGTTATTTTTACATTTTTACCCACGGGGAAAAACCAGAAATATTATGTTTGATATTATTTGACTCCTTTAATTAATGTGCGTATTCATTCATTCATTTGACATCCATGTTTATGCTTCAGTGAAATTGGCCTAGGGACTGTGAAGAATGGGTGTCTGAAATTTCAGCAAACCAAGTATTGTGTCATATGTGAACATTTTCCATAGTCAAGAATTACTTTATCACAGATTTATAAACTTTGATTTATTTTTGTAATTATATTAACGGCCTCAGTTCTAGAGGGCCATAGTTATCTGCCTATTATAGTAACAGCACAAGTTGTTTTAGGTGTGGCATTTGTTTGGGTTTTGATAAACTGCTTTGAAAAACCAAATGTTGTGTGCATAATAGTGTGGTATTGTGATTTATTAAGGTACTTATTTTGGCTTTATAGAGTTATTATAGTGGTCATCCTGTTTTGTGAATGATTTCCTGTCTATTTTAGTGTCTACCCACTATTGCCACAATTTACACTTTAGACTGATCTTGCTGATTCTGCGATCGTCTTACAGTCAACATGAATTAGTAACACTGTTCTGTATACTGGGTGTATCATTGGATCAACAACTTAGAAGAATTTAACAGTGATCAAGGGGAATGTAATAGATGGTCCGTAGTCCGGGGCATGGGGGGGGGGGGGGGGGGGGTACATTTCAAGCACACCAACACCATTTACTTCCATTAAAAGGAGTTCCAAACAAGGGTAATTAAGGGCA
>JAODKE010000138.1:10884434-10909615 GCA_026779605.1 Mormyrus hasselquistii | reverse complement strand
GTGTTGTTGGGAGGTGAATTGTAAGAGAAAAAAAGAAAAGAAGAAGTGGGGGGGGAGGGGGGGGAAGGGGGGGGGGGGGGGGGGGGGGGGGGGGGGGGGGGGGGGGGGGGGGGGGGGGTACATTTCAAGTCAACCGACACCATTTCAGTCCATTAAATGGAGTTCCAAACATGGGTAATTAATGGCAGCACATAATCTGAAATGAACCATTTTTTTTTTGGACAACATTTTATACTCTTATGTTAACTAATGTTATCTTTAGACTGAGCTTCAATAAAAAATACTACTTTCGGGACCTATTAACATGAAGATTTAGGGGAAAAAAATTATTAAATAAATAAGGAAGTGAACCACTAATTCTAGACAACATTTTTGATTACATATATATGGCTACACAGTAAATAGACTTTGAATATTGGGAAGAGACCAGATGCCCTGTAAAATGCCTGGCCTTTTCTGGGAAGATAGTGATTTATGTAAATAACTTATATGCAAGGACACCCACACAAACACTGCCTAACATTTACGTAAATCTGTATTTTGAACAGTGTTGCACTGTTCGTATTTTCATATCCAACAAACAAGGAAAAATATGGCTTTCTTGGAAGGCTTTGATGCTGCGATCAGATATTGTCAACCTTGTCTCCTTCTGAATAATAAATATTCAGATACCCTGAACAGTTCAGTGTATCCGAAAAAAACAATAGATGACATTGTGTCATCTTCCAGCTGCTTTTCCTGGTCAGGTAGATGAATTCATATGCCACTTTCGAAACTACTAGCAATATTTACGATAAGTCACCAATCATTCTGCTCATTTTTAAAATGAAAACCTCTACCTAGCTAAATTTTGTTTGTCATTTAATCTCCGATTAGGATTTGCGTGAAATATTAAGCAACTTAAATTATTACCAAACACAATGCTGTTGTCTAAGCTGTAATGACAATTATTCACCATGTTTCATGCTCCAAGATGAAAGCATACGGTATGATTTCGTAGGCAGCACCTCTAATGCTGATTGGTATTTCATTTAGCTATGGTGCCTACATTATGGTGCATCATTGGCCTTCCTGCCTTATACAACCAAGCCTGGTCTGGGGTTTCATTCAAATCAACTTCCTTTTTGACGTTTTTTTTTTTTTTCCCCCCCATTCGAATTTGAAGTCTGGTTTAGGCAACGAATGTGATGATGTCACTTTGCACCAGC
Source organism: Mormyrus hasselquistii (assembly GCA_026779605.1). Taxonomy (NCBI): domain Eukaryota; kingdom Metazoa; phylum Chordata; class Actinopteri; order Osteoglossiformes; family Mormyridae; genus Mormyrus; species Mormyrus hasselquistii. The sequence goes on along the minus strand of JAODKE010000138.1, from coordinate 10,908,407 downwards.
AGAAGAGGAGACTCTGGAAGTGGTTGTTTGTCCTTGGCAGTGGTCTGAGGCACAGATGGTGTTTGCCTGTTTATCTTCTACCATGCTGGCCTCCCTGCCAACTTCTACAGAGTATTGCATGATGCTGGGAACAAATACACCGAAATGGGACCATATACCAAGAAGCAATAACGAAAATTAAAATGGGTTTTATCTTTTCCTTTGGATAATGCAGTAGATATGGAATTCTAGCTGCCAGGAGTAATTGGATCGGCTGTGTGTAACATAAAGATTGCATATGATATGAGAATGTACAGTATTTCTTTACTGTCTTCTATACTTGACTCTGGTTTTCCACTGTTACAATGGTTTCTATGACGATTTAAAGGCTTGTAGGATTGTCAGGTTCTGACATTTTTCTGAAATTGCTGTTGGTGGTGTTACTGTTCAGTTTTCTCTTTCTAACTGATCATTTTGAAAACTTAGAGACTTTGTGTTGTAGTTTTCATCCATCCATTCTCTGTAACTGCATGCTTGTTCTATTCAGGGTTGTGTGGGGTCTGGAAGGCTTTGGGCAGGCAAGGCAGGGAACAACCCATCACAGGGCGCACACACACCATTCACTCACACATGCACACCTATTGGCAATTTGGGAACTCCAATTAACCTCAGCATGTTTTTGGACTGTGGCGGAACCTGGAGTACCCAGAGGAAACCCCCCAATGGCATGGGGAGACACAAAACCCAGGTCCCAGAGGTGAGATCTCTGTACCACAGGTGCACCTTGCATGGAATAACTTTAGATGAGACTGTCACAAATCTAGATCACGGCTTTCTGTCATTTGTTATAAAAGGTGTTTTGTAGTGGAAATAAATTATAACTTGTCCCATTGTTCAGTGTTACCATTTGTTAATATTAGCGTTAGATGATCAGTAATCTAGATTTTTTTCCCTCTTAAGATATCTAAACACTTACATTTTCCGTCCATCTGCCAGTCACTTATCTTGGACACCTTACCAGGCAGTTCCTGGATGGGATGCCAAGTCCATCAAAGGACACCAACACTTAGGTCAATTTAGAGACCATTTCTTTGGATTTGAATCCCATCCCTGTGTGCGCTGTGTGCATACCTATGCATTGATTTTTGTTCTTCATAACTAACTTTAACAATCAAAGATAGTTAAGCTTATTCAAGGGGAACATCCTAAAGGTTATTAATATGACAGTGAGTCTGTTCTGGGTAAGCATGGGAAATGGACCAATGGGTTTTGAAGAACATATGTGGACTTTTCCTGTAAGGAAAATGATATGCCTGTTATACAGTCACCCTCAAAAAGATAGAATATAAAATTGCAAAAAAGACACATGAATGTTAATTTTTAGCTGAACCAACCCCCACCCGCCAGCTAAGTCGCATCATATCTTTGTATGTTTCTTTTTTCTGTCCACCTTCTTCCCGATCTCCTTGTAATCATTAGAAACAGGGGGGAGTGATATGCCTTCGGAAGCCACAGCTATCGAGGGGAGTATTATATAAAGCTAGCCGCTCATCCTCCAGCGATCGGGGCTCTCTATTTATAGACGTGGCGGAGATTTTGTACAGCCTGTGCACAGAGAAGAAGAGAAAGTTGCATAATAGGGGCACATTGAAAACGGAAGTAAGGCTGTGAGCTTGTGTGCTGGAAGATACTCGCGCGCTGCCACACTGACATCAGTCACAGCATCTCTGCTCAGCCGAGGAAGCTGGACGCGTCATATGTGAAATATCATCACATTTTCACTTGGAATCATGATTGCTCTTCCTAGTGCTACACTGTCTGCACAGCATTTTGTTTATTTCGTTTTAAATGTATTATCTTTAATTTCAGTACAGATTTCCGTTTACATACTTATTGTCTGTTTTAGCTTACATTATCCTTCGGTATATTTATTTCTTTTTCTGTGCTACTGGACGGAGAAATTTCTTCACCGGGATCAGTAAAGTTGTATCCCATCTTTAAGGTGACTACTTTGCTTCCTGTTATGGAAATCTAAACAGCGTTCTTCCCTATAAATGATATTTATGCCGGATAATCGGACTTTTGAATAAATAAATATAATTGTTGTCAGAAAGAGTAAAAAAGCTGTTTTCCCGTTTTATATGCTTATCTAATACTTCTAATCACTGTAAAACCAGGGCAGTCAAAATAATGTTCGATTGATGCGTAGAAGAAATCAAAACTGCCTCTACGTGAAGCTCCAGTAAAGTAATTGAATACAGCGTAGATATGATATACATCAGATGTATATAAAAATTGATAAAAAAAAAAAATCATATTTAGAGTATTACTACTGGAGATTTACTCAGGTTTAATTATCATGAATGGATGCTGTTTTTTTGTGACTTAGTGCGTTTCTGTCGTTTTAATGCAGAAAAGGAGCCAGCTCGGGAACTGCCATCTGCGGACGCTGTTGTAGCTTTTTGGTCCTCAGAGCGGCTGCAGTTCATCAGGAAATACGCTGCCAGAAACTAGCCTTTTCGGCTGGAGCACGAGCCTTGTGGAAGTTCAAAATGAAGGAAGAAGTCTTCGTCTTCATATTCCAGTAGATGTAAATGGGTGCAGATCTCCAGTTCAAAATACATTTTTGCCTTTCCAGAATTTTGAATCAAACCTAAAGGATTTTTACGCATCTTGTAGACAAACTTTTTTTTAATCATATGGAGGTCAATAGTGGCAAATGCCAGTTATGAGTTTGTCAAAGTTTAAGCAACTGACCAAAGCAAGCATGCTGGAAGAGGGTTCCAGGTTTACTGTGGGATGAGTCTCTGTATATGGGGCAGCAGGCTTTTGGGTAGGAAACCCTCCAGCTTCTGTTCCCGTCATCATTAACACCCCACAGAGAACCGTTCATTTCATTTGCCCTCCAAAAGCAGCGTGTATACCAGCAACAACTGTGCTTTCAGGTTCATTTGATGAAGACTTGGAAAACCAGGAAAAAAAATCTCAAATCAGGGCAAGCTACTTAAACATGTTATTTTTAGTTAGTATAGCTTAGTTTAATGCAACTTCCTACGGTGCTCATGCCATCACTTTGCCCCCAAAATTAAACTGTGCTGTAATGCTGTGAGCTAAAAACATAAGCATTACTGAAGCTTGAGATACATCAGAAAGGACTGCCGACGTGGTAAATCAGCGCCAGTCAGCAGAGCCCATAGCTTACCTGTTTGCGACTGACTCCCCCAGCCTAGCTGCACCATCAATCGAGATGAGCCAGAAGCTGGACTTGGAGACAGAGGGCACCCAGCCCTTAGTTTACTCCCTTGAGGAGCTTGAGTGCAAGATCTGCTACAACCGCTACGACGTCCGAGCACGCAGACCCAAGGTGCTCGGCTGCCTGCACCGCGTTTGCGCCAAATGCCTGAAGAAGATAGTGGAGATGGGCGACTCGTCACCCAGCATCATAAGCTGCCCCTTTTGCCGCCACGAGACTCCCGTGCCCGAGGAGGAAATCTGGCTCCTGCAGGATGACAGCAACATCCTCGCCCTGCTGGCATACCAGGACCGAACCAGGAAGAGCGGCTCTGTAGCCCCTGGTGAGGTAGTGCTGACGCCCAACGGCTTGAGCGGCGAGGGCTGCACCGGCGGGGACCAGTCACACAGCTCCTCTGACTGCCTGGTGATCACCATCATGGAGGTGCCAGGGGAGTCGCAGTCCTCGGAGACGATGAGCATGCTGAACATGGTGCGCCTCTACCGTCCACCCAGCCTGGACTCGCTGCCCTGCCACCTACCTGTGCAGAAGTGCCGGATGTGGACATCGCACGCCTTCCCTCGCTTCCTCATAGGTGTCCTCTGCCTCATCTACTTCAGCTCCCTCCCCCTGGGCATCTATCTACTGATGATTCAGCAGCTCTCCCTGGGCGTCATCCTCGTCAGCCTGGTGCCCTCCACTCTAGTCCTCTGCGTCTTCTATGGCTTCTGCCAGTGCCTGTGTCACGAAATAATGGAATCAATTTCCACATAATCCTCCTACACGCGTGTATATCCGGCGATGTAACTGGCCTTGCTGGAAAGACATACGTACCATCACTGACTGTCCTTCTCATCCTCCTATCCTGTCCTGGTTCTTCCTTTACCGGTACTAGTAGACAATTTATCTATCTATGTGACTGGTTGGCAGGAACCCCTAAAAGATGCATGATTACTTGTGGCCCTTCTGTAATTACTTCTTAAAGTCTCACCCTTCATGCAATCCAGTTGTTATGAAATCCTATTTGTTTGTTTGTTTGTTTTTTGTTTGGTGGGATCGAAGTTTCAGTCAAGGTTTATTCTTAGTGAGAAACTAAGACCATATATACATAACTCAGGCTGTATCAAATTGCTGAAATTTGTAGCCAAACTCCTCACTAAATAGGCTTCAGATATAACTGTGATCACTTTACTGTGTTAAGAATGAAGACTGAAAAAGTACATCTACAGTTCCCATTTCATACAGTGGAAAGTAGCTTAGTAGAATTCCTCTTTGGACTTACAGAAACTTACAGTAGATCATGCAAAACTCAAGCATACACAAACTGACATAGACATATACCTGTTCTATTTATTTTTCTTTTAAAGGTTTACTATTGTAAAGTATATGTGACCCAGATGCAACTTTTGGGACTAGATCAGACCAGAAATCCGTCAAAACTGTTAACGAGATTTCAATAAATATTCATTACGCATTATGCGTTTGGACTCGTTTCCCTGTATATCACCCACCTGCAGCTTGTCATTTCAAAGCATCCTTCGATCCAAACCGTACTCAGAATCTGGGACTGATTACTGCATAGGTAGGCCATAGCCTAGGCCCCATGTGTGTTTCCCAAAAGGAAAAACCTCCGGTCCGTTAAATTGGCAGCAGCCGATTGTCCATTCTGATGTCGGCTTAGGGCCCCTAGAGAGGTCAGACCACCCCTTTTCAGTACAAAGCATGATCATTCAAATCCTGGATACATATGGTTCATTATAGGATCCCTTTAGTAAAAATTACCAATGAAACAAGTTGAAAATCAAATAGAAATTACATATAAAATATATATTTATATATATACACACACACAGACACAATTTTGAACCGAAAACCAAGGAACGAATTTTACAGAAATTCATACATTTTTTCTAATCAGACAGGTCTTGAAATGAATGATATTGATGATATACTGTGAGAGCTGCCACACCCTTGGTATCAGTGCAACAAAATCTGACTGCCCACAATTCAAATAGGCTAATTTTAGTGCTGTTGCTTGGGAGATGAGACACTTGGGATCTCACCCTGTTGCATGGAAGGTCCCCCTCAGCAACATTTCGCAAGCTTTCAACGAGCCACAGCAATTACCAGTGATGTGCTGAGAGCATTCATCTGCCTTCCACCAGCCTCATTGAGCAGAACGCATCTGAATTTCACAAGGCTTCCCAATCTCATAAACCAGCTTGCGTTTGCTCTAAACTGTATCAGGAGCAATTCGTGTGAGTTAAGAGCTTAGCCTTCAAAGTAGTCTGCACCTGCTGTTCCAGGTGTTGGATGCACACACATATGGCACAAAGGAGATGGGTTTCCCTGAGCATCAGCTGTTTAGGCTGGGGTTAATTGAAACATTGAGGCTCTCAGTAGAATGGCACTTAGTGATGCAATCTATGGGCGGAGACACTAAAGGAGAAGAGGATTGGATAACACTGGGGAATGAGGTAATTGAATTGGCTGGAGCTGACAGCATCTTTAAGAAATATTCAGTTTGGAGCTTGGGAGCGCCATTACAAACAACGCTTCTGGAAGTTATGAGAACACATTGGGTCGTCTAAGCAAAGGTAATTTGCTTCTTTCTCCCAATTTGTGAAATGCTACTTTTAAAACGCAATGTAAAACTCTACCATGTCATGCTCTTGGCTTCATATTGAGTTTAATTTCTTTGGCAAATACAATGTATGTAAGTAAAAAATCAAAGACTTTGCATTATTAAATTTGAAATATGTGTGGAACTGTACTTATTTTTTTGCCAAAAATCCTGGAAAGGTGCTGGGGAGAGGTGATACAAGGAGTATTTGGTCTGTCTGTAGGTGAAGATGAATCGATGGCGACGGTCCGTGGGAGAGATCCAGGCCCGGCGACGCCCGCTGCTGGAATGTCAGCGGGCACAGGCAGCCTTCGTCAAGGTGACTGCATGTCTCCAGCTGCAGGCCGCTTGTCTAGGGAGCAACTCTGACTGCAACCGCCTGAGAAAGGAGTTGGACGAAACCAGGGCACTGGCACACAGCCTCTGCATAGGTAACACCTCCAAATATCTACGCATTCCTCATAAGATGCTAGCGTATAAAATGGGTCGGTTACCTTACACAGGGTTAACGTTGACTAGCTGATGTCAGATAAAACAGGATGATGATAAAAGACGTTTCACTATTACTGCACGGACAGGGCTGCAGAAGAGGCTGACAACGCTGTTGACTCAAGGAGAGCTGCTGGACGAGGAAAGGGCGGAAGCAGAACGATTGTGGGTCCTCTTCCTGTCCGGGCTGGAGATCTTCCAGCAGTACTTGCAAAAGGTCATACTCCTACAAGAGCTCTTCTCCCTAAAGCAGCCCCGTGACCGACTGTCACTGGTCAACACGGGGGGCTCGGGTGACGGGACAGGAGTCACAGGCCGGGTAACCATGTCTCAGATACCGTGGCCAAAGACACAAGACCAAGGCGGTCCCTGTCCGGACCTCAGCACGCAGATCTCCCAGCTGGAGGCCATGGCACAGGAGATGCTGCGCAAGGTCAACGTACCGTTCTGGTCGGTAGAGGCCACACAGGAAGCTTGGGCAGATAGCGTTGATACAGAGCAAGATGACGATGAGCCCGTGGAGGACGTGTCAGTGGAGAATGTGGCAGCTGGACCCCAGAGGCTTGATGGGTGCTGTCACTATCCTGGCTGCCGGGTCCTCTGCTTGCTCAACTGAGCACCACAGAGCAGCGTTTCCTCAACCCAGTCCACCGGGGGCCCTGCACAGCCCACATTTCTGTTCCCTCCCACCTTGGTCTCTAAGGACTGGATTGAGAAACACCACAAGAGATACAACCACACCCAGGTTTCAGCATAGTAGGTAAGCATACAGTAAGAGTGCTTCTGCAAATGGAGGTGGCTATACAGAATCAAGATAGTCAGTTTGTACTGGACTTTGAAATTTGTACTGCAGAATTATAGATAGTGTAACAGTGTATCAAAACTGGGGAAATTATACTGGGAGTATTATGATGTGCATTAAATACTGCCATACAATCTGTGGTAAAGTAGATTTACAAGAGCTTTATTTCAATTTTTCCATACAAAAATTTCACACTGTACACACACACACACACACAAAAAACATAATTTATAGTCACAAGCACAGGGGTACACACACTTAAAATCAAGACGACGACATTAATGATGGTGAATCCCTCAGGTCAATTCTTGTAAGTCGCACGCAGGTGGGCCTTGTAGGCTGAAAAGGCATCACAGAATGGTCTGTTCTAGTCACAGAACAACTTCATGCAGCATCATTCCACCGAATGAAAGAAAGCAAGAGTCCTGATGAGGGGCTTAATATTTAAAAAGAGCAACTTTTATTGCAGACTAGACCGCCATACTATTTGCTAATACATTACAGTTTAGCCTCAGAGATTTGGGTTTCATCTACAAAATACTGCTATGATGTACAGAAAAAAAATCCCACTAAGACACTGATTAGGCAAAAACAATTAAGCAGTTTGACACCCTGGGTTCTGACATACAGATTGTTGTCAGAAAAAGCAAATACTTTAGGTCTCTGAAAAAGTTTGGCCCAATTCCAATACAACTGGACAATGCATTCTTGCACTCCTCTTCAAAACAATCACGCACCAATAGGGCTGCCACAATTAAAATTCAGTGCTTAACTGATTTGTGCACTCTTGATATGGTATATCAGGCATGGCATTTGGTCCTCTTCAGCACAAAAAAAATCAGCTAAATGGGAACGTTGTGAGGAGCCAGACCTTTCCAGGAGTCTAAATGCCACACAAAGTGGCACTATTCAAGTTGAAGCATCATGAAAAGGGTTCTACAATGAACTGGCCATAAAATTCCATAAATTTGGGAAGTAACTTTCAATGAGTGGCCAATACAAACGTTTTTAAAGAATTGGTTCTTTTCCCATGGTCACTGCTCCTATGACCAGGCTGAGAGACACAGTGCCTTGTACCTGCTTTTCTGGCATCATACATTAATTGTGCTACACCATAATTTATAATGCCGATGCCAAGGGAAAGCTGTAAGGACTCCACGGCGTTCCATTATCGTACACTTCACCTTCATATGCTACAACACCACAGGTAATCATCTGCCACCTTTTTGATTTTTGTATATTGGGGAAGATAATAAACCTTCCGCAATGTAAATTTCACATGAATTGGGTGTGCCACTTGAGTCATGGGCTGTGTTCGAAATCGCACACTTGCATCAGTGCAGTGAGATATAGTGCGCACTCTCTTCTGTAGTGCGCATTACCATGGATAAATGCTGTCCTAACTGGAACACTAACGTCTTGCACTTACCAGAAGGGACAAACTAGCATTTGATCGCTATTCTCCAGCGCGCCAAAATATCTGCCGTGAAAACTTGCCGATCGTACCGGAAGAGGTGGGACTCAGTCAAAATGGCATCCGTTTAGTGCGTGCAGTGTCCATCATTCTGCACTGTGTTTTCTGCCCGTTTTCAGTGCGTTATGTGGGTACTTTCAGCGCACTGAATTTTCGCTTAGTTGTCAGTGTGAAAGCACTATGCCCTAAAATGTCACGCTACAAGTGCACAAGTGCGTGATTTCGGACACAGCCGTGGTGTTGGGCTCAAACCTAAAGGTTTTTGAGATGCCCACAAACGCCAAAAACTGAAGGGGGAGGGAAAAAAAACCCAGAAGGCGGTAAATCTGGTGTCTCTAGGGTCAGATTTCAGAGCCTGGTTATTTTTCCGCACTGGGTCGGCCCTCTATTTCTGGCATGCCCGTCCAGATGGCGGCGAGTCTTGATTCCAGATAGTGTGGAGCAAACCCACAGAAGGTCCAGCAGAAGCAGCAAATCCCACTTGTACTATACCCCTCGTTGGCAAGATGATGCTTCTCAAATTTCATGCGAGACCCATGTACCCTAATGCACTTTGTACCTAATTTCAATGTCCCCAACATCTCACATCTACCCTGAAAGCAATCAATTGGCTAAGCCAGTTTCGGTATTTGTATTCTTGTATTCAGGACACTGGGCTAGACATGCATAATGAGATCAGTAACATAAATCCACAACAATTAAGAGTCATATTTACGACAGATATTTAGTTGGTATTTAAGCAACATCTATTTTAGGTTTAAGATTAAGGTCTGTGGGAAACCTGATTGATACAAGCTGCATGACTGCACAGCATGACAATGACAAACACATCGCCACCTACCTTCCTGGTTTTCCCAAAGCTCAGCAGCACTTGCATTCATCGGACTTTCGTTATTAGGTTCTGGGAAAAAAAAAACCCATATTTCTGAACAAGTTCCAAGGAGCAACAAATACTGATCATCAAAAACCACAGTCACTCTTACCTCCGAGTAAACTCTGGATGGACAGAAGTATTGACCTGACATCATACAAAGCAGACCACTTCTCTTTCAGGATGTCCAAGCAGATGTTACCCTGCTCATCAACATTAGGGTGGTAACAGGAAGTGATGAACTTCACCCGGGGTGCCTTGTAGGGGTAACCACTGGGAAACTCCAAAGACAACTTATACCTCAAGCCTTCGTAAACCTAAGAAATAGAAGCATATCAGATGTGAGGGTGTATGATGAACAGAATACTGCAGTCAAACAGCTATGGGATTATGAATGCATTTAACAAATCAGTTTAAGTGGAAATGGGTGTTACGGTATCTAGTACCAACATATGTGGAAAATGCACACATTGGAAAGGCCGAATCCACAAATCTAAATGGAAACTACCGTTTTGCAGAAAGACACTGCCATCTGTCATAGACAGCATGGCATTTAGCAGCAGTTACGATGTACTCCTGTTAGCTTTCAGTCCTATGCTTTACCAGGGAGGAAAACGAAGGAAAAAAAAAAAAAACACAACACACTTACCGTGCCTTGTGCCCCATCTATTGTACCAATCCACTTAAAGAGATTGTCCGACTCGGGAAAAGCGCTAATCCCTTTGTCTCCAGACATCTGTTAAAAAATTTGAAAAATAAACAAACAGGAAGACACATAATGGCAAGATAATGATAACTGTTATAATTCTCACCATTAGTGTCATCAATTCCTGCTGAAGCCTGGAACACAGTGATGTAATCAGATGAATGCGATCTTAACGATTATATCCTAAATCAAGCAACTGTCAGATGCCAAACAAATGACATGTAAAAGATCAAAATCACCTTTATTGTGTAACCAAGCATTAGCTGAAAAAGACTCGCGATTTAAAACTAAAAAGGACACAAAACCACAGCGCAACATATACGTTAAAACAAGCAGCTACACACAATCGCAGTAAGCTACCGACGGCTGTTATGCACTCTAGCCCGCTTTTAAATGACCGATCCCCGAACTGGACAGACCGCCCGGCCGCCGGATATATAAGCAGGACCAGCGGCCCGGTAAGCGCACTCACCTCTTCGACACCGAGCCCTTCGCGGCGGCGCCCCCGGTCTCGCTGCCCTTCAGAGCCGCGGTTGATGAAGCCGCGGCCGGATCCATGTTCTGGGAGGCCATGATCCACACGATATGGGTTTGTTTACGAGGATGCTGAAAAGACACCGCGGTTAGATGGAGCCGGTCAGATAGCAAGAGCTAACCGGGGCATCCGGACTAAACGGAACCGATACAGGAAAGAAGCCAGCGGGTAAGCGGCAACCAGCGAGCCACTAACCGGTCATGAGGTAACCAAGAGTAGCTAAACCCGCAGCTTTAATTAACTATGCTTCTGAAACAGCAGGCTACCATCAGACTACTTGGGAACTAGCGATTAATATAGCGGAGGCACACTCATTACTACTAGCTAGCCGCATTAGCTAACGATATAAACAGTGTACTAGCTAGAACTGGAAGCGTCGAAAGACAAATCAATGCGGAGTAGAGATTATCTAACACTTCTATAAATGACTAGTCAAGCACTTGTTAAATGCTACCTATATCACCTTGCTATGCTTTTTTTTATTGATCCCATCTATAGGCTAGCAAACTGGGACTATCATTAAGTTTAATTAAATCTGCCAAAAGAGGACGGAAATCAAAATGCCGACTAAGAAATCTACTTTATATGTCGTTAACCAAACATTTTTTATAAAACGACATTTACAAGTTGTAAATGTAACATTCAACGACACATTACCCAGCACCTTCCTCCTTCGCTCTTCGGGCGTTGAAACTCTCCTTCTACAAATTCATCCCGCCCCTCAGTTTAAACTTTTCCCTTTTAGAACCAGTCCCCACCCACATTTGTAAATTAACCAATCGGGTTAGAATATTTGAAAACGAAGCCGCTTCTAAGCCACTGTGTAGGGATGACGCACGTTAGCTTAAACTTTAATTTCATTGGACTGGAAAGTGTCGGAAGTGACCCTGACGTTGCTTCGGCATCCTGCGTCAAATGTTTGTCTAAACCTGTTATTTTCTGTTTCTAATTCAATGTTTGAAATTTCAGTAAGCATTTATTTTGTCTCAATTTCCAGATTTTAATGCGGGAACACTGCACAGCAACACTGTAGCTTACGCTTAGAATCCATCAAAATATTGTCCATTCAATGTATATCTTCCATTATCTGATGCCTGCTTGTAAAGAACATTGATTTACACGTAGATGTTCCACCGCTCCCTCCACCACATAACCAGACATGTCTTTGTACTATTTTCTGCCAGCTGTATTCAAAAAGTATGGAGAATAATTAATTTTCACTGCTTCCCTGACAAAATGTACTTAATTCCGAAATATTACATCAGTGCCAAGGAAAGTAATTATTGACTCTAAAGATGAGCCCAACTTGTACAGGCAAGATGTAAGATTAATTCTATAGGAGAAAAAGTACATGAACATCATAATGATTACCCTCTGCATCATTTGCTACGCTGTTACTGTATGTGCTTAACTCTTATGGTTACATATAACTATACATTTTGTTTTTATATATACATTTTATATGTCCGTATTCAACCTACACTAAAAAGTACCAATCTTACTACAGGAAGTGTTCTCACATTTTTTTTCCTACCTTATACTTTTACCATCACAATCATATGCCACCTGCTTCCTCCAGCCATCACCACTTACCCAGTGCAGGATCAATCACTGGATCCGATTTCAGGAACGAACAAGGTTCAGTTCATGGCAAATCTGGAGTGGATGCCAGTCCTGCATAATCTCTGACACACTTGACACACTATTGGCCGGACAGCAATTCACCTGACCACAAGCATTTGGACTGCAGGAGGAAGCCATGACAGCAGAACAGGAATGCAAACCCGACACAGAGCCATGGTCTGGACTCACAGCTCATCGTATTAGCAATGAATAAAAGTGAGAAGACAAATTCTGTAAATTATAAATAACATCTGTTACCAAAGTCTGCAACAAGAAACAACCATCGAAACAAAATGTTTAATATTTAATACTGCAGGAATTTCAAGGAAGGACATACACATTAAGCATTATGTATTGTGCATAGGCATTTCAGATTAAACTCTCTTCCCCAGTGTAACCAGTAATGTACTAAACAAAAGACCCAACACATACAACTGAAAGAATGCATTATAAAGGCAGATCCAGAAGGTGGGAAAAATAGCATTTTATCATTTAAATAAACTGTTGTACAAAAAGAAAACAGAATAATGATGTTTCCCTCTAATAAAAGCACTATGGACCAGTCAATTAAACAAAAAAACTCACTGGCATTATAGTATTGACAAGAAAGCTCATCCCACAGATATATGCCGTCAAAACATATAACCTAACTTACAGCAACCAATATATGCAGTGGTGTTACACCTGCAGTTTAAAACTCATTGAGAGAGTGGGCGGAAAAAAATCCAAGTACTAGGTGGTCTTCCAGTGGATGGACTATTAAACGGTAAGGTTTATTTTATACTCCTAAGGCTTAATTCGTGGATCTAGTAAACGAACACATCTGTTGCTCTACCAAAGAACATTAGGAATTATATTATTCAAAGTATGAAATTAACTAGCAGTGCAAGTTAAGTTTATATAACAATTTATTTCTTTTTCCAAGTGCAGGCCATTATCAACTGGCAGCACGTTACACACTTCAGAATACTGAGGCAGATGGCCCTTTTAGTGCGTCCAATCTGTGATGAGGTTTCTCACTGCTTGTCCTTTGAGTTGACTTGTCCTGGCCCATTTTCCTGCTTCTCAGTTTCCCCTCTCCTCATCCTGCTGTTCTTACTCTTTCTCTGACCGCTGGGCTTCCATTGCTTTCTGCATCTTCTCGATCATCCACGGCGGGACCATAAAGGGCTTCAGCTCATCCAGTCTCAGCTCAGGGCAGTCTCTGCCAGTTTAACAAACAAAAAAAAAAAATGATGACGGCCCCACCATTTCCTGACATTTCTGCAACACATCAAGCATCAGTTAAATGGTAGTACTACCTGTAGTCTTCACTCCTTGCAAGATCCTGTACGTCCTCTTCAATTAGAAGGTAGGCCTTTTAAAAGAAGCACTTGACTCAGAGGCGGGCATTACCACGCGACCAAAAAAAGAGCATTGCATATATTTAAAATACTGTTGCATAAAAAAGGCCAAGAAAATTCACCATTTTTCCACCCGTTGCCCTCATATGTTGCTTTTCTGCCAGCCAGTGTTTATCCTGAGCATCTGCTGCATACTGGAACATAAAGACATGTTTCCTCTCATATTTCATTGTGCCTCACAGAATACAGCACATTTCCCCAACGACAGCTTCCTAATCTAGTTATTTTTAACACAGGCTCAATAAAACATCTATCCTAGTTTGACTGTACGATATACTTCACCTCACCTTAAAGAGGTCAGCGTGTTTGATGTAAATTCTTCCTCTGGTTCCACCCATCCCAAGAGCCCTGCAATATGGGCTTTAGTAAGTACAACAATACACACAAAGCGCATAAAACAAGACTGACGATACACACTGTTAGCAGTATGAGACATGTATACACACACACACACACACACACACACACACACACACACACACACACACACACAGTACTCGCCCCTTATCCACAAGGGATATGTTCCAAGACCCACGGGGATGCATGAAAATGCAGACAGTACAGAAACCTATACATACATTATTTTTATTCCTATACATAAATATTTGTGAGAGTTTTATTTATTGATTAGACACCATAAGAGATTAACAACAATACCTACTAATAAAACAGAACAATTATAACAATGTGCTGCAATAAAAGTTACATGAATGCAGTCAAATGCGATACCGATCTGATAAGTGAGATGAATACTAAGTGCCTAATGGGTATACGCCGTGGATATCATTGATGAAGGGGTGATTTACGTCCCCGGGCAGGACAGGATGAGATTTCATTATGTTACTCAGAATGGTACACAACTTGAAACTTAGTAATTTTTTTTTATACTGGGAATTTTCCATTTAATATTTGTGGGCCGTGGTTGACTATGGGTAACTGAAACCATTTATAAGGGGGGATCACTGTACATATGCCGCCTGTTTGAAAAAGATCTGTCAAACAGCTTTTCAGTTATTGACTCACAATGCAAAGTGCCTGGTGGCAGTGGACGGTATTCCCCAAAGGCTGGGGAATTTAATTATCTGCAATTTGTGCCCTTACGTTGGGTTGTACCATACAGGATAGTCCGCATTAACAAGTGCCGGCTATCCAGCACCATGGTTACCAGTTTATGGTTTCCCCATCCTCAAACCACTCAGTAGCGATTCACCACGACCGACCATGAGCGCCCCGCAAGTCTTGCGGTTTCAGAGGTCATCTGGACCTTATGAAAGTCACTCGGATTCTTATCCCTGTCCATTTCTGCTGCATTCGACGTGTTGACTACAGGTACCAAATACTAGCTTACCATCTAATACATCTTGTCCCTTGACAGTGTTTATGAGATGGTCAACATTATTCCCTTCATGTGGGAGTGGTCATAATGTTTTGGCTCATCAGTGCGCGTGTGTCTGCACGAATGTCTGTCTGTATATATAAAGCACTGTGCGCAAACATACTCATTGCTCATACTTATTTGCTCTTGATCCCAGGACAAACGTAGTCTTCTCATTCAGCCTGGAGGGATCCCACTGAAATAGAGGTTGTACAGTATAACTAGAGCTTCTGAAAAACCAAGGGGTTTAATGATAGAGTCGGACAAGAGCTGAGCACCACTGGGATCCTCATTAAAATTACTCAGCTGATCTGTGATCTGTCAATGTTTTCTGTTCGAATAAAGTTAGAAGTCATATTGTACCTGCTGTACTAAAACTGCCCGAAAACCAAACTGTACAGAGATCTTGGTAAATCTCATATTTCTGTACCCTAATATCTTTTACATATTAGCCCAGTATTACTGTACTGTAGCAGGCACCTTATAGCCTAATCTTCATTTGGTGGCTATAACCTCAAATTAGACATAGAAGTCTGGCTTTTCCAGGAATTCATCTTACCTTGGGACCGTCACGCTTTATGGGCTCTGATGTCTTTGGCTTGGGGCTTAAGGGGGGAAAAAAAAAAAGTTCATTAAGGTGTTTTATCTTTTTAATTAAATACCCGCTGAACATGTTATGCATGATCAATATTGGTATTTAATCCTGAGACTCCTTAAAGTATATCAATGCTAAAAGCCATTTTGGTTATGAAATATGTGCCAGTCCACAATCCATTATCTAATCAATCTATTAAGGCTGTGTCATAAATGCAGCAGTAGATCATTCAAACACAGTGCTGTAACAACTACTGCCTTCAAGCCATGTTGAACTCTATTTTAATTTATATAGCATACATTTTTATCCAAAGTGATGTATTATAGAGAATGCAGAGTCAGTCAGTCCCTGGAGCAACTGCAAACTAAAGACCTTGCTCTGGGGCCCAATGGTGACATCACCACCAGCCAGGGGATTTGAACCAACAACCTGCCTAATCCACAGAGCCACGCCCCACTCGGTACCAATTCAGCAGAAAGTTAAAAAAAAAAAAAAAAAAAAGACTTTGTACTTACGGGTTTCCAAAGGAAACCGGTCGATCACAGGAAATTACAGGCCCCGGGGGGCGTCCTTTTCGCTGCAAAATCAACCCAGGACAAAAATACATTCATGGCAACATTAATAAATTATGAACTATCATAGACCCATATTATCAGATTCCCCTCAAATGTCATCACTGCCGAGATGTATGCTACCTTCCTTGGGACAGGACTTCCCCTCTGGCTGGAGTCATCCTCCATGTGTCGTGCACGCTTTGTGAATGGAAAGAGACTGAGACAAGGCCCAGAGTGCAAGCGCAATAACAGCCACTAAGTGTAGACATATGTTACAGCTTCAGAGATAAGCGTTTCCCAGCCCAGTTTTCGGAGAACACCGGACAGTCCACGTTTTTACTTTCTTTCAGCTCCCAGTGCAGCTGTACCAGGTATTCGGTGTTCCTGATTGGCTAGGAGCTGAGAGGGAACAAAAACGTGGACTGTCCGGGGTTCCCCAAGGACTGGGTTGGGAAACACTGTCATAGATTATTCTAAGGCCTAGTTCATACCTCAATTTTCGGCAGGAGCTTTTGGTCCACGGATGGTCATGCATGCAGAATCGTGTGCTCATACGATATTTGACTGTGCATGCAGATGGTTGCAGTCAGTGCATTACAGCAGCGATACTCCACCAGACCAGGACAGGGCAGGGCAGATGTTTTGCAACAAACACAAGCGATGTAGTGAACAGTTCTAAAGTTAGTACGGTAAGCCTTGTTACCTTAATACCGCCCAAGCGTAGACTATTTTAAAATCCTTATGACACAATTAGACAGGATTCCCCCTAGCTCGGTGAATTTTATGGCCAAGATATTAAAATTCCGCAATAGTGGAATTTTGAAATACTTGGAATACTTATGAAAATACCAGCACGATGTCTGGACCGTATGAAAAATTAGATATGCTGGTACCTCTGCACCTCCTACAACAACAACAATTCCTCTTCTTCTGCTCTTTCTTGGCTGACGATTGCTCTGTGAAAATCAGTGCTGCCATCTACAGCAGACACCCGACATGAATGATCTCCGTCGGACATAAAAATCTGGGCTGAATGCTCAAACCAGTGATGAAGTAATTCACATCACCCACCCTGTGCATGGACCGAAAGCGCTCACAGAAAACTGAAGTATGACTTGGCAAACTGAAGCAGCAGTCTAATACCTATCCATACCTTTACCGGAGGTTCAAACACTGGCCGAGAGGTTGTCTTCTCGCCATCAGAAAACAGCTGCTTGGCCTGTGAAGCATGCAGATGAAAGTTCACCAAAGTGGTTCCCTAACCGATTTTCTTTGAAATCATACCGCAAGAGACCTTCACCCTCTCACCTGCTCCAGACAGTTTCGGCACACCTCTCTGATCAGCTGGTCCGCCTGTACCTCCTCACCAACATTCTCTTTTACATTGCTGGCCGCTTTCTCAAAAAACTACAGAAGAAACTTCTTGTTTAGGAAGCCAACTTTCACAAAAACAAAAATCCTATTCTTATGATGATCAATATTTAAAAACCTTTTTGGCAAAATCTAAGTGTAATTTTTCACAAAATATCAGTCTGCTTGATACATTTTTAGCCACTCCCCATAATTTCATTTAATTAGTGCTATCTTCTGGTTTTTTGAGACATCACATTTAATCCTAGGCCGAGCTATTAAAATCAGGGACCTCAAGCACCGAGCATTGGCGTTTCCCAGTCTTCCTCTACCTGGGAGCCAGGTGTGTAGCCTCTGGCCAATCAGAATCAGTAATTATTAAACTACCTAGGAAAACTGAAAACAAGGCCTGATCTGTTTCGATGGGGGGAAAAAAAAAATCCAGGCACGGCTTATTTACCTTCATGTACTTTCTGAAGACTGCTAAAATGTCTTCATTGAAGTTGGGCTGCAGTACAGTTCGTAAGAGGTCCATGGAAATGACAGGGTCTGTGTAGCTACACAATTTGGTGGACAGCTTTAGTACTTACATTTAAGGAGGGAAAATATGCTCTGATAAATTTTCCACTGCAGAAACAGGTTGCAAACAAGGTTTCTAAACTTAAGTTGCACATTTGAAAGACATTTGAAGACAGACAGCAGTTTTACAAGTGTATCTGGTATTGTTCCTGATGCAAATATAGTAAATGTAAGATTACAAAAGAGAGGGCCAACCGCAGAGGCATCTGAGGGACAGGAAAGCCCTGGCAGAATCAGTCGTTTGCATTAGTAGTACATTGTATTTAGTGCATGCAGCAATTAGTTTGGATAAAACTGGGAACATGTTTTGCCAGTGGAGGACTTTTAAAGGTATATCACAGGTATATCATTTAAAGCTATACCATAGGACAGTGGTTCTCAGCCTTTTTTGCACCACGACCCAATTTTTACCATAACGCTCAGTCATTACCCTAGATCAAGTTTAGATTTAAATGAACTCTATGAGCAAGCATGCAGTCCACTCTGCAATTTATGCCAATCAATGCCTATCACACAAATCTGATTGGATGTGCCAGTCAATTTTAATTTAAGCATCTGCGGTTTGGCTTCTTGGATTGGTTGGGTGCTCACTAACTTTGTGCTTTGCAGACCCAAGAGCCATTTATATAGGTTAATTCTAGGACTGGGCTGGGAAATCTGATCGTGGATCAGCATAGGAGCTTGCTGGTTTTAAAATGCTTACATTTTCAACTCTGCCTCGCAACCCTTTCACAAATTTGGGTCAAGACCCATGGGTTGAGAATCGCTGCCATAGGAAAAGTACTATAATTAACCATTATTAGCAAGTGACATGGTGCTTTAAAAATAGCTGAAGCCACATAAAGCATACTGTACAGTACACTTACACTGCAGGTAACAGAGAGGTGCAGAACACATTATAAATGGTTACACAGTCATCCAGTGTTGTTCCAGGATAACTGCATGCAGTTTAATCCCACTATTTGTTTAACCTGCTGTGTTGAGCTGAGCAACCTTGGGAACTTTTAATGCTTATGCCTGCTGAGTGATAGTTATCCAAAAAGGTACAGCAGATCATTTCGGATTTGTTGGACAACTATCTAACCCTTAAATAACCAGTCTGTAGGTGGCGACTGATCAGGCCCAACAGAAGATCCGAAGGCGGGATGCAAGCTGCATACCTGACAGTCATCTGCGACCGTCGACCTCTGCGCTGCACGTGCCTGTGTTTGATCATGATGTTCCAGGGATTCTGAAATTCCAAGAAAAACCTATCCAGCAACACTGAGCAAACATTCAGAGTAACTGCATCCAAAACATTAACATTTTATTTATTTAAAAGACATTTCTATCTGTGTAACTGAGAAAGCAGGCTCAGCCAGTCCATGGTGCATTTGGAGTTAAGGGTCTTGCTGAAAAGCCTTAACCCAGAGTGAGCTAACTGCAAATGCAGTTCTCACAGAAAGTCTTGGAATGTGGACTTCATTTCGTAAAAATGTTGCAAATTTATAGGTTTCATAACAAACGTCCATTGACAAGCAATGTTTAACATATCTTCCGCACAGGAATCTTCTTTTTATTAAGTGTCAATTTTTTTTGACTGACTCATTCAGTTTTGTTCTTGCCATTTTGCTATTAAATGCAATTGTAGTCATTTTAATTTTTTGCATCCAAAACAAAAATCAAACCCCCAGACCAAACAAGCCGGTCAAAACATTTCTAGTTCTGCACTAAACCCAACTGTCTGTTCACAAAAATAGTCTGCTGATTAAAATCCCTATTTAATGTAAACTAAAGCCCTTGCTTTCTCGTACAATAGGAACTCCCCACACCCCCAGAGCATCCATATCCACTGCGTACTATAACACTAATTACGTCGCGTTGAGATATAATCATAAACATTGTATTAATCAACAAACTAGTAATAGCCAGGTATCGTATTTACACTTTTTTATCACAATGTATATTTTGATCAGAAGCCGCACATGGTTTAATTAACTTACGTGATGCTCTGGAACATCTTGTTGAAGCCAGTCTCTTCTCCCCTCATTCCGATGAGCACCCATTAAAGTATTTTATTAATACTTCTATTTTTGAATGCGAGCCGGTTATAATAATGAAATAAATCGATCTTTGTTGTTTGGATCGATCTGTATATTTATATCAAACTACGTCCAGCATGCATTTCCTGAACTGAAATCGCAAAGTTTTATCTTAATTGCTAACCACGGACGGCAAAAATTAAGCAGTTTTAAAATTTTCAGAAGATGCCTATTTTGAAAAATACGGTGTGCGATTTTAACATGTTACAAACAAACAGAAAAACAGTTAATAAACAACACAGGACGCCGATCCCCTCTTACGCAAAGCAGTATGAATCATCACTTCCGAGAACTGCCTGCTCATGGCGGCCGCACTGCCAGCATCGCTTCCGCTATGGCGGCCATGATTATAAGGGCAAAACTTTTAAACAACTAAACACCCACAACACGAACAAAAACGCTTCGGTTTATTTTATTTCCGTAGAGTAATTGCTGGACCTGCGAAAAAAACTCAATTAAGTCACCCACTGCTCAAGTTCAAGTACTGCTTAAACGCATATTACACTTGGATTTTTTTTTCATTTGTAAAAAAACATTTCCAAACTATTCTTTTCTATTTTAATGTTACCAAGACTGTGACCAGGAATTTGTTTGCACTTAAGTTTATTGGGACCATCTGCTCATCTTTTGACTACTTATCCTGGTCATGGTGTACATTCCAGACAGCATAGGGCACAAGATTGGGTTATACGCCATGGGTGGGTGCTAGTTTACCACAGGTCACACATACAGGGTAATCGTGCACTACTACAGGCAATTTAGAGATGATGATTAGAGATGCATGACTGCAGATGGTGAAAGGAAACGAACCCATGCTACACTGGGGGAGAGTGCGTGCAAACGCCACGCAGACAGAGCACTACTCACACAGCAATGTGGAATTGAAATGCCGAGTCATGGGCAGGCAAGGAAACATTACCCCCAATACTGAGTCAACCACAGGATAGATGCAGAAACTATTATATAAAATGACAATAGTTCGGAAGTTAGTAGAAACTGACTAGTATGAATTATAAATATATATAAATAAAGTATATAAATACAGCGCCATAAAAAATTCAGGTATGTTACATTCTCTGTATGGAACAATTAGCAAGGCAAGCCATAAGGAAACAAATTCTAAAACATTTTGCAATTGAAATTAAAACCTTCGCGAAAAAAATCAAAAGTAGAAATCTGTCAGTGTCTGTGAAGTCGCTTGTCTATAGGAGGTGAATGGTTTACATGCCACCATACAGATGCTTCGCATTCAGCTGCTTTCTGAATTCATTCTGCACGAAATGAAACCTCATACTGTATATCACTCCGAAAAAAGGGTACAGATTTGTACCTTTGTAGTCACTGGGGCTGTACCCTCAAGGCTCTGATAAATGTAGCTTTAGATGTAGGTGATTGTACCTTTTAAAATACACAAATGGACTCTGAGGAACAGTTCTGTGCAATTTATTGCATTAATGCTGTTTGTACTTTTGGGGTGTTCCTCAGAGTCCATTTCGATCTGTACCGTAAAAGGGTACGGCCCCTGAGATAAACAAAGGTACACATTTTTACCCTTTTTCCGAGTGTCTGCAAGGGTTTGCAAGATATCCAACAATAAAGTAAAAGTCAAATGTATTTTCGAGATCAGTTGTTGGTTGTCAACTTCACGGATGAGACCTGTGATTGTCTCGGAAGGCTCATGCAGAGCTCACGCGAAAGCAGCGGCGGTAAACTGATTTTGTACATATACTAAACTATTTGGTGAGGGAACTATCCAAAAATGTTTTAGTGCAACATGTTGATGATTTAAACGCAGGAGACCATCGCGGTCCTTGCCATGGGACAATTGCACATGAAATGCTGTAGAGCATCGCACATCGTGCCGCTGTCGCCGCACACCGCCACTTTGTGTTTGTGGACTTCGCATGTTAATGCTGTGTGTGCGTGGCTTTTCGGTGGATCCTCTGGTCTCCTTCCAGTCTCCAAAACATACAACTTAAGTGAATTAGAGTGCGTAAATTGACCGTATGTGTGACTGAGTGTGAACCCTGCTACAGTAGGTTGGTTCCTGTTTCGCGCTGTTTATATTTAATCACTAATCATTACTCTACGAAATCGTCATATTAATTGGCAGATTACCCGATTATTAATATAATCGATATATTAAACATAAACGATTAAGAAGTTACCTTTTTATCGTTTAGATTTAGGAATAGTTCAATGCTATTCGCACATATAGGCTCCATAGCTCAGGGGTTAGAGCACTGGTCTTGTAAACCAGGGGTCGCGAGTTCAAATCTCGCTGGGGCCTTTGTAATTTTGCTTTCTACAATTTTCAAATCTGGGTCTTGTGTGCATAAACTATACTCAAAAGTTGAAACAATACCTATGAAACCGCGTTGATGGCACTGGCCATTATTAATTCTTGCAAAGGAATCCAAATTAATGTAGGCTACATTAAATTCAGGAGTCAAGATAACATTCTGAAAAATTGTGTCCAGTCAAAAATGTAAAAGGAATGTTTCTGATATAAATTTATATTCATAAAGTTTTCAATTCAAATCTGAAATATTTTTCATTTAGAGGCAGGGAAAATGACTAACATATCAAACAGCTCTTAAAATGCTCAAAGACTTTTACTCTTGAAACATGCATACTTTGTGTGCTAATAATCAATCTATCTTCCAACCAATTATCCCTGTCAGGGTCACCAGTGACCCTGACAGGGATAATTGGTTGGAAGATAGATTGATTATGCTTTGGGCCCATCTTAGGCAGCAGAGAGCTCACACAGAATTTATACTCCCAATCCTGGAGGTGAAAGACAAGAGTGCTACCCACTTAAGAACAATTATTTAATAATGAAGACGCTGAAATGTCATACAAGGTGGTCACAACACATCCACAAAATGAGAGAGAGAGAAGCAGTCATTAGGATTGTTTTAATGGTTGTTTTATGTCAAGATGTTGCTGGCTTATTAATGTGGAAAAGCAGTTACCTTTTATTTTACAATGCACAACCAATCCTTCCTGTAGATAGTAGAAAACTGAAACCAATCACATTTCCATCATCTTATCCAGTATTATTTCAAAACACGTCTATAACAGTACAACACGGTGCTGCCAACTAGAGATGCAAGTCTGTGTAGGGAGATTTGAAATCTGTAATTTGTGTGTACTGATGAGCATTAACAAAAAAAAATTATCAAAATGCATAATGCTATAAATGCCATTTACCGCAAGTCAGCAGATCTGAAAACTGACACACAAACACAAATTAAGGCAGTGTCTGGGAGAGCTAATTTAAATTACTTATTGTAAGCTAATTTTGTTAATGCACATAAGGGTCTATAGGTGACATATTTCACGTGGAGCAAATGTGGTCCAACATGTTTTTAATGGTCTAAAGCGAAATAACTGCACAACACTGATAATCTATGGTCGGGGACTGGGTAGAATGGATTAATATGCATATACATATTTCTTTTCACCAGCTGTGCACGTCGGTTGCACATAAAAAAGATATGGCAATTAGATTATCTACAATATAACACCTTAAGGGGAAGTGGACAGTGATAAATAATGGAATCTCAAACTTTAAACTTTATATATACACGTTATCACACATTAAAAAAAGATGAAGACAATATATGATAAAAATTAACATGTACATAGACCCTAAAAACTAAATTTATATGAAGATAAATCTCATATATTTATATT